>JAJEJO010000825.1:430431-616132 GCA_020662805.1 Glaucomys volans
TCTTAACTGTGTAGTGATTTTAGATGCTTAATCATATGACTGCTCCAGGCTAGATTGACTTCTCTCTGGGACTTTGTTTCACTGGTCTTCTGAGTTGAGGGCAATTTTTCCTGTATTGTGTCTTCTTCGGTCTCATTTTAATCTCCTCAGACATCCTCTAGTAGCTTCTTATGATAGAGCCTTAGAAAGTAGTCTTTCTAACTTCTTGCAGGTCTAAAACTGGCTTTTGTAACTCTCATACTTTGTCAGTAACATGTTGGGTAGAGAATTCTAAGTTGAATGTGTTTTTTCTTAGAAGTTTGCAGACATTATTCTATTGACTTTTTCTGATGAGAAGTCAAATGCCAGTATGGTTCTGATTTTTTTGTGTCCTTATTATTTTCATCTCTTAAGTTTTGTGATTCTCTCCAGTCTTAATACTTTGAAATGCCACAATAATTCATCTAAAATATTATTTTATTATAGGTGATCAGAGCACCCTGTCAATTTATCCTTCATTTCTGGGGAATTTTAAATTTTTCCTTCAATGATTTTTATCTTCATTTTCTCCTTTCTAATCATTTGGAAACTTTAAATATTAGACCTCCTGTGTGAATACTGTATATCCTTTATCTTTTGTTTAAATATTTGAAGTGTCTGGTTTCTTTTGTTGTTCTTTTTGGTCTATGTTCCCTCAAGTTCCTTGACTTTAACCTCTTGAATGTTTCTTTTGTTTAGGCAATCATTTTATTTCTAGATCAGAGGGATCTCAAGAGTGTCTGTTTCTAGGTACTACTATAGGCATGCTTCTTACTCTCAGCTGTGATTTTATAAATCTTAGTTCAGAAATTAATTTGCCTCTTATATGAATTTGTTTCATGTCAAGGTCCATTTGCTCTGATGGCTCAGCATGGTTGGACATTTTGAGCTGCTTATTTGTTCCATTTGTCCTGTGACTTTACAGTGTCTGTTCATGTGTTCTTCCTGGCCCTTCACACCTTAAGGTGACAATTACTGTTTCTTGGTCCATATGCATTGTATGGGTATTCAGACTTTTCACTCATTAGCCAATAATTGTTGCCATTCCCCAAAACACTACACTGTTTTAGTGTATGGAGCTCCCCTAGAATTATATATGTCCAACTAGGACATCACTGAGTCTGGAGGTGTCACGGAGTAATTATGCTGTTCTTATTCTATATAAAAATTATCTCATTGTTTTTATTGCCACTATTTTATTTCAGTTTTTGCTATGAAATATACTATAAATGCCAAAGAGTAAATGTAATGTGTATATATCACCTTAAGATTAATAAGACAAATAATCACATACCTACCACCTAACTTGAGAAATAACTTCTCTCATAAATAAAACTATTCTGTGATTCTCAACTGATTCTCTGTCCAATTGCTGAGGTCATGGGTCTGAGGTGGGGAGTATGGTCATAATGACTCTTGCCTCTTTCTGACAAGAGGGAGAAGAATCACAAATGTAGCATCTAGTGGGCACACAGTTATTTGTAACAGAACTCCAGATGATTACACTTAGTGACTGGTGTGACAGTGTATGCCATCATTGGTTTCTCCTGTCAGGTGTGCCCTTGCTTACTCCTAACTCACATGGCATCTTAATGTGAATAATAAAAATCAACTCATCATTTGTTACAAATTTTGTATAATAACCGTAAGCACAAAAATGTGAAAGACTGAATGTGACTAGCACCTCTCTAGAATTTATAAGCCACAACCTATGCAACAATAGTTCAGGTTTGGCAGAAGGTATCTACAGGGCCCCTCCAATGAGCTTCATCATTCAGTGAATGCCTACTATGTGCCAGGAACTGTTTGAGATTCACTGAGTGTTGAAATGGACAAGATCACTGCTGTCATGGATCCTCATGCCTGAGCAAGTGTCTTTTGAGTCCATCAGCTGGAAACCAGCTAGCAAGCTAGACTTGTACTTGAGCAGGATCAGAGGCCCTATGGTTACTAAAAAATGGGCCAAGGCTTCAAGTTATTTGGCATGTTCTTTATGCCAATCTAAATCCTGGGAAGTCATGTTGTACTAAGCTGATGAGTTCACGGCTCATGTGGGATTCTTAAGTCCAGGGTGACCATATGTCCTAGTTTACCCTGGACAATCCTGGGTTAAGTATCTTATCCCATGTAGTTATTAATATAACCCCTTTTCCCTCTTAAAAGTATCTTAGCTTTGGACAGTAAATATGGACAGTCATACATATTAGTCAACTTTTTTGCCATAGCAACAAATCCCTTCAAAATCTTAGAAACTTAAAACACCAAATATTCAGGTTTGCTCATGGATTTGTAAATTGCTTATAGCTCTGCACTAGCCTGTGGGTCAGGTTTAAATTTATTTTTCATTCTGGACTTTGGGCCTATGCCACAAGTCTTTTTATGCTACACAGACAGGCTGGAAGATTAGCCTCAGTCTGAGAACTCTTCTTATGCCTAAGGCGAGAGCTCTGGTGGGATGGACCATACCCACTCATCTTTCATTAGGCAGATCAAGCCACATGTCCAGGACATCAGAGGACTGGGATTTAGGCTGGTTCCTGGGAGAGGAACAGTGTGGCAGGGGAGAGTGACTATTTAGTGAATTTAATACAGTTATCACTTCACACTCCTAAACCCTACTGCCTCCCAGCATGCCCTTCCTTTAGTCTTTGCTCATAGTTTCTAAACCTGTCTGTCAGGACAAAGCTGAAGTAATTAGCAGTTCATAGGGAAGGAGTTTTGCCTCCATTTGGATTACAGACTGTATTAAGGGATTTCACCACTGTGTGGAGCCTGTTTTAAGTTTTATTAGGGGGATGGGAATTGTTATTTTCTGGAGCAGCTTAATTAACTGGGACCAGGTCTCCTCCTTCCTGTGCACCCAGCACTATCACTTATCTTAGGAGTCTGCAGCAATAAATTTTCCACTTTGCTGTATGAGCTGTCAGCCAAGTGGAACTTGCGGTCAAATCATGTTCACCCTATGTTGGGACTCTGTGAAGTGTGGTTTAGTACCTTTTACTTTATTCTCTCTATTATCCCTCTCCCTCATCCCGGTGCCTGATATTTTTAATTGTTATTTGTGCTTAGTGTTCCTTTATTTGTCTGTGTTAGGTATTCAGCACTGATTGGCTTTTCCTAAATTCCAGAAATTCTGTAAAGTTACTGGCTTGGTGATGGATTGACAGTACCCTTCCTGTTTTCCATTGCTTATCCCATTTCAGTGGGATTTTTAAAAAATTTTTTAGTTGTAGATGGACACAATACCTTTATTTTATTTATTTATTTTTATGTGGTACTGAGGATTGAACCCAGTGCCTCACACGTTAGGTGAGCACTCTACCATTGAGCCACAATCCAGACTTTCAGTGGGATTTGAAGAGACAGAAGAGAAAAAGATTTGTACCAGGTCACCCATGTTGGAACTGGAACCCAAATGCTTTCAAATAGAGATGTAATATTATCTCACCACATGGGCAAAGATTGATTTGGAGGCTTAGGGGAGATCTATTAGATCCATCACTAGACTGGAAGCGGGCTTTCTCTCAAGAGCAATTTTTTATGAAGAAATAGTGTTGTCATTTGGTAAGAATGATCAAGTGCCTTCAGAGTAATGTTCAAACGCACATGAATGGGGACTGGGGTTGTGGCTCAGTGGTAGAGTGCTTGCCTAGCCCATGTGAGGTACTGGGTTCAATCCTCAACACCACATAAAAATAAATAATTAAAGTTACTTTGTCCATCTACAGCTAAAAATTGTTTTAAAAAGCACATGCATGATAGCTGATCCACTGACCCATCAGGTAAGTGGTTTGCTTGCGGGAGGATCCATACATGCCTCAGCAAATTGTCAGAGATCATAGAACATTGGTGTTGCTGTGGATAGTTGAATTTGTGGGAGGAAATCATCTCTGACTTTCTCCTTCACTGAAATGTGAATCTGTGAAGGTATGAAGTCTGTCCTGCTCCCTGTTGTATCTCCAAACACTAGCATAATATCTGACACATAGTGGACATTCAGAAACCTTAATGGAAGCAATGCAGATATTAATGATAGACAAATAGAAGCAAATCCTGGGAAAATCATTAGGGCTCCTGAGTGTAGTGGAGCACAGGAAAGACAGGTAGAAGTGTCCTTTAAATAGTGCCAAAAATGATTTCAGGTTGAAATCAGCCTCCCTGGTTCTGGAAGCCTGGGGAATTGGACTCTGTACTGAAAGTTAGGAGCACAGTCATTGGCTACTGCATGGCTCAGGACTGTGGTCATGTACAGTTGCTGTCATCACCTGCCACGTTCCCGCCCCTTACCACTTCAGTGCGTGCTGGTCAACCTCTACTCTCACCTCTGCACTGATTTCAACGTGGGATTTTTCTTGCCACTGAAGCTCATGTTGCCTACCTGTGCTGCAGCTTGAAAAGTCAAGTGTTTAATGCCTTTTGAGAGCCACCCTCAAGTCAGTGACTGAAGGAAGTTGGTAGATAAGCAACCCAGGCCCCTCTTCCCTACTGTGGGGTAACTTTGAGGTGTAGGTTTAACCTTTAAACTTAACCCTTAGTCCCTGTAGGCTTAACCTTTAGTTCCCCCACCGTCCTCCCCCACACTCCCTCTCTATGTTTTCTTTGCCTTCTAAATAAACTTCTTGCTCTTAAGCAACTTGTTTCGGGGTCTGTTACTTGGGAACCTCAAACTCTATGACAGTCTGCCCTGGGTCCTGAGAACCTGACCACTTATGGGTGGGTATTATTCAAGCACAAAATTCACAGAAGTCTTGAGTTCTATTTTGCTCAGACCCTTTAAAGTTAATAGCGAAAGTGAAAAAAAAAATTCTAGTTTCTCTTGTTTTAAAAAGTTGTGACTTAATTTCCAAATTGTATTATATAGCTCTCTGAGATGACAGAGTTATTTTAAAGGACAGTTGAAACTGCCCTGCTCAGATGATGTTAATGATTTGTACTGCTTGTAGGGAAGGGTCTCATTCAACTTGCCAAGCATTTCTACTCCTCCAGAGTACAACCTGTTCTTTGCAGCTGCAGGCTGCTCATTGTTTCTAAACACATCCTGCATGTATCTTACCTTCTCTCCACTTTTGCTGGTCCTCTGGTTTGCATCCAAATTCTCATTGTCACTGCCCCAGAATCAGGTGACCCTACAGCATCCCCTGATCTGGCCTCCTGCAGTCACCTCCTCAGGGGTATGAATGGGTGAGAGGGTCATTCTGCCCATACTGTGCAGTGGGGGCATATTGGAGACACAATCACACTGACCTTTGATCTTTGCTTCTTTTCAGATATCTCAGTGAGCCTGCTGACCCTCGTGGTCACTGCCTGTGGTCTCGCCCTCTTTGGTGTGTCTCTCTTCGTGTCTTGGAAACTCTGCTGGGTTCCGTGGCGAGAACGAGGCCTACTCTCTGGTAGTAAAGACAACAACCAGGAACCTCTTAACTACACGGACACAGAGACCAATGAGCAGGAAAACAGTGAGGACTTCCTAGATCTGCCCACACCCTGCCCTGACTCCTCCATGAAGATCAGCCACACCTCCCCTGATATTCCCCTCTCCACCCAGCCAGGGGTCCAGGAGAACTGTGCTCATGGCGTCCGTGTGCAGCGCCAAGTCACAGAGCCAACCTCGTCAGCTCGGTCAGTAATGCCTGCTTCCTTTCTAAAATGCAAGGCAGAGATCACCCATTCCCTTTTTGTCAATTATGGCACTAATTAGCCAAGAAGTGTGTAACCTTTTAGATGTCCATTCACTATCAGGAACATGAGTATAGGAAAACTGTGCTTCCTGTGCTGAGTATTAGTTCTGAGCTTAGTTCCTGGGCTCTACTTAGTCTCTACTGCATCCATAAAAGTAATAGTTAACATTGTTAGAACTTATCATATGTCTAGTAAGATGTACAAACATTATATGCATTTTTTTATTATAACTTAAAACTTTGATATGGAATCTGTTATTATTTTTCTTTTACAGTAGAAGAAACTTAAGTCAAGAAGATTAAGTAACAAAGTCATATTAGTAAGCACCCAGATCAAGATTTGAACTGTGGTTCAACCAACACTAGAATTTGTGCTATTTTCCTACTATTTCCTGCTGTCCTCCTAGGGCTGCAGAATTTATTCACTGTGTCTCTGGCCTAGCCTAGCAGTCACAAGTAGACTCTCTTCAGACTCCACAATGTGGCGGGAGGTCTTTGTCTCCAGCCTCTGTAATGCCTACAAGAGTATCTAGGCCTCGGGTCACTCTCTTTCTATTATTTGGGTGCTATGTGTTCTTAAATAGTAGAGAAATAATGAAGGAGAATAATAAAAATCATGGGCTTTTGGGTCTAATGAATTGACCTATTATTACCTGTATGTGCAACATTGAACAAATTACTTAACTTCCATATGTGCCATTTCCTCTTTTATAACAGAAATAGTAATAATACCAACTTTTAGGTAATTTTGAAAATGCAATGACAACATACACTTGCACAGGTCTGCACATAGTAAGTGCTGCCATTTTGCTTTTTGTATTATTTTCATCACTGTTGTCATTGAGAGAGGCCTCTCCCTCTACTCAGATTGCACAAAGGTGAATTTGAGGCTAAACAGCCAATTCTAAATCACTGCACTGAACAGCCAAGTTTTAATAAGAGATGTTTGGAAAAAAAGACACAGAAGCAACTTTCTTTAAAATGAAAATATTTGCTTGAGTGATAGAGGAATAGCATGTGCTGTTATTTGGACAGTATGAACACAGTTTGGGGGTATTTCAAAAAATCTTTTATTCTGTAGAAGCAGAAATAAGATTTTACCCTTTTCTATGTTAATCAAGTTTATCCTAGAGGCTCTGCTCATTCACATTCAGGGGAATGGAATATGACAGTTTACAGTTTAACTTTTTCAGAAACCTGTTTTAGCATCATTTCCAATTCTGAATCAAAGAGCTAAACTTAAAATATTCCTCTGTAAGGAAATGGGTGGTTGTTTGCCATTTGATTTACAAGAATCCTTCAGATTTTATCACTAGGATTTCTCTTCAGATTTAAGAGTTAAATATAACTAGGGCTCCATTTGATGCTATCATGGAGTTCATGCAGTGGTACAGATTTATAATAAAATCCTTTCAGTACTTTAAGACCTGGAGTCTTTTAGATGAGGATTCCAGTGAAATTGTCTTCTATTTGGTTCTTTTCTGCATATAATTTATCTTGTCTGGGTTCCTCCAATACAGAGTGATAACACTGTTTTTATTAGATTTGAACTGAGCTCTCTGCTATATAATTGTAATAAATTGTTAGCAATAATATCACTATAATTATCATATTTATTCTAGAAAAATATATAAATACCCTGTGTATCAAAAATATAATATGTTTAAAAGAGAAAAATCACTGTTATCTTGCCCACTGATTTGTGGAAATTGGGTAGAAGGAAAAAAAAGAAGAGAGAGAGAGAGAAAAGCTAAGGAATTATCCCTGTAAAATGAATTTTACATTTAGATTTATTTTAGTTTTGGAGACATGCAATTAAATTATCTTTTCCGATGGCCAAAATCAGGTTTAGCAATAGCTAAACTGTCCTCCAAAAACTAAACTCTTTCTAGCTGTATTTGACCTAGTATTAAATATGAATTTGCATCTTTATGCATTTAAAACATTCATACCTAAATTTCTACTGACCTAGTTTTAAGAGTTCTGTTTGCAAATGCTTCTTTGTCTAGTAGTGTATGGTCCTCTAATTCTTTAGTGATTGTGTTGCATTATAAGAACACACACACACACACACACACACACACACACACCTTTTTACTGGCAAAGGGGAAAAATAAATGAAATTTCCTTCATGCTCCAAACCTTTTTTTTGAGGGGATAAGTACTGGGGATTGAACTCAGGGGCACTCAACCACTGAGCCATATCCTCAGCCCTGTTCTATATTTTATTTAGAGACAGGCTCTCACTGAATTGCTTAGTACCTTGCTTTTGCTGAGGCTGGCTTTGAACTTGCAATCCTCCTGCCTCAGCCCCCCGGGGCTGCTGGGATTACAGGCATGAACCACTACACAGGGCTGCACCAAAACATTTTTAACATTCTTTTTAAAGTAACATATCTGAGAAGGGGGGAAAGTATTCTTTGTTGAAATGAGCCTGAGTAGTCTGCTCTTCCAGCCATTATTTCTTTTACCTTCTTTCTCATTATGTCCTTCCCTTTCTCACTGCTTCTGTCCTGCAGCAGTTATCACTTGTTGCAGGATTCTGAGGACACATCCCTGGTCCAGTGCACATATGACTTAGATTCCCATTTAAGGACATTCTCCTTATCACCATGATTGGCATAGCTTCTGTCATAGCACTTACACTGGAAATCTTAACTTCAACTGGCCTTTTCAAATTGGATGCATTTGGATCATACTAGTGCCATTTGGAATATCCTAATGATGAGCTTTGTTTTATCTTCAAAAATGTTTCTGATCAGGATGACTTCCTGTCATTGCAAGATCAAGCATGTAAGATTCTGTGTCTAGTTAGCTCAATTACTATTAAAACTATCTAAAATTCCTGTTAATTCTTTCCAACTTTTGGATGAAATCCCTCCTGTGTTAATGATTTAATATGTTAAAAATGTGCACATCTTAATTTTCTGTTTTTCAATACCAGAGGTTTACTATAAAGGGCTCTATTCCAAGTATATGAAAATCTCTGGTTCTCCAAAATAGAAGGAACCTTGAAAGGCCATCAAATCCATTTCCTGATTCATGTCTCAAGATGAAAGTCCATCTGGTTTTCTAAGACTTCTCAAATTTCTTCTATAACAAGAAGACTTGTTCTTTGGTTCTATGATAACTGCCTGGTGACATCACAAACTCCTCAACAGGTCTGTGAAGGCCCTGCATGGTATTGGCAGAGCCTTGCCTCCTACTGGGTGTTCCATGTTGCAAACCCAGTGTACACCTCTACATGGACTCTGTAGGAGGTGTTGCCTATAGAAAACTCATCACAGTCCAGCTACACTAGCCTCTCTCCTGCATCCTTCAGTATACCAAGCCTTCCCCCGCCTAGAGAACTTCACACATCCTGTTCCCTCAGCCAGGAATGCTTTTTCTTTATCTTTGCCCTTCCTGGATTGTTTGCAGCTTTAAGTCCTAGTGAAAATGTCTCCTGCCCACAAAGGTCTCCCTGACACCCCACCTGAAGGATGCACTCCCTCCCACTCTTAAATTCTGACTTTGGCTTGTTTTCACTCCTTCACAGCATTGAACACTATTTCTATGTGATTATTTATTGCCTATACTTTCCACTAGACTAAGAGTTCTATGAACTCAGAGATCACATCAGTTTTGTTTCTTTCCCTGTACCCAGGGCCTGACATATAGCAGACTTTTTTCCATGAGTGACTGACAGAATACATTGATCAATAGCAGGCTGCTTTTCTCTTGTTCTGCTGACAAGAATGGCAAATGGCCAGAAGTATAAACTGAGTAGGACCCATAATGGTGTGAGACTGGCAGAAGGCCATTTATCTCAGGCTTCACATTCATTAAGAGTCTCCCATTTAGACTTTTCACCTTATTTCTGAATTAAGCAATCAACAGAGGTACAGAAATGCAATGACAGGATTGAAAGAAGATAACCATCAGATTTTAAACTTGGGTCCCGGTAATGACCACAACTCTCATAAGTAAAACACAAAGATTAAATGTTGTAATTATGAGTAGCACATTTCTGTGAAGCTTTGTTTTTGTATTGAGAGCAAAATGTTTTTTGATCACTTTAATTATTTCTTCAGATTTTAATAAATTGACAACTTAAAAAATGGAAGTTACCTGGACCTATCTCAACTTCCATGAGATCCTGAAACTAGATGTAAATGTGTATTTTTTTTTTCTACTGGAATTTAATTTTCAGAAATTGTTTTGTTTATGGTCTTCATATATTTACTTTAAACACATGTACTAAGCATCTGTTATGTGCCAAATTCCCTATTAGTTCTTGATATTAGAAAAAATATTTCGCTCCCTTCAAAGACCCAAAAGAAAAGTGTCAGTTACACACATTAAAGTGCTCAAATTGCTCTTTAGAAGAAATGTGAATATAGAAGATATGTGGGTTAGGGTAAAGAGTGGATACAGAGGGCCAGTCCAAGCTTGTCATGGGAGCAGTGGAAATGGAAAGACACAGATGATATGAGCTACTTTAGAGAAAGTGTAGGTGGGCAAAAGTCTTATTGGTTATGGGGGTAAGGTATTTGAAAATGACACCAAGGTTTCAGATCTGTTTAGCATGGAAAATGGTGTGAAGAAGCAGGTCATGCTTCAGTGTACTGAATTGCACTTGATCACACTACTCCACTGTCCCCAAGGCCTGATGCTTGATGCTTTCATTATCTCATTCACTGGAGAAGACCCTGAAGCCCAGGCCAAGTAAACCTCAAGTTCCCATTCCCTCCTGCCCTTGCAGTGTGTTAAGTGCCCCTGTCTAGTACTTCCCCTTCTGTGTCTGCTGTGGTTTAGAACAACCAAAGTCTCATCTCTCCACCAACAGGGGAGTTTCAGAAAAGACAAACAGGTCTATCTCCACTGTTTCCATACTTCCTGCCTTGACTGGAATGTAGAAAATAAACCATGATGGTTCTGAAGTCACAGTTTGTTTCTGTGTTTTCCTCTCCTTGGACCTTGAAGCCTGGCCAACACTGGTGCCCCAGAACCACGGAAAAGATAGGTCAGGTTTCACCTCTGAGATGAAGCCACTGAGGTGAGGGATGTGGAAGGGGAGTGCCCTCATCCAGGGTTGCACCTAAAACCCAGAGATGAAAGGGATGTTGGGAATTCTAAACACTGGTTCTAATAGAGTCTGGAATGTGGGATGTGGTGGGCATATATGTAAAGGGGTATATATGAAAGCTGCTGGGGTCAAAGACCTGAAGATCCTCTGAGAAAGCTGGGACCAAGATGAAAATTAGTTCATTTCTCTCTTGAAGTCTACAACATGAGTTTGGAAGAGAATAAGGATGAGGTCAAATTAAATAGGCAAGCCCAGCTCAAGTACCATCTGCTCCATGAAAATGTCCTGAGCCAGAGGCCTTTCCTTCTCCCTTTCTGCTCTCAGGCTCTCTAACCTCCAGTCAGTACTTCTCCCCATCTGCCCTGCTTTATAGATCCTGGAGGACTATCTCCTCACCTTCCTGACCTGTTATTTCCTTCAAGGCATGGACTATGCTTCTCTGCAACTTCTGCTCTAGTTAACACCTTCCTTTGCATATTCAGATTTGTTGACTTGCAGTAATGTCCTCTTTCTTAAGATCCGATGGACATAGTTGGCTATTTGGATGATGAGTCAGAGCCTGAGATTAGAGGTGGGACTGGTCTAATTCACATTTGAGGAAAGGAGAGGAGGAAAACCTTTTCATCCCTGGGATCCTGCCCCTTCCTGACCCATGGCTGAAACTCAGCACAAGGCTTAGATTGCTTCAGGTATAAAAGTATGTTTTGGAGTTTATTATGGGAAATTTTGTTAATTATCCTTGAACTCAAACTTTCATCAGGTTCATCCACAGATCTTCCAATTCAGGTCTTTCTTATTTCTCAGCTTAGTTCAGTCTTTAAATTCTTTTCCCTATCTCTTCCATGACAAGGGAAATAGCCTCTGCTGTACCTGAGAGAAAGTGAGGGGTGGAGGAAGCTGGGTTTTAATCCCAGCATCCAGCTTCTCTATAGCAACTTGCTTACAGAGGAGACCATCTTTCTGGCTTCCTCTCCCACCATTCTTGGGGTTTACTTTTTTCTCTTTCCATTCATTGTATATTAAGTCCTGTGATCACCTAAATTCAGGATCCCCAGATCTACTCAGAAAACTGTGTTTTGAACATAGATTCCCCTTTACCATGGTCATTCAATATCATAATTGATGTCATACTGTGACATTAAAGTTCCAGACTCTGGCACTGGAGAACCTCTTGTATACTGCACTCAAAGACCACCTCACTGACCATTTAGAACCAACTCATTTTGGGTGGAGAGAGTTCAGGTCATAACACTACGTTCTGGATCATTCCTCTCTCTTGCTTTGGATTTGCTTTTATGTCCTGCTTCCATTCCAGAAGCCTATGAAAGCTATGGAATATTGATTTTCCATTTCTTCCACCTCATCTTCTCCTGGGGCAGCCATCATGCTCTACTTTCTCATTTCTCAGCCCCTGGAGCTCTAGCTGTTATGCAGGAAGTTCCAAGTTACCCAGATTCTCTGGCCATTCTGAACTTCTCTGTTCTCCCTCCTGCCCCAACTCCAGTAAACTCACTGCCTCCTGAAAGGAGCCCCGGGCAATGAGAAGCTGTCATGCCTGGTTAGTCTTTGCTATCTGCTTTAAGCCAGTACCTTATGGTGAGATTCAACTATTTGCCCTGTAGTAATTCTGAATGGGGAGAAAAATATTGGGAAGGAAATTAGCATGTAACACATTTGGTAGGTAATAGTATTCATATTTGTGATTGGTTTTTAAGAAGAGTCTTCGGTTATATTGGAATTTTGAATATGGGCAATCAGGTACTTGGAATGAAATTTTGTTTTGGCCTTTGAAGTACAAATCTTTTCATAATGCCTTCTCCACCTCACTCCCTCTACCTGTTGGCAATCCTTTGTGGTTAGCAAGAGCTGAACATATAGTACCAATTTCTCTTCACATTTTATATCTAAGAAAAATGTACAACAGAATATGTTCCATTGCTAAGTAGCCAAATCCATGTATTTAAAATTTAAATTTACTTGGTAGATTTAGTCCTACAGACAAGATTTAAGAGGAAACGTTGCTCTGATGTGATGAATCTATAACCAGTTCTCAAAAAAGCTCAAAGGTGACATTCACAGAGACTCTGCTCAAGAGTCACCCAGGGAGGAAAGGGCCACAGAGTAGCTGGGCCTGGGAGACATAAGATTATCACTACGTTCGAGAAGGAGCATCCAGGAGGTCTTGAAGGTGCATTTATATTATGTAAATCAGCACCATTAACTAAACAGCACCCAAAATAGTCCACACAATTCTCTCTAGTTAGTCCTATTAACGAGTCCCCACTCAGGTTTGTGGGAACTGACTCAGTACCAAAGTATGGGCTCTTTTTGGATCTAACCCATATAGAAAAATTAATAACAGAGGAAGATGCAACTGCTACCATCCTCTTCTCGCCTCTGTATAGGTCAGGGTATTTGCTGCTTCCTGACAGTTCTTTCTGTCCACAGAGACCAATAGAGCAAGATAAAAAGCTCTTCTCTAGTACCACACCAGTTCCAATTCTAGACAAGAGAATGACCTGGCTGTACTATGTCGAGAGCCAGTTTGGTCACTTACCAGCGTCTGCCTTCTAGGCCCCCTAAATTGTCAGATGCAGAGAAACCTCAAGAATGTGGATTTCTCTGGAAGAAATTGAAACCTCACAGCAGCAACTTTCAGATCACACAATTTTTGCACATGGGGGAGTGTTTGTAACTGGGGTGTATCTCCTTGTTGGAGACTATGTTGGGTGTCAAATATAAGTGGTGGCTCTGTGACAGTGCTCTTACAGCACCTGGGTAATGAGTGATCAGAGGATATTTCAGGAGGAAGAGAAATGTTCATTGTGACATTTGTGAGACTGAATAATTTCAAACATGTTTTGAGGTCTGTTAGTCCCATCTTTATTTTACAATGTAGTCATAAGAAAAGAATTAAAGACAATACCAATGTTTAGTCTGCCTCTCCACCTCTTTACCAGTCCCTCAGAGACATCCTGGCTGTTCCCTTTTACTGCAGGTACTATTTTATTTAAGGTTATTGAGTGGCTACATATAATATAAAGACTGAACTCTGAGCTGAAAACAAGCAAAAATAACCTAAAAACAACTTTGTGCCAGGCACATTGGTGCACATCTATAATTCCAGCAGCTCGGGAGGCTGAGGCAGGAGGCCCATAAATTTAAAGCCAGCTTCAGAACTTAGGGAGGCCCTGTCTCAAAATAAATTTTAAAAAGGGCTGGGGATGCAGCTCAGTGGTAAAGTGCCTTTGGGTTCAATCCCCAGTACCAAAAACAAACAAACAACAAGAACAACAACAACAACAAAACCTTTCCACTTGTGAGGACTCCACAGATAAAACAGGTTTTAAAGAGAATTTTAGGGAAACTTCTAACTCAAACCAATAAGCATATAGGATGAAAAGTAGACTCCACTAGCAAATATTTAATTTGCAAATATCAGCATCCAGCCTTCTCTAACTTAACCCCTATCTGCATATATAGTAGCTCACCTTTAATTTTGGTGCTGTTAGTGTTTATTTCAGAAATGAAACCTCCTGATCACTAATCATCCATACAGAACAACAAAAGCACAGTCTCAGCGCCGTATCTTGCACCTGTCAGAGCTGGCATGATCCCCTGCAGGCAGACACATCCCGGTCACATACACCTTTACATGAGCAAAAACTGTGCTAAAATTATTTGATTTGAACCAGCAAGGATTCGCTTCCTTACAAGACTGTAAGCCAATGACAGAAAATTCTATGTAATTTAGAGAAAGATGCATTCATTCTTTTTAAGACAACACTTAGCTAAGTGTTTCAATTTCAGGATATTATCTATAAAGGTGAATAATTTTATTTTTGAAGTAGTCCATACAAATCTTTACATTCCACCAGCCAGATAAGCTTCTTTAATGGCACATTAGACAGTTTAGAAAGTGCATTAAACCCTTAAAGCTTCAAGGTCACATGTTAGTAAGTTCATTTCCTGATACCAGCCTCAATTTTGAGCTTCAAGCCTTAGGGAGCAGCTTACTTACATGATGAGCATTTTGAATTTAGGCCAAAAAAAAAAAAAAAAGAAAACCCACAGATTTAAGCTCTTAACATAACATAAGAGCTACCTACATTCCAGACACAAGTTTCTGAAAGACCCATAGCTAATGAGGTTATAACTTCACTCTGTTTTGCTCTTCATTTAAGGCATAATTCAATCCGAAGACAACTCAACCTGTCAAACCCGGACTTCAATATCCAGCAGCTTCAAAAACAGGAACAGTTGACTGGAATTGGTAGAATTAAACCCGAGTTATATAAGCAGAGGTCACTGGATAATGATGATGGGAGAAGGAGTAACAGCAAAGCTTGTGGAAAACTGAACTTCATTTTAAAATATGACTGCGACTTAGAGCAGCTCATAGTGAAGATTCACAAAGCTGTCAATTTGCCTGCCAAGGACTTTTCTGGGACTTCAGATCCTTACGTCAAGATCTATTTGCTTCCTGATCGGAAAACAAAACACCAGACTAAAGTTCACAGAAAGACCCTGAACCCTGTGTTTGATGAAGTGTTTTTATTCCCAGTTCCCTACAATGACCTTGAGGCTCGGAAGCTTCACTTTTCTGTGTACGACTTTGACAGGTTCTCTCGCCACGATTTAATCGGCCAAGTGGTGGTGGATCACTTCTTAGACTTGGCTGATTTCCCCAGGGAATGCATCCTTTGGAAGGATATTGAATATGTCACTAACGTGAGTCCAACATTTCTTCATTGGGGGGCGGGTGCAGGGAAAATATATGGTGAGCATGGAAACAGATTACATGTTATTTTATTTGGGGGGCAAAGTATAAAATTCATGTTTATATTTTTATAGATGTTATTCTAGAACCTCTTTGAGCCTTTCCAGAGACAGGTTTTTATCAAGTTTCATTTTGAAATTTCCAAGAATTATTCATGAAAGCTATATTAAAGAGTCCCATTTTCTCTTTTCAGCTTTCCCTAATGGATAGCAGATATCTGTCCATCTCACTACATTTTCTTTAGAGCTTTCTTGGGTTGTTTGTACTAAGTGGGTCTTAGCATCTTCTTCACTGTGTTCTGCAGCCTGGCTCTGAGATCACTAAGTTCTTGTCTGTGTTCTCGGGTTGGTGTAACAGCACTTCCCTGATCAAATCCTCAACTTTAACCCTGGAAGTGGGAATGGTGGAGGAGAGTTGGCACCACATTTTTAAATGTAAAACTCACAGAATCAAAGTTACAAGTAGGTTAGTCTGAAAAGAAACTACAGATAACTGCAGAACTGATCTCTAGGAGGTCAAATCCAATTTACAGCCCAGGAGAGAAGACAGAAGTGCCATGTACTGGTCCGTATGTCCACATGTACGTTTTAAACATGGAATCATAGAGGCAGTATTTTCACTCCATTCACATTCTTTACCCTCTTCTGCCAAGGTATATTGACATTCCAGAAATGGAAAGGGAAAGTTGGACTTTCTTAGATAATTGATATTTTAAGGCTTCTTGTTTCTTTCACCCATCCAAATTCCTTGAGACAACCCTTTTAGCTTCTTGCCCTGAATGTAAGCCCTTTAGAGACGAGTGTAGCATTCAAAGGGATCAAACACCACTACTCTCACTTAGGTGACACTGGTCCATCTTGAGTTTGGAGCCTATTTAGAGTGAAAAACTTACTCTGTTCAGGAAGAGGGCACACAAAAGCTCTGCCCAGTGACCAGATACCACTAATACCCTCTGTCCTCAGCCACTTTTATCGACTGGGGACTCACTCTCACTTTTGCTATTCTGTGGGACACCCTCTCTCCACACACCAGAAGGTACTAGTGCCAGCTGTGTCCTGCTGAACAGATAGGGAAAGCATAGCATGGAGTTCTTCTGGCCATTATCATAATGTTTTGAAAGAAAAGAAGAAGCTGGAGAAGGCATGAAATTAAGGTGATTTGGGATATTGGGGTAAGAATAGACCTCTTTCTCTTGAAAGATTATGATGTATGTAAACTCAAAAATGCTAGGGAAAGCCAGAATTCTCTCTCAAATCTTAATTGTCCAAATCAGAAGGCAGCTGAGAAGCTTTGAAAAAAAAAGCAAATTAGTCAGGCTGCTTATAGATATGAGTGGCCTAAGAATTAACCTTCTCACTGGGACATTTTACCAAGTTCCTTTGGTTATAGAAGCTGAGACACTGTCAGCCATGACAATGAGCCTTGGGCTTAGGTCTGAACTCAGGGAAGGGGAGGGAGAGATTTATCATACCATCTAGTGAGATATCAATTTACATATATATATGTATATATATATATATAAAATATTTACTTTTTATTGGTTCTTTTTAGTTATAAATGAAAACAGAATTCATTTTGATGTAATTATAAAAGCATGAAATATGATTTGTTATAATTTAGTCCCCAGTACTTCTCCTTTCATCCTCCCACCCCCTGTTCCTTTCCCTCTACTAATCCTTCTGCTATTTACTTATAGTTGTTTTCTTTTAAATTAGTGTCTTGCAGATATACATGGTGAGATTTTTTGTGGTATATTCATATATGTACATAGGAATGTTAGGTCAGATTCATTCCACTGTCTAATGGATTCCATAAAATAGCTGAAGTGGTTATTAGAAAGCTCAGTATGGATCCTACTGTGAGTTGCCTTCTGAGACTTTGTAGAGAGAGCAGCACTGTACACATAGAGGCTGAGAGACATCTGGAAATGACTGATCCCTAGTGTGGTCCTTAAGCAGGTTCCCAAGGGGCAGGAATATGGAGTGGCAGCCTGCAGAGACTTTTTGGCCATTGTGGCACTTTCCTGGGACTGAGAATTCCCTGTTCATTTTTGGAAAATATTAGTTTTCTATAGAGTTAAGAAGAATGTGAGATTATTTATCAAGGAGGAAAACTTCTGGGCATTTATCTAGACTTTTGAATAGCCACCAGAGATGGGAGGTCCTGAGAATGGAATTACAGATTATTTAATAATCTTCCATATATTTTTAAATGTATTATTTGAAACTGCGTGATTTTTTAAAAAAAATATGACTGTGTGTGGAGACTGAACATAAATACCAGAGATTTACCAAGGTTTCCACTTTCTAATATACATTTATATAGTATAGTATGATATGCACAGATAAATGAAGGAATAATTAAATGAACAGGCATGAACCCACTGACTAAGGAATAGAACATTGCCAGTACTTTTGCTAACCCTGAATTGTCTTCACATTTCCTCTTAGTCCAAGAGGAAAATGCTATTCCAAATATAAATATATATTATTTGTCTTATATGAATAAATAATTATATATAAAATATAAATATTTTATTTATATTGTAGTATATATGTAGGATGATATAGGTTTAGATTTTATGTTTCTGCTTTTCATACACCGACTTTTTTTCCAATCAGCATTGATTATAGTATTTAACAATATAAATGAATGGGACAACTGTGATTTGGATATTTTCATTGCTGTATAATATTTCTTTGCATTAATATATGGCAAATTAGTATTCTTATGCTAATGAAATTCAGATTATTATTAGTTCTTGTGTTCTGAATAATATCACAGAGAAAATTTTTGTACATCTCTTGGTTCACATGTACAATTGTTTCTCTAGGGCGTATCCTTGATGGAGATAAGGTATACATGTGTTCAACTTTTCTAGGTAGTGACAAGGTCATTTCTACAATGGCTGTACAAATTGATTCTCCCATTGGTGAAATGTGGTACTTCCTAATGCTCCACTTGGACGTGTCACACTGATTAGTATGTGTGTATGTCCATGCGTGTACAGTGATATATTATTGGTATTTCCTTGGTTGCCAAGGTTGATCATCTTTTCATGTTTATTATTCATTCATGTTTCCTTTCTTGTGAAGTGCTTGTTCAGTACTGTCTTTTATAATTTTCTTTCCCATATTGATTCACATATGCTTATTTTATACTCTGGATTCAATCCTTTGTTGATTATGTGTAGTGCAAACATCATCTCTCAGTGTGTAGTTGCCTTTGTGTTCACTTTATGGTGTCTTGATAAACAGAAGTTCTTGTTTTCAAAGTAATAAAATGTATCAGTATTTGCTGTTGTAAATTAGCATGTATTTGTCTTTTTTTAAGAGATCTTACTCTATATCATAACAACATTTCTCCCTTATCTTCTACTAGAAGCTTTAAAATTTTGATTTTGCAAGTACAATTTTCATTCCTCCCAGAATAGAATTTTTTGTATAGTGTAATATATAGGCCTCTTATATTAGTCAGTTTGGGCTGACATAATAAAATGCCATAAACTTAAATAGGGTAACTTAAATAATACACATTTACTTCTCATAGTTCTACGTGCTGGGAAGTTGAAGATCAAAGTTCTGGCAAATTCATCTCTTGGTGGGGCTCTTTTCCTGACTTGCCTTCTCACTGTGTTCTCACATGGAAGAGAGAAAGCAAGCTTTGGTCTCTTTTCCTCTTCTTATAAGGACAGTAATCCCATCACGGGGCCTCAAATTCATGACCTTATCTAAATCTAATTTTGCCCAAAGACTCCATCTCCAAATAACATCTCATTGGAGATTAGGGCTTTAACATAAGGAGACACAGATATCCAGCCTGTAATGTATCCATATTTCTTTTTCTAAATGGGTAAACAATTTTCTGGCATATTTTCCCAATAATATACAGTGCATGCTCTGTCCTATATAGATTTCCAAATTTAGATTCCATCTATTTCTGTATTCTCTTTTCTATCCATTGTTATATTTAACTCTATAAATAGCACAAATTGCAAATTACTATTGTTTTAGAAAAGTTCATAATATCTAGAAGAGCACAGCACTAGCCTATTCCTTTAGTTAAGTATTGACTGACACTTGATTTTTCTTATCAATTTTAGAGTTGCATTGTTAAGCAAAATTTTTTTCTGGTGTTTGTTTGGACTTGTTTGAAGTCCATAAGGTAGTTTAGGGAAATTTTACATTTCTCGTGATATTGAGTCTTTCTATTCATGACCATAGGGTATCTTCATTTATTTAGTTCTTCTTTAAAGTCTTTCATTCCAGCCTTTTAATTTTGTATATGAGATTCTCGTATGTCTCTTGTTAGACTTATTGCTGAGTAACTAATTTTTTCTTATTTCAAATGTTATCTTTTCTAAAATTGCACCTTCTAGCTATTGCTAGTATACAGTTGAAATTTTGTATATTTGTCTTCTGCTTGGTTATCTTGTAAAACTCTTATTAATTCTTATAATTTGTAGGCTTCTGAATTTTCTTTGCAAGTAATCAATTGTGTATGAATTATAATAGTTTTGTTTGTTCCTTTTAATATGTGCCTTTTGTTTTTCTATACCTTCTGTTGTTATTTAATGTACAGATTATAATTTGTGTAAAATGCTAAATAATATACATGAAAGCAGGCATGCTTCACTTGTTCATCATTTTGATGGAATGTCTTTACATTTCCATAGAGTGTGATTTTGTTATATAGATATTTTGTGGATATCTTTATCATATTAAGAATGTATCACTATTACTAGTTATGACTAGTTATCACAAATAGTTGTTTTATTAAATTCTGTGGTTTTGTGAGTTCCCTCCACTTTGATCCACTATTTTGATCAATCATGTTAATCAGTTTTCTAATTTTGAGTCAGTCCTGTATTTCTAGAATGATCAAGACTTGCCTTTATACATTACCTTTTCTATACACTGCTAAATTTGCCCATGTTTCATTTTGCATTTGTGCACATGAGTGCATGTAATTTACTCTCTCACTATCCGTGTTTGGTTTGGAATCATGCTAACTCTTGCTTTATAAAGTTAGTTGAGGTGGATGCCTTCCCTGTATTCCTGCTCAGTGCCCTTGGAGACTTTGGGTTTTCTTTCTCTTTCTCTACAGTAAAAGAACTCCCTCAGTGTCTGACTTCTGCTTAGCTTCAGACAGTAAGGAAGGGAGGAGAATGAAGTTGGGATATTTATTTCCCTATTTCATAGGCTGGCAATAACCTTTAGCTGAAAGCTGTAGCTCCTGAGTATGTCTTTTGTTAAATTACTTTTTTAATGTTGTTTTTTAAATTTTGATTCATTGTACACAAATGGGGTACAACTATCGCTTCTCTGGTTGTACACAAAGTAGAGTATATATTTTGTCATTATTATTAAATTATTCTTATTCTTCTGGAATAAAAATTCAGGAGCACAAAATTCTCAGGTACTTTGATTTTGGCAGTCTAAAGCTGAGAGTCCATTGTTTTCTGACTTCCATTATTTTGAGAAGTTGATATTTAGCTTGTTATTTATCACTTTGTATGTCAGTTTTCTTTCTTATTGTTGTCCAGATCTTGCTTCTCTCTTTAATGAACTGTAGTTTAATTATAATATTGCTAATTGGGTATTTCTTCTTCTTTATCCTTCTTTATCCTGGAGATGTATTGGGATTCCCAAACCTGGGCCTGCTTCCTTTAATCAGTTCTGAAATGTTTTCATTTACTTTTTTCCATTATTTGAGATGTTTTCACATTTGTCTCTTTTTCTCCTCAACATTTGTTTACATATATGTGTGTATGTACACACATATGTATATGTGTATAATATATACACATATGTATAATTATACACACATATATATTTATTAAATTATACATACATATATATTTATTTCACCATTTCATCCATAGTTATTTTGTATTCTGTTTCTCATAACTTTAGTAGCTATAATATCTGCACCTCTGATTCATTTGCATTCCCATTGACTCTAACTCATTACACCTTGCTTCCTCTTTCTTTAAATTTGTGACTGTAAGCTCTTCTAGCTTGAAACTTTGTCACTAGGAAATTTTAAGGCTTTAACGTGCATTCATTCGAAGATGATTTAAGATTATTTCTGTCAGGTACCTCAGTAAGCTACCAATATGAAAAAGTTTAAACTAATGTTTGAGCTTGAGTGGTTTTGGATAAGAGATAGGGTGAATACAGGATCCAAGTATGTAAGTGCAAGTTTGTATTAATGGTTCGAAACTGGTTAGGTAAACATATTTTTCTTCTTTACCTAAAACAAGTCCAAGACAGGCATGTACCCCAATATCTATTTATGCAAGGCAGAAATTCTGTTAGTTCCTTTAAGAATGTGACCCTTAGGCTTTGGGACTCCATACAGGAGGATCTTCCCACAGTCCTCTAAACACCAGCCAGTAAACCACTAAACACTAGAGAGTCCTTTTACCTCCAGTCAAGCTTTGAGTTCTAGAGCTTACTTACCTCTTTGAATTCATGCTGTCTTTTTGTTTCTTGCCTCTAAAAGATTCCATTTCTGTCCCATCAGCTCTACTACACAGTAAAAAAATTATAACACAGTGTTCTTACCAGAAAAATTTCTGTGACTATTTGCCCCATTAACTGGAAACAGAGCTATATTGCTTAAAGCTTGTTCAAAAGAACTATTTTTACTTAAACTAACTGAACAGTAATCAATGTATCATATGTCTGCCTTGCAATTGAATAGAACTCTAGAGGTCTTGCAATCTAAAATCTTCATTTTTTTACGTCACACGAGGCCAAGGGCCATTCGGGGTTCAACCAGTGTTACACAGCTGAATAATGGCCAAATGGGAATTAAGACTTAAGTTTTTCAATAGCCAATTTAGTCTGTTCATGAAAAGTGCCTCAAAATGATCACAGATGCTGGTTTATTTCTTTCTCCCTTTACCTGCTAACTCCTACTAAGCTCTTAGATTCCAGCTTAAATCCCACTTCCTCAGAGAACTCTTTTCTGAGCCCTGCATTAGGGTAGGCTTTTCTGGTATTTGCTTCCATGACACTCAACTTCTATCATTTACTCAAAATATTTTCTTTTATGTGTTTGTTCAATTGTGTTTTTCTCCCCAGGAGGCAGTTCCTTAAGTCCAAAGGCCAAATTTGGCTTGTTCACTCTTGGTACCTCGCCTCTAGAATAGGGTCTAGAAGTAAGATGCCTAATGAGCACTTGCCAAACAAAATGAAGCTCCTTCGAGGGGCTCATTTGATGAGGCTCTAGGGATGATTAGGTTGGAGAATGTTATGCAGAGCTGAACCTATTAACTAATCTCTTTTAGTTTTTTTATTCCTCCAAAGAGAGTATGAGTATTATAAATGTTAGCATTCAAATAAAAACTAATCTTCATACTTTCCTGGGGAGAAACAAAATGGAAATTATTGAGTGTAAAAATGATAGTTTAATTAAACCTCTGAGCTACTGAAGCCAGATCAATAATAATATAATGCATCTTTGTGGGGATTTTGTTAGTAAGAGAGAAGGTAGCATCTGGGGCAGGTCAAAATTTCAAAGAGCCTGGATTTAGTGGACTGGAGGAATGTTGCTGTACCCTTGACATTTATCACTGCTCGCTGGCAAACAGGCATGAAGCACTTCAGAAGTCTCTGCCTAGACACTGGTTCTGATGCTGCTCTGAGACCTATGATCATCTCAGTTAAACACTGACTTGGAGAAGATGCCAGAATTCTTACATGGTGACAGAAGTTATGAGATGCTAATAAATTCCATTTCAGAAAAGGGAGTGGTATAACATAGATGTTTTTTAATCTTAAAAAACGTATTTCCATCAAAATTTGACTTTATGAGCCATTGCAAAGTTTCAGTATTTTGTAGTGACTGATTTGGGAATTTCCCTGTACTGTCATCCATATGTGTCAGACTATTTCCAGTTCTGGTAAAGGTGAACACCTGGAATCACTCAGGCAGGAGAGGGTATAAGTAGTCAGAGATGCCCAGGATGCTTGTTCATCACAGTTGAAAATAGTACAGGCAGGCTCTGAGATTGAAAACTTTATTAATTTGAATCCCATTTAATTCCATTGTTCCATGTCTTAAGTGATTATCAAATGATTTTATGGCTATATCATATTTAGTAGTGTAAATGAGTAACAACTGGCTGGAGGGTAGGGATGTAGGGGAGAAAAGGGAGCTGGTTTGTAGTAAGGTCTTCCTATAACATGGATCTGAGTGGAGTCTGGTCACCACTGAGGTCTACCAAGCTGTGTTCTTACAATGCTGAATGTAACCCTGTCAGTTTTCCCACTCATGGTCCCTCAAACGTGTACTCCTCCAGGCTGGGGATATAGTTCAGTTGGTAGAGTGCTTACCTCATAAGCACAAGACCCTGGGTTCAATCCCTGGCACCACAAAACAAACAAACAAACAAACAAACAAACAAACAAACAAACATGTACTCCTCCTGAGAGCTAGATGATTTACAGGGAGTGAGAAGTGGCAGAGCTGAGGAACAGAACACCTGCCGAAAGAGATGGATGAAGCTACAAGCCTCAGACAAAAAGGGCTTGATAGCTCATACCCTAGCATGGTTGCTAGGACAAGGCATTTGATTTTTTAAATGAAGTCCATATTGTATGCATATGGTTTAAAAAGAACAAATGAGCATAGTTAATTCAGAACTTAGTTGAAGATAAAAAATTATCAGTGTCTTTGAGGCTTCCTGGTGCTCTTCATCTACCTCCAAAATCTTTCCCAGAGGTAATCAATATACTGAAGTTCATATCTATGGTTTCCCTGTTTTTAAAAATAATTTTACCATATAAGAATATGTTGTTTAGTTTTGACTACTTTTGAAATTTATGTGAAAAAAATTATAGTGTATGTATTCTTCTGCAAACTATGTCCAGTTTTATGTGTATTAGAATCACTTACATTCATGTACATAACAAGTTTTTTTACAGTGGTGTTTTAACATTTTATTATATGGTGTACTATATTTTATTCATTTATTCTCCTGCCAATGGATATTTAAGTTTTTTCCTATTTCAGAAAATGTTACTATTGACTTTTCTTGCACATGTCTTTTGGTAAATGAGTGAAGAATTTCTCTAGGGCATACACCTAGGAATGGAGTCACTAGATCAAAGAAAAGTGACCTGTTCAGGTTATATTCCCACCAGCAGCAAATGAGCTCATCTTAAGCTGTGTTCTCTCCAACACTTGGTGTTGCTAATTATTAAGCCTTAATAATTTGATCATATATTCTTCTGCATTTTATACATTGACAATTACATATGAATAAGGTCCACTTTATTTCTTCTCTCTTCTTTAACTCTTTTGACTTCTCTTCCTCCCCTGTTCTTTTTGCTTATTGCTCTTACTAGGATTACTAATACAGAGTCCAATAAAGTAATCCTTGACTTGCTTCTAATCTTTAAAGGAATGTTTTGAACATTTTACCACTAAATAGAACATTGACTAAACACTGTTTGAAAACCTGAATGGATGTTGAATTAAGTTATACTGTTTTTCTGAATCTATTGAGGTAAGCATGTGTTTTACTCCTTTTGTCTTTTAATATGGTATATTATATAGCCGTTTTCTAATTTTGATGAAACATTTCTGGGACAAATCCTACTTGTTCACCATGTGTTCTATTTTATATACATAGATATACTTGAATGTGTGTTTATGAACTATATGATAACATTTTGTTTAAGATTTTGGAACTAAATTCATGAGTGAAAGCAACCTGTTATTCTATTTTATTGTTCCCTGTTGTTCAATTATTATCAAAGATATACAGTCCTTAAAAACAAACTATAGGGCATTCTCTTTTCTTAATCTCTTGAAGACTTTATATAAAATTAAAATAAGCCTTTCCCTCAATCATAACATAAACTCTGCAACTTTCTGGGTCAAGTATTTGCTTTGGGGGAAATTTATTCAATTTCTTCGATGGTTATAGGACTATGCAAATTTTCTATTTCTTCATGAGTAGATTTTGGTAATTTATATTTTTCTAGGAATTATTTTATCTGTTTTTTAAATGTATTAACCTGGCAGGTGCAGTGGTACACAGCAACTCAGAGACCGAGTCAGGAAGATTGCAAGTTTAAGGCCAGCTTGGGTAACTTAGCAAGATCCTGTCTCAAGATAAAAAGTAAAAAGGACTGGAGATGTAGCTCAGAGGTAGAGTACCCCTGGGTTCAATCCTCATTACCACAAAAATATAAATAAACAAAATAAAATTTTAAAAATGTAATGGTTTGAACTTCTTCATAATCTTTTCTTATGTTTTTATTATCTGCCTCAACTGTAGTTATGTCCTTTCTGTCACTTCTAATATTGATTATTTGTTGTTTTCTTTATCCTTGATCAGTGTCATTGAAGATTTTTAGTTTTATAAGTCTTTTCAAAGGACCAACTTTTAGTTTTGCTGATTCTAATTAATTTATTTTTCATGTTTTCTTTTTATTTTTTAGATTTTATCATTTAGTTTATTTCTAATTACTTGTATGTTAGGCTAGTAATTTTAATTTTTTAACTTTTTAAAAATATGTGTTTCAGTTTTTATAAATGTGCACTTGAAAAGATAATGTATTATATCAGTATCTTTTTTTTTCTTTTTAGGTCCAACCTAGTTTCTATTTCAGCTTTCCTCAGACTGAGTTCCACTTTCCAAGTATAAGAGTTATTTCTAAGTAACCAACTCCAGAAATTGATCATAATTTAACTAACATATTATATCAGCATCTTGACTGATAATTTTTTCAGTCTCATATATTAATGTTTTTTAAAATACCTTACCCTAATGATGACTTTTCAATATTTTCTAAGTAGTCCTATCAACTTTTGCTTTATATCTATTTAAAGCTGTGATACTAGTGGTTTTTATATATTTCTGGCCATAATCTGTTATTAATAAGTTTTTCTCTTTACCTAGAGAAATGCTTTTTGCCTTCAGATATACTTGGGTATTTATAGAGTTATGAAATCTTTTTTTTAAGTTAGTTTTGTCTGATATAATTTTTAAAATTCTTCTACTTCCAAATTTCCTGTATCCTTATATTTTATGCGTATGCATTGTAAGCAAGATGTAACTGGATTTTTAAAAAGTCCAATCCAATACTTATATATGTATCTTTGTCTGTTCCACTGGACTAATTGCTTTGTGACAATAAAGTCTGTGACTATACCCTCAGTTATTAACCTAACAGGTGTAAAGTAAAATATTTTTGTATGCATGAATGAATAAATATGATAAAATGAAAACTTCTCTAGTATAGCATATGCAACTTTAATTGGAATTTCTGAAGCAGAGACTGAGAAGGACTCTTATGCAAGTGCCTATTGAGGAACTTGGCTGAAGTGAAACCTATGAGGAAGCAAGGGAAACAGGTAGATAATGGGAAAGAGCTAGAGAACATGGCTGGTAGGTCAGCTAAAGTCTGCCCTGAGCCCATTTATACAGATAACTCTGGATCATGAAGCACTGTGGAGGTATCATACCCTGAGGCAAGGGGATTTCAGACTACCTCTGGGGAGAGAGTGTAATAATATGCTCATTTTTCAAGTGACTCCTGTCAGCTGAAGGGAATCCTTCCAAAGAGGATGCTCTCATGAACTATTAGAAGCCACCACTCATACAGCTAAGGAAAGGATGCACTAGCCTGGTCAGGTGGATCTGGGCCTGGCACAGAGATGTCTACCACAGGTGGGAAAGGAGTTATGAGGACACGGGAGGAACCCTGACTCTGGTGACCTCTAAGATGTAGGGAGACTATATAGGAGAGGAGGGACCCTCTTCCGCTAACCTACCATTCCACACACTCCTTTCTTAGGTAAGAGTCTGCTTACTGCCTTGGTGTGGGTACCCAGGGCAAGTATCTTCATGGTAAGCTGACTGCTCCTGAGAGAGAGGCTGGGAGCAGAATTGGACTCCACTTTGGTCCCCCTTACATAGTTAAATTATTCCATGGATGAATACATGGGGAGAATTAAGCTAGATAGGGGAAAAAAAAGTCTTCAATAGATCTAGAACAACTGAAGGAGAACTTAATAGAGTTGTCAAGGACAGCAATTTCATCTCTGAAGAAAGGTAAGACTAGCCAGGTAGAGTGTCTCCCTGGGACTACATTTAATGATCTTCTACCTGTGGAAGAATTGCTGTCCAAAATAGTGAGCTAGCTTCCTGACAGAAAGCCTTTTCCCAAGGATTGGCATTTACTTGCTTGGAAAATGAGTTTTGAGCCTTTTGAGAATCGAAGCAGCCTGTGGTATTTACAATATAGCCTCACTGTCCAGTAGCTAAGTGTAGCCTAATTCTGACAGATGGCTCTCCAGGGAAATTTTCCTTCAGATTGGATTATGCTTCCATGCTGAAATGCTCTAATTAAGGGGAGTCTAAATAAACATGGTGGGGGAGTGAGAGGCAGGGGAGTAGGCTGTTTCTTTGGAAGCTGCTTTGGAAAGTGGCCACGTTTGCAATCTTTACCTTCCCAGCCCTACACGCTCAGCTACTTGGAGAATCTGGGCCACTGCTCTGCTAAAGACATGGTAGCACAGGATTAGTGGTCACTCAGGTTTCATTTCCTGCAAAGTCCTGCCTCTCTAGCCTCATCTCCATCTTACCCCTTTGTTAACTGTCCGGAGGTAAAACTTCCAGAATACACATATCATTAAAATGAGCATGACTGACTTTTTAAGAAAAAGACTGCTCTAACAATTCAGCCATGTTAAACACTCTCTTATAAGTCCAATACTTTGGTTTTAAAAGTATTTAATATTGAAAGATACTCCTCTATTGCATCTCTTTTTCTCTGTTTTCTTTTTAGTGCTAGGGATTGAACCCAGGGTGTGTGCACTCTACCACTGAGCTGCACCTCCAGCCCTCTATTACATTTCTTTTCTTTCTTTGAAGACAATTCATGAAAATTTTCTGTTTTTCCTTTTCTTAAAAAAAACAGTGCATATTAATAATACAAAATGTGGGTTTCATTGCAGCATATTCATACAAATATAAAAATGTAATTTGACCAATTTCACTCCCCCACACTTTTGCCCCTCCCTCCCCTCATTATCTCCCTTTACCCTAACAATTTCCCTTCTACTTTCATGGTGTCTTTTTTTTTCCTCTGTTTTTACCACCTCTAGCTTCCACACGAGAGAAAACATACAGTACTTTTTCTCTAAGGGAGGATGATTTCACCCAAAATTATGATCTCCAGCTCTGTACATTTTTCCTGCAAATGTCATAATTTCGTTCTTTTTTATGGCTGAATAAAACTCCATTGGTCTTATGATCTTTGGAGATGGAAGTATGGAAGAAGGAACAGATAGTAAACAATAAATTGCATGAATAATTACTTGCCTGTATGATTGATGCTGTGAAGGAGACATACATGAATGCTCCAGGCTGCACCTAACTTGGCCTGGTGCATCAAAGAAGGATGACTGGAGGAAATAACATTGAAACTAAAACTAAGGATAGTTTGGTTTAGGAATTTTTCTGGAGAAAGGCAAAGTCCCAGGAAAAGGAACTGGACAAGTACAGTTCCCAAGGCAGGAAAAATTCGGGTAAGTCCAGGAGCCAAAAACGTAGAGTGTTTGAAAAGGGGGAAACAAAATGGAAGAGAGAGCAGAGCTTAGGCAGGAGCAAGATTACAAAGTGTCTTGTAGCAAGAATAAGTCTTGGGGTCTTTATTTTATGAGTATTTTTTGAAGGATTTTGAGCAATGAAGTGACACAAATAGATTTATCTTCTTAAAAGATCTGTCTGGCTGCAGTACAGAATGGACAAGAGCAGCCATGTGGGAAAGGTCAGGCTATTGCAGAAGGCCAGGAGGGAAGTGGTGTTTCTTACTAAGGGTAATGGTAATGGACATAAAGAAAAGTGACAGATTACAGAAACTTTTAAAGCAGTTTTACTGAGGAATGATTGATATAAACTGCATATGTTTGAAGTATACAATTTGACAATGTTTGACGTATGTATGCATTTGTGAAATCCCTTCCATAATCAAAATAATGAACATATTTGTCTCCCTAAAGCTTGCCTTGTGCCCCTCTTTTGCCCCTATTTCCCCTTCCTGCACCCAAATGCCAATTCATAGGCAACTGTTGATCTATTTTCAGTCACTAAAGATTATTTGGGATTTTCTAAGATTTAATATAAATAAGAACCTTATAGTATGTACTCTTTTGACTGACTTCTTTCAACCAGATAATTATTTTGAGATTCATCCATGTTGTTATGTGTAATAGTTCTTTTACTGTTGAATATGATTTCATTTCTTAGATAAGCTCACTCTTTGTTTATTCATTCCGTTCCCATTGGTGAACCTTTGGTTTACATTCAGTTTGGGATATTACAAATAAAACTACCATGAGTATTCATGCGTTTTGTTTGAATATATGTTTTTATTTCTCATATATAATTACTAGGAATAAAGTGACAGGATCATATGGTAGACATGTGTTTACCTTTTTAAGAAACTGTCAAACTGTTTGCCAAAATGGTTATGCGATTTTTCATTCATACGCAGGTAAGATGATTCAAGTTGCTTTACATTTTCACCAGTCCCTGGTAGGATTGGTCTATAATTTTAGACATTCTAAGAGATATGAAATGGAATCTCATGGTGGTTTTGCATTTCCCTAATGACTTATGATGTTGAGCATCTTTAAATATGCTAATCTATAATCTCTTTATCTTTGATGAAGTGTTTGTTCAAATCCTTCATCTATTTTTAGTAGATTTTTTTCTTATTATTGAGTCATGAGAGTTCTTTATATATTCTGAATACCAGTCACTTATCAAATATATGATGGCAACTATTTTCTTCCAAGGTATGGCTTGTATTTTTAATTCTCTTAACATTGTGTTTAAGAAAGGAGAATTTATTAATTTTGCTCAAGTTCATCAGTTTTATCTTTTATAGAGTGTACTTTTTTGTGACATGTCAAAGAAATGTTTTGCTTAATCCAGATTTATACAGTATGATTTTCTTCTGTTTTATTCTTGAAGTTTTATAATTTTAGCTCTTACATTTATGACTTTGACCCATTTGAGTTAATATTTTTGCGTCTTTACAGTGTGAGGTATTGATGAAAGCTCCTTTTTCTATATAGTGTCCAATTGTTCTCGTATCATTTCTCAAAAAGAGGATACTTTATCCAAAAATGTCTTTTGCACTCTCAAAGAGAATCAATTGATAATATGTATGGGTCTATTCTGGGCTCTCTATTCTTTTCCATTGCTTTATGTGTCTGGCTTTATTCCAGTACCACAGTGTCTTGATTGTCATAGATTTGTAAATCCTGAAACCAAGTAGTGTAAGTACTTCAACTTTGACCTACTTTTTCAAAATTGTTATGGTTTTTCTAGGTTCTTTGCATTTCTATATGAATTTCATAATCATCTTGTCTATTTATATACACGCACACACAATCTTTTGGGAATTTTGATTAGGATTGCATTGAATATAAAATCAATTGAAAAAAATGAAAGCTTAAAAATATTGAGTTTTTGCAGTCACATTTAGTGTATCTTTTTCAATTTCTCTCAACAGTGTTTTATAATACAGTTCTCTGGAGCTCACTGATTATTGTTTTTCTAGTACTCTGACCTGAGAACTCTAGCTGAGTTGACCTCTCTAGATTCCCAAATTTATTTTCTGAGGGAGCATACCATCTTGCCTGGGTTCCCTCTTATTTGATCTAAACTGCAGGTAATAAGGTAGACTTTCAGAGGATTCACCTCTTTTGTTTCTTGTGTCTCAAAGGTCAGGTATCTTCATTGCTTAGTGTCCGGTGACTTGGAAACCATTGTTTCATATGCTATTTTATCCATATTTTTAATTGTTTAGAACATGAGTTTATTCATTTTTCCTCCCCACTCTTATTGTCAGAAGCAATTGATTTTCTCTGAGACTTGAGAAAAGGGAATTGGCAAAAATGGATCATTTTCTGGTTTCTAGCATGAGCAACCTCAAGGAAGGTATTGGTATTTGTGAGATGAGAATCATTAGGTGGAGAATAGGGTATTTATTTTTTGGAATAGTTTCTATTTTTAATGTATTCAATTCGTTTTAACTGTGAAACATTCAAGTCTAATAAAACAAAAAAAAATTGAGTATACTAGACTTGAGCTCAGAAATATTGCCTGAAGTAGAAATGCGAATTTAGACGTTGTTAACATATACTACTTACAGTGTTTGAAGAAGTCACTTTGTAAAGTGACTTAATAGAAGATCATACAGTGATAAAGGAAGAGAGCGTGGAGCCAATTCCTGATGTTTAGAATTTAGGTAGAGAAGGAGGCCTTAAAACAACCTGAAGTGGGATAGCCATAGAGATAAAAGGAATGCTGATTGATTGTGTCATGGAAGTCACTAGGAGAGTGTTCCGTGGAGCTGTGAGGGATCAGATGGGTCAAAAGCTGCACTGATGTCAATCAAGAAACGACTGAGAAAACCCCATTGGATCCTGTGACATGAAAGTCATTAAGAATCCAGCAAGGGAATCTTCCATAGCACCCCAAGAACCAAAGCCAGAGTCCAGACAACAGGTTTATATAGCTCTGTGACGTGTTTAGCTGCAAGAAGAGAAAATGAAATTGGAGAGATTTTTCTCAAGATGGGAGGAACCAGATATTTTAAATATTAACAGGTAAGAGCCACTGTAGTGGGGGATCTTGAAGATGCAAGGAAGAGAAGATGAACAGCAGAGGGAGGCCTTGTGGCTGGGAGCCTATTGAAAGGTGAGAGCAGGTGGGATTCAGAACAGAGCTGGTGCATTGGCTTTTGATAGTACATAACTCCCCGTGTCACAGGAGAAAGGAGACCTGCTACAAGGACAGATATGTTTACGAATCCAGAGCAAGATGTTAAGTATAGCCCACCTGGTGGCTCTATGTTCCCTATAAACTATGTGTAAAGAGTAGGTATGAAATAGCCTGTCTTCAGTGAGCTTGTGGTCCTTTGGTGTGTAGTGGTCTCATGATTTCCTTTACAAGTAATTGTAAAATGTTACTTTTTAAACTCACACTCACTTTAACTTTAGTCTGCTTTAAACTTTGAAATCTGTTTTACTTTTAGAATATATTATGTTCACTTTTTCCTTTATTAGATAATCTCAGTTGCAGAAGACATAAAGCAGAATAGATAATCCTGAGTACAAAGTCTCCCAAAATGCCCCTGTCCAAAATAATCACTGTTAATAATCACTGTTTTGCCCTATCTTTCCTGTATATTCTCTCTGTGTTTCTTCATTTATTATTTTTATTTGATTGCTAGACTATTTTGCTTGCTTCTTTCCTTTAATTTGTTTAAGGAAAGAAGCTGTCCAAGGTGGAGCTGGGCTGTTCCCCAGAGGCTTATGTATTAAAGACTTAGTCTCTAAAGCAACAGTGTTCAGACATAGTGCCTTTGGGAAGGTGATTGGATGATGAGGGCTCTAACCTCATCAGTGGATTGATCCATTGATGGATTCATAATTTCATGGTTGTTTTAGTCACCTTTTTCACCACTATGACCAAAAGATCTGATAAGAACAATTTTAGAGGAGGAAAAGTTTTTTTGGTGCTCATGATTTTGAGATCTCAGTCCATGGACAGCCAACTCCATTGCACTGGACTTGAGGTGAGGAAGAACATTATGACAGAAGGATTTGGCAGAAGAAAGTATCTCCAGGATACGGCACTAGGAACCTGAGACAGAACTCCGCTCACCAGGGGTATAATATAAACCCCAAAGGTGTGTCTCCAGTGATCTACCTCCTCAGTCCACACCCTACCTACCTCGTTACACCGAGTTAATCCATGTTAGGCGATTAATCCAGTGTTGGGTTACAATTCTCATAATCTAATCACTTAATTTCTGAACATTCTTGCATCATCTCACACATGAGCTTTTGGGGGATACCACACATCTAAACCATAACTCTGGTATTATTGGAAGGTGGTGGGAACTGTAGGAGGCAGGGCCTACTTGGAGGAAGTAGACCACTGGGAGTGTGCCCTGGAAGTGTATCTTGTCCCTAGCCCCTTTCTCCCTCCCTCTCTGCTTCCCATGAGGTGAACAACTTTCCTTAACCATGCCCTTCTGCCGTGATGTTCTGCCTCACCCTCAGGTCCAAAGCAATGGAGCCAGCCAACATTGGACTGAAACCTCTGAGATTGTGAGTCCAAAATAAATATTTATTTCTTTAAGTTGTTTGTTTCTCAGGTATTTGTCACAAAGATGAAAAGTTGACTAACAAGCAGAACATAAAGTTGTGTGTCTTGGAGGATTCTCTCTGCAGGTGGATGGGGACCCCGTTCCTGAACAACTGGACAGGGCTTGGTTCCCTCTGCACGTGATCCCTGCCAGCCATGCAGCCCCAATCAAAAATCTAGCTCTCAGCCTTCAGAAGAATCTTCTTTTGCTTCTTTTTTCTTTGGAGGCTGAGGTCAGTATGTCTGGAAGAGAATCTGGCACTTATCAGTTAACCAATACTACTTTGTCTTGATCAAACTATTCTAATCAAAGCAGGGCAATGCTTGCAGGAACAGGTACTGGGGAAACCTCATGTATAAGCTGCAGAGATCTTGGAACCATTAGTAAAGGATGCTGTAGTCCCTGAGAAGCTTGAAGATAGGTGCTCCTACTTGGGCCTGAAGGAAAAGTTTCCTATTCTTTCACAACAGCCAGGGACAACAGCTCATTGAGGGGACGAGAAGCAGAACAGAGAATTTTGGAGTCTTGCCAAATTGAGGCAGGGATCAAGAACTTAGTGAAGGCAGAGATTGAGGGAGTGGTCCAAGCCCCAGTGAAGCATTTATTCTTTTAATAGACAGGCCCAATGCTAAGCACTGGGATGCCCATGGAAACTGAAGGAGGAAATCACAGGCTGGTAGGAGGCTAGATCAGTGGCATAGGGGCAGGAAGCAATTCCATGAAGAAGCATTTTGACTCTAGCTGAATCTATTATTCTCTCACCCTTTGAGGAGTGAGGGGAGGGAGGATTTATAATTTCTCAACAAGGGATCTTCCCAAATACCTGGGTTTTATACTAACTTATGCTTTTAGAATTAAAATGAACTCCTTTACTGAAGGAGTCCCCCATTGGGTTGTGCCATATTTAATCATTTTAATTTGACCATATTCTAAAAAAAAAAAAAAATAGGGACCTCCTCCTTGAAAGACCTACACAGCTCCAGGAAGCCACCTGAGAATCTTGTGTTGGCCCCTTTACCAACTCTACCACCCTCCTCAGTCTCTATTAATCTGTTCCCAGAAAGAAATGTCACCAGATGGCCCTGCAACTGTCACCTGGCCGTCAGCATGGCTTTACCCAAAACAGGGATGTATTAGAAAATCTACTCCATAGTTCATTTCTTTCATTTCAGATCAGTGTAGTGCTTTCTTAACAAATTGGGCTGGGCAGTAAGATCCACAATCGTTTTGCTAGTAAAGGATATTGCTTTGTATTTAATGGAGAAAGTTCCCACTGACTCACAGATCCTGAAGAATTCCTCTCTTGTTAGCATTTAATGCCAGATTTTACTGCCCTCTGCTTCATGAACTGCACACTCCCTCAGCATTCTCAATACCTTGAGCTATTTTTAGCATTTAATCCCTTCTAGGTATCAGAGCCATCAGACCTCCTTTTTTTTTTTTTAACACAAAAGAAAATCCTTTTGTATTTTCAGATTGTGGATAGGTGATTTTTAGGAATTGAGCCGATCCTTTTAAGAAATGAATTTTTATTTTACTATCTCTTAGATTTCATACCCAGTTATGAACCTTGTGGCTCTGGCCTATGTATTTCTCAGCTCATAGCAGTTATAAAATTAGCTGAGGACTATTTGATCCTAGAGGATCAAAAGGAGGCTGACCTCCACAAACCAAGGAAGGTATAGGGCCATGACTGAGGCAGGGGTATTGCTGGGCTCTCAGGCAGAATCCCACATTCCAATGTGCTTCTGAGATTCCTGAACCCTTTTGGAAGTGACTTCCCAAGGGGTAAAAAATTCACAAGTGGGTTTGGAATAGGAAATTTCAAATGGGTCCCTATCTACAGTCACAACTATTTTACTCTCCTTATTAAGAGTTAAAAACCTCTATCAGGGTTGCCAGGGGTGAAGGAAAGAAAAATTGTTTAATGGATCCAGAATGTCTGTTTGGGATGATGCAGAAGTTAATGGAGATGGATAGCGGTGCTGGTTGCACAGCATTGTGAATGTGCTTACTAGCCACCAAATTGTAAACTTAGAAGTGGTTAAAATGGCAAATTGTATGTTGTATATATTTTACCATATTAAAAAATATACAAACACACATACTTAAAATAAAACATTAAAATCCTCTACCAGATGCAAAAGGAGCCTGGAATCAGCAGAGGAAATTCCAGATCCCAGCACACAGGTGCATTGCCCCACCTGGGGCTGGAAACAGTATCCCATCAGGAGCGGTGGCACCTCCTTACTTTAGAAGAGGCTAGGCAGTGAGGACTGGGCTTCTCTCAGCTTCCCAGAGCCCTGCTCCATCACTTTGCCAACATCTGTTCTAACGAAAACCATCCATTTTATTTCACTCTTTCTCCAGTTCTCACCATCCCTATGCAAAAGTTCTTTTCTGTGTACTAAGTATACTCATTGAAAAAAATCTGGATTGAAAAAAGTTTTATTAAAAATTTTTCTATAAATCATTAACGTACTCAAGGAGCATTTTCACTGCGGTCAAACCTTCATACTGGAGTGCCGGCCTGGCCAGTTCTACAGAAGAGAGTAGGGGCATCAAGAGGAATGGATGCTTCCTCTGTACAGGAACCCAGTTTCACTGCTTTCATTCCCAGTTAATTTTCAAAAAAGTAAAATGATATTATGACCATTTTACAGGAAAGGAAATTGAGGTGTAGAGGGGCCCACTACTTGACTAAGGTCACACAAATGATAAGGGGTAAGACAGCTTGAAGATAAATCTGTTCCAAGACTATATTCAAAAACCTGTACTGTTTTTCATACCACTCTTAAAACTATCTGTCTTTTTATTTTTTATTTATTTTTTATTTTTTTTAATGTTAGGTCATTGTACACAAATGGAGTACAACTAGCATTTTTCTGGTTGTACACAAAGTAGAATTATACAATTTGCATATTTATATATATATACATAGGGTATAGATGTTTGTCTCATTCTATTATCTTTCCTTCCCCACCCTAACCCTAACCCTAACCCACCCCTCATTTTCCTCTATACAATCCATCCCTTCTCCTTTCTTCCCATGTCTCTCCCCTCACCCCTGCTATGTGTCATCAACCACTTGTAAGAGAGATCATTTGGCCTTTGGTTTTTTTGGGATTGGCTTATTTCACTTAACATGATCTCCAGTTCCACCCACTTACCTACAAATGTCATCATTTTATTATTATTTGTGGCTGAATAATATTCCATTGTGTATATGTACCACAGTTTCTTTATCCATTCCTCTATTGAAGGGCATCTAGGTTGATTCCGCAATCTAGCTATAGTGAATTGGGCTGCTATAAACGTTGATGTGGCTACATCACTGTAATATGCTGATTTTAAGTCCTTTGGGTATAGGCCAAGGAGTAGGATATCTGGGTCAATGATAGTTCCATTCCGAGTTTTCTAAGGAATCTCCATACTGCTTTCCAGAGTGGCTGGACCAATTTGCAACCCCACCAGCAATGTATGAGTGTACCTTTTTCCCCACATCCTCGCCAACACCTATTGTTGGCTTGTATTCTTTTTTTTGTTTTTTTTTGCAGTGCTGGGGATTGAACCCAGGGCCTTGTGCTTGCAAGGCAATCATGCTACCAACTGAGCTATATCCCCAGCCCTGGCTTGTATTCTTGATAGTAGACATTCTAATTGGGATGAGATGATATCTTAGGGTAGTTTTGATTTGCATTTCTCTTATTACTAGAGATGTTGAACATTTTTTCATAAATCTGTTGATTGCTTGTAGATCTTCTTCTGTAAAGTGTCTGTTCGTTTCCTTGACCCATTTATTGATTGGGTTATTAGTATTCTCAGTGTAAAGATTTTTGAGCACTTTGTAGATTCTGGAGACTAGAGCTCTATCTGAAGTGTGTGTAGCAAAGATTTTCTCCTGCTATGAAGGCTCTCTTCACATTGCTGATTGTTTCCTTTGCTGAGAAAAAGCTTTTTAGTTTGAGTCTATCCCAATTATTGATTCCTGCTTTTATTTCTTGTGCTTTGGGAGTCATGTTAAGGAAGTCTGGTCCTAGGCCGACATGTTGAAGATTTGGACCTACTTTTTCTTCTATTAGGTGCAGGGTCTCTTGTCTAATTCCTAGGTCCTTGATCCATTTTGAATTGGGTTTTGTGCAGGGTGAGAGATATGGGTTTAGTTTCATTTTGCTGCATGTGGATTTCCAGTTTTCCCAGCACCATTTGTTGAAGAGGCTATCTCTTCTCCATTGTATGTTTTAGGCACCTTTGTCTAGTATGAGAAAACTGTATTTATGTGGGTTTGTCTCTGTGTCCTCTATTCTGTACCATTGATCTACCTGTCTATTTTTGGTACCAATACCATGCTGTTTTTGTTACTATTGCTCTGTAGTATAGTTGAAGGTCTGGTATTGTGATACCCCCTGCTTCACTCTTCTTGCTAAGAATTTCTTTAGCTCTTCTGGGTCTCTTAATTCCTCCAAGTAAATTTCATGATTGCTTGCTCTATTTCTATGAGATCCATCATTGGGATTTTAATTGGAATTGCATTGAATTTGTATAGCGCTTTTGGTAGTGTGGCCATTTTGACTATATTAATTCTGCTTAACCAAGAACATGGGAGATCTTTCCATCTTCTAAGATTTTCTTTAATTTCTTTCTTTAATGTTCTGTAGTTCTCATTGTAGAGGTCTTTCACTTCTTTTGTTAGATTGATTCCCAAGTTTTTTTTTTTTCGAGGCTATTGTAAATGGGGTACTTTTCCTAATTTCTCTTTCAGAGGATTCATCACTTATGAATAAAAATGCATTAGATTTATGAGCATTAATTTTATATCCTGCGACTTTACTGAATTCATTTATGAGTTCCAGAAGTTTTCTGGTGGAATTTTTTGGCTCCTCTAAATAGAGAATCATGTCATCGGCAAAAAGGAATAGTTTGAGCTCTTCTTTTCCTATTTGTATCCCTTTAATTTCTTTGGTCTAATTGCTATCTGTCTTGATATGAAAATATACTTCTAATAGTGACTCCCTCAATCCTTGGAATAAAAATGAACTTTTATCATGTCTAAAATCCAGCCTACTTATAAGAGCCACTGGTATTTTGCTGTTTTCATCACAATTCACCCTGTGAGTCACTCCTGCCACTCATGTGTCCCCCAATCTAGTTTTTGCTGAATAGATGATACATTGGAAATCTAATCAATAAAGTGTACTAAAACATTGAAGTGGATGAAACTATTAATCAGTACATCTTTCTGGTAAAACATTACCTATAGTTGGAAGTAATACTTTAATAAGCCAATTAAGAAGATTGATGACATTTCCACATAGCTCAGATTGCAGTGAATGCTCTCTGCCGTGTCTTCTGAAGGTGTAGCTCCAATCAACTGCAAGCTTGGACTTGAAGTATTTGTTTGGGTGGTAGAGAGAAACTAGTACTGTCTCCAGAAACCCTCTTTCTTTTTTTTAAATTAAATTTTTAATTTTTTAAATTTGTTCTAATTAGTTATACATGACAGTAGAATGCATTTAGACACATTGTACACAAATGGAGCACAACTTCTTCCTTGGGCTGTACATGGTGCAGAGTCACACCTGTAATGTAATCATACATGTATAAGGGTAATAATTTCCATCTGGTTCCACCGTCCTTCCTATCCCCACATCCCCTCCCCTCCCCACAATCTAAAGTCCCTTTATCGCCCTTCCCCCTGTATAATGGATCAGCATCTGCTTATCAGAGACAATATTCAACCTTTTGTTTGGGGGTTTGACTTATTTCACTTAGCATGATATTCTGCAGCTCCATCCATTTACGTGCAAATGCCATAATTTCATTCTTCCTTAAGGCTGAATAATATTCCATTGTGTACATGTATCATATTTTCTTATCCTTTCATCTGTTGAAGGGCATCTAAGTCAGTTCCATAGTTTATCTATTGTGAATTCAACAGCTATAAACATTGATGTGGCTGTGTCACCGTAGTATGCCAATTTCAGGTCCTTTGGATATAAACCTAGGAATGGGATAACTTGATCAAATGGTGGGTCCATCCCAAGTTCTCTGAGGAATCTCCATACTGCTTTCCATAATTGGTTACACCAATTTGCAGTCCCACCAGCAATTCATGAGTACACCTTTTCCCCCTTATCCTAGCCAACACTTACTGTTGCTTGTATTCTTGATAATTGCCATTCTGACCTGAGTGATGAAATCTTAGAGTAGTTTTGATTTGCATTTTTCTAATTGCTGGAGATGATGAACATTTTTCATATGTTTGTTGATTGGTTGCATTTCTTCTCTGAAGTGTCTGTTCATTTCCTTAGTCCATTTATTGATTGGGTTATTTGTTTGCTGTTAAGTTTTTTGAGTTCTTTATATATCCTGGAGATTACATATATCTGAGATGTGTGTGGTAAAGATTTTCTCCCATTCTGTATGCCCTCTCTTCACATTCTTGTTTTCTTTGCTAAGAAGAAACTTTTTAGTTAGAATCCATCCCATTTATTGATTCTTGATTTTACTTCTTGTGCTTTAGGAGTCTGGTTAAGGAAGTCAGGTCCTAAGCTGAAATTGTGGAGATTTGGTCCCACATTTTATCGTATTAGGTGCAGGGTCTTTGTTCTAGTGCCTAAGTCTTGATACACTCTGAGTTGATTTTTGTGCAGGGTAAGGTTTAATAGAGGTTTAATCTTATCTTGCTACATATAGATTTCCAGTTTTCCCATTACCATCTGTTGAATAGGTTATCTTTCCTCCAATGTATGTTTTTGGCATCTTTGTCTAGTATGAGATAACTGTCTTTATGTGGGTTTCTCTCTGTGCCTTCTATTTAGTACCATTGGTCTACATGTCTATTTTGGTGCCAATACCAGGCCGTTTGGTTACTATTGCATTTGATTTATGGCTATTGATTTTCTATCTTGCTGCTTTGCTGAATTCATTAATTAGGTCTGGAAGTTTTCTGGTGGAGTTTTTTGGATCTTCTAAATATAGAATCATGTCATTGGCAAATAGTGATAGTTTGAGTTCTCTTTTCCTATTCATATCCCTTTAATTACTTCCATCTAATGTTGAATAGAAGTGGTGAAAGAGGGCATCCCTGTCTTGTTCCAGTTTTTAGGGGGAATGCTTTCTATTTTTCTCCATTTAGAATGATGTTGACCTTAGGATTAGCATTGATAGCTTTTATATGAAATAGAAAAGGAAGGAACCTTTCCAAACTCATTCTATTAGACTAGTATCACCCTGATACCAAAACCAAACAAAGATACATCAAGGAAAGAAAACTTCACATTAATATCCCTGGTGATCATAGATGCAAAAATTTTCAATAAAATTCAGGCAAATCACATACAAAACCGTATTAAAACGATAGTGTACCATGATCTAGTGGGGTTCATCCCATGGATACAAGTTTGGATCAGTATACAGAAATCAATAAACACAATTCATCACATCATTAGAACTTAAAGACAAGAATCATATGATCATCTCAGTAGGTGCAGAAAAAGCATTTGACAAAATATAACACCCCTTCATGTTCAAAACACCAGAAACCCTGGTTCTCTACCCAGCATAGTAGTCAGCTTCTCTTCTCTTAAGCAGTGAGCAAGTATTTCAATAATATCAGTTTGAAGGACAGCCAAAGTCAAGTCCTGCCTGAGTTGCCCATATCTAGCCTGTAGTCCATAAAGCTTCATCCCCCTTTTCCCATGTCTCTGCCCACTTCTGCCTCCTGAATGTAGACCTCCAAAATGTAGCCCTATGGTGGATTGACTTCCCTTCATCTTTCTTATCCCGAGGTTTATGCGATGGCTGGACTCAAGTTCAGTCCTCTCTCTCCTCAATTCCCACTGCCACAGCTTCTCCTTTTGTGACTGGCCCTGCTATCGCCACCACCAATGTTCAGCCTGAAAAAATATGAGATGGGGGCAAGAAGGAGAAAATAAATTCTGTATGCCTTTTGACATTACCTAACACACACGGATAAACTAATAGCTTTTATAACATTTCTAACAACATAAAACAAAAATTTGTAGTGGCTTCCTGATCCTGACTTCATCACCAACTCTTATCCTATTTATGAGCAACACTCACTTATAAAATAAGGTCAGGCATGGGTTGCATCAGCTTGATGATAAAACCACTGATTTCTATGATATGATGCTTTTGTCCTAAAAATGGATCACACAGAAAGTCCTACTTCCATATAAATAACCAGGACTTTGAAAATGATTTCTCATGATTATTTTTGCTGGCTTGAAAAAAAAAAAGTGGTATGTATTGCCTATTTCATTTTTTTAAAATTAAGTATAGGGTCTCTGTTCTAGTGCCTAAGTCTTTGATACACTCAGTTTATTTTTATGCAGGGTGAGACATAGAAGTTTAATCTTACCTTGCTACATATGGATTTCCAGTTTTCCCAGTACCATCTGTTGAATAGACTATCTTTTCTCCAATGTATGTTTTTGGCACCTCTGTCTAGTATGAGATAACCATCTTTATATGGGTTTGTCTCTGTGCCTTCTATTTTGTACCATTGGTCTACGTGTCTGTTTTGGTGCCAATGCCATGCCATTTTTGTTACTATTGCTCTGTTTAAGGTCTGGTATTGTGATGCCTCCTGCTTCACTCTTCTTGCTAAGGATTACTTTGGCTATTCTGGGTTTCTGGTTTTTCCAAATGAATTTCATGATTGCTTTTTCTAGTTCTATGAAGAATGTCATTGGAATTTGAATAGGAATTGCATTAAATCCATTTAACAGTTTTGGTAGTATGGCCATTTTGGCAGTATTGATTCTGTCTATCCAAGAGCATGGGAGATCTTTCTATCCTTTAAGGTCTTTCTCAGTTTCCTTCTTTATCATTGTAGTTTTCATTATAGAGGTCTTTCATCTCTTTTGTTAGGTTGATTCCCAAGTATTTGGGGGGAGGCTATTGTGAATGGGGTAGTTTTCCTAATTTCTCTTGTACTGGATATATCACTGATATATAGAAATGCATTTGATTTATGGCTATTGATGTTCTATCCTGCTGCTTTGCTGAATTCATTAATTAGGTCTAGAAGTTTTCTGGTGGAGTTTTTGGATCTTCTAAATATAGAATCATGTCTTTAGCAAATAGTGATAGTTTGAGTTCTTTTCCTATTTGTATCCCTTTCATTTCTTTCTTCTGTCTGATTGCTCTGGTTAAAGTTTCCAGGACTATGATGAATAAAAAAAGTGAAAGAGGGCATCCCTGTCTTGTTCCAGTTTTTAGGGGGAATGCTTTCAATTTTTCTCCATTTAGAATGATGTTGGCCATGGGCTTAGCATAGATAGCTTTTACAAAGTATGTTCTTACTATCCCTTGTTTTTCTAGTGTTTTGAACATGAACAGGTACTGTACTTCATCAAATGTTTTCTCTGCATCTATTGAGATGATCTTATGATTCTTGACTTTAAGGTTTATTGATGTGATGAATTGTATTTGTTGATTTCTGTATGTTGATCTAAACTTGTATCCCTGGGATGAACCCCACTTGATCATGGTGTACTATCTTTTTAATACATTTTTGTGTGCAATTTGCCAGAATTTTACTGAGATTTTTTGCATTAGGTTCATCATGGATTTTGGTGTGAAGTTTTCTTTCTTTTATGTGTCTTTGTCTGGTTTTGGCATCAGGGTAAAACTAGCCTCATAGAATGAGTTTGGAAGGGTTCCCTCCTTTTCTATTTCATGGAACAATTTGGGAAGTATTGGTGTTAATTCTTTTTTGAATGTCTTGTAGAACTTCACTAAGAATCTGTCTGATCCAGGGCTTTTCTTTGTTGGTAGGCTTTTGATGGCATCTTCCATTTCATTCCTAGAAATCGATGTGTTTAAAATGGGTATGTCCTCCTGATTTAGGTTGGGATGCTCATATGTCTAGAAATTTGTCAGTGTCTTCAAGATTTTCTATTTTATTTGAGTATAAATTTTCAAAATAGTTTCTAATTTTCTTCTGTATTTCCGTAGTGTCTGTTATCTTTTTTTCCCCCAAATTTCAATAATTCGAGTTTTCTTTCTTTCTCTTCATTAGTGTAGCTAAGGGTTTATCAATTTTATTTATTTTTTCAAAGAAGCAACTTTTCTTTTTGTCAACTTCTTGAATTGTTTCTTTTGTTTCAATTTTATTGATTTCAGCTCTGATTATAATTATTTCCTATCTTCTGCTCATGATGTTGATTTGTTCTTTTTCTAGGGCTTTGAGATGTAATGTTAGGTCATTTATTTATTGACTTTTTATTCTTTTAATGTATGAGCTCAATGCAATGAACTTTCTTTGTAGTATTGCCTTTGTAGTGTCTCAGAGATTTTTATATGTTGTATTGGTGTTCTCATTTACCTCTAAATTTTTTTTATTTTCTTCCTGATTTCTACTGCTATTCATTCAATAACATGTTTTTTTTTTTTGTTAATTTCTAGTTTCATTCCATTATGATCTGATATAATGCAGGATAGTATTTCTACTTTTTTTGTATTTGCTGAGAGTTGTTTTGTGGCATAACATGTTTTCTATTTTAGAAAAGGATCCATGTGCTGCTGAGAGAAAGTATATCCATGCAATGAAGGATAAAATACTCTGTGTCCATTAAGTCTAAATTATTGATTGTATTATTTAGTTCTGTAGTTTCTTTGTTTAGTTCTTGTTTGGAAGATCTATCCAGTGGTGATAGAGGTATGTTAAAGTCATCCAATGTTATTGTGTTGTGGTCTATTTGATTCTTGCAATTGAGAAGGGTTTGTTTTATATATGTAGATGCTTCATTGTTTGGGATATATATAAATTTATGATTGTTATGTCTTGTTGATGTATGATTCAGTTAAGCAGTATGAAATGTCCTTATTTATCCCTTCTGACTAACTTTAGTTCAAAGTCCACTTTATCTGCTATGAGGATGGAAACCTCTACTTATTTACATAGTCCACCTGAGTGATATTTTTTTCCCATCCTTTCACCTTCAGTCTGTGGATGTCTTTTTCTAGGAGGTGAGTCCTTGAAGACAACATTTTGTTGGTTTTTTTTTTTTTTTTTTTTAACCCAAACTGCCAGTCTATGTCTTTTTATTGATGAGTTTAGGCCTTTAACATTCAGGGTTTTTATTGAGATATGATTTGTATTCCCTGTCATTTTGGTTGATTTTTGGTTTTGAATTTGACTTGATTTCTCCTTTGATTGACTTTTCCTTTTGTGTAGTTCCTCCCTTTTCTGGTTTTCTTCTTCTTTTTTTCTCCTCATGGAATATTTTTTCTGAGAATGTTCTATAGTGCAGGCTTTCCAGTTGTAAATTTTTTAAATTTTTGTTTATCATGGAAGGTTTTTATTTCATCTTTAAATCTGAAACTTAGTTTTGCTGAATATAAAATTCTCAGTTGTCATCCATTTTCTTTTACAGCTTGATGTATGTTTTCTGTTACCTCCTGGCATTTAGGGCCGGGGTTGAGAAATCAGCTGAGGTCCAAATTGGTTTCCCCCTATGCATAATTTGATTTTTTTTCCTCTCACAGCCTTTAAAATTCTATCCTTATTCTGTATGTTGTTCTTTCTCATTATAATGTGCCTTGGTGTGAGTCTGTTGTAATTTTGTACATTGATTTGTAGTTGATTTTCCATTTCATTCTTTAGGTCTGGGCAATTTCCCGATATTATGTCATTGATGAAAAGATTGTGCATTCCTTTGGTTTGTATCTCCAGGCCTTTGTCTATTCCAATAAATCTTAAATTTTGTGTTTTCATATTATCCCATGTTTCTTGGAAGTTCTATTCGTGTTTTTTTACCATCTTCTCTGAATGGTCAACTTTATTTTCAAGAGTATTTTGTTTTCATTGCCTGAGGTTTTGTCTTCCAAGTGATCTAGTCTGTGGGTGATACTTCCATTGAATTTTTAGTTTGGTTTATTGTTTCCTTCATTTCAAGAATTTCTGCTTGATTTCTTTTTATAATTTCTGCCTCTTTATTGAAGTGATCTTTCACTTCCTGTATTTTTTTCTCTGATACTGTATTTTATTCTGAAGATCAGTCTAAATATGTTCCTTCTAAACTCCTGACATTTCTTCTACTGTGTTGTCTGTGAATTCTATTGTTGGAACATCTTGGTTTGTTTGAGTCACCTTGTTCCCTTATTTTTTCATCCCATCTAGCAGTATGGATCTGAGGCAGTATAGTTTCTACCCTGTGGTCTTATAGTGTCCCTGAAGGCTTCCAGTACCTCACCTTTAAGGGGGAGACCAATATGCACCCAATGCAAACAATATACAACCTTAAACCAAACAGCTCCTATGAAGGTTATCTACTATTTTGTCGCAATAAACAGAAATGATGTGTTCAATTATTGTCTTCAATATAAACAGTACGTTTGCTAAAAGGGTTTACTATTTCAAATGATGGACAAAGAGGGAACATAAGTAGTGTAGGATGTGATGTTTATGAGGGAGAAGAAAAGCAGATAGAGGTAAAAATTCGTAGTAAGAGTGAAGGAGGAATTAGTAGATATTGGCTGTTAGCATGAGAGATGTGAGAAAGAGAATCCAGGGGGACAAGTAAAAGAAAAAAATACACACGGATTTGTTTTTTTAAAAGTAAAAATATAAGAATACACAACAAAACTATAATATACTATTCAGACATCCCACTCCTCAATAAATTGATGCATGTGTGAAAAATATTTGGATTCAAAGATGGTAGAAATGTGAGAGAGAGGGCAGGAAAAAAAAAAGGAAAGTATGGAAAATTGAACTATTGTTTCCATTGACTTTCAAACATTCTGTCATCTTCCCTTCTGTGCCAATAGGTGGGGCTGTCTGAAGTTTGTTGGTAGCTCCAGTCTGGTGGGTGCTGGACTTGGCTGGGTGAGCCAATAGCAAAATGCCCTCAACACCCTCTTCCAGTCTTCCCACCCATTGTAACTGGCCCCTTCTGTCCTGTGTACTTCAGGACTCACTGAGGTGGAATAAGCCCAGTTTTCCCCAGTTTCTCCAACCTGTGCTCCCCGTGAGGAACTGCCCCAAGTCTCTGGCCTTCCACAGGCTTGCCAGACCCAGACTGGTCCATGCAGACCCAGCAGATGGACCTGGGCTTCAGATTCCCCAGGCTCTGCCTTGTTGCAGTCCCAAGATCTCAGTGCTGTTCCAACTTGCAGAGAGACCACCAGGGATGTGCTCATACAAAGAAGTGACCCTGTAAAGAGGCAGCCAGATGGTGACCACTAGCACACCCAGCAGGAAGACCTGCAGGTACCCCGACAACATATCTCCAGGCCCTGGCTGGTGTCCCCAAATGAAGCGGCCACACCCTGAGATGGTGCTGTTGGTAATGGCAAATCTGCAGCTCCCTTTGCTCTGGACTCCCAAGCCCTGGCTGGTGTCCCAAGATGGTGGCAGCCATGTGTAACCAAACCTGTGTGTACCCTGACAATGGACTTCCAAGCAGCAGCAGGCAGCAGGCTAACAGCAAGCAATGGACAGGCAAAAGGTGAGCTATGGGCAGGCACAGGCAGGCAAAAGGGCAAATGGTGAGTGATCAGCAAGTAATCTGCATGCAAAAGGCAGGCAATATACGGGCAAATGGTGGGTGATTGTGACAAGGAATGCAGCCTCCCTCTAGTCTGCCATCTTGGCTCTCCCCCTGTATTTTTTTTTTTTTTTTTTTTTTTTTTTTTTTTTTTTTTGGCAGTGCCGTGGATTGAACCCAGGTCCTTGTGCTTGCGAGGCAGGCACTCTACCAACTGAGCTATATCCCCAGCCCCCTATTGCCTATTTCTTAATGGTTGAATGTCATGAACTTTGGTGAGGAAACTTAAAGCTCAATAGTTTCTAAGATCTTTATACTAGCCAAATATGATCCAAGTGTTGTTCAGGATGGTGGTTACATTTTCAAGAGTTTGCTGGCTGTGATAATTGACCAGGGATGTGGCTAGCTGGGTCAAGCTCCCACAGTTGGTGCAAAATGGCCCTAAGACTTTGGGCAGTCCGTCTGATGGCAGCCACCTAATGCACAAAGCAGCAGTGATGCTGGCCTACTTTTAAGAGCAGCTTCTGAGTTATGGGCTCTCCAAGTCAGAGCTGTGTATCAGACTGAAGCTGCAGACTGCTTGTTCCCTGCCCAGAGCCTTACCCTGTCATCATTGATTTTATGGAGAAAGAAAACATTTCCTTTTGTAAACACCACCCCGGCATCTTCAATAAGATGATGTAATGGGATTAATGATGCACTTTCCAGAATCCTCATCGATTGTGGAGATGGAAGTAGAAACTTGAGATGAGGCTATGCTATGTTTTGTCAACATTTTGCTGCTGTAGTAAGCAGAGTATTTTCAAACAGTGGGCTCTTTCAAAGACAGGCTGCTGTTTGAATACCCAGGGCTGGAAGGATTCTATTTTCTAAACATCACCAGGAATGTGACCCACAGACATGAGAGTAAGGAGAAAGGAAGCAAAAATATAATGAGTAACCAGCCACTCTATTCCAGAACCTGCTCTATGGGTGAGGGGGTGATGGTTTGTTCATGGATGTGTTTTCTGGGAAATAAACTACATAGCAGTGGTGGAGGACAAGGTGGTGTGGGAGGGAGCAGAAGGACCATCAGACCTTACTTTCCTTGCATGTCTAGATCTACCCTCAGCCTGAGGAGAGCCCCAACAGAAGGTGGCCATTTGGCCAAAATCTCAACTGGCTCAACAGAGAGGTGACCTTCCATTCCTAAAGTTTTGGGGAAATGTATGTGTCTGTGAGGTGTTATAAAATTTTAATCAGAGTAGAGCAGTTTCTGTCTCAGGAGGATTTCTGATGTATATGACTTCGATGGGTTTTTTCCTACCTGAAGAAGCATAAACATATGTAAACTTACAATTCCAGGAATTTCCATACAACTATTGTCTAGGCACATCCGAGATGGAGAAGAGATCTGTGTCTCTCTAACAAGGCAGCTGGGTTTGCTCAGGTGCCTTGAATATCTATACGGGGATCAACAGAGTGTTTATATAGACTAGTCAGAAAGCCGTGCAGCAGACACACAATGCTGAGTGCTTTTTATTAAATATTCACTCACTTTGTATCCCTAGATGATAGAAGACCCAGAGATCTGTAAAGTTTGAAAACTTATGGTGCTTCTATCTGCTTATGATCTGAATAAGAAAGAATGATGAAGTGCTAAGGTAGATATTGATGTTATTTCAGAATAGTAGTGAAGCAGCTGACCTGTGAGGACTGTGTCAATTTTACCTGGACCCATGGGGAATAGTATAAAATAATGTGGTGGTTGTTCCCTGCAGTCATTAAGATGAGACCTTCCTAGGAAAAACTGCAATAGCAATACAGAGAAGAATGCATACAAATGAATATGTGGATTACACAGATTCCTGTGAGCTAGGAAGATGAGACAAGGCATGGTGTAGTAAGCATTTGTTGCTCATCCCTGAACAATATGGCTGGGTGGAATGAAATCAATATTGGGGCAGGGGTGAACATACATTGGGGTGCAAGAATAAAATACCCGGGCTTCTATCTATATTTTCTCATCTTTGTTATTTTTCTTTTTTGTGTATGTTTATTATATAGATAATTTGTTAGAATTATGTACATGTAAAAATTTTATAAGTAAGTAAATAGAGAGGTGCATGCTCCAAAAGTTTTTGAAATACATGTGACAATTTTAAATTTATTTCCTCTCAGTTCCAAATTCACCCTGCATGGCCTACCCTGGAAAAACCAAGTTGGAACTTTTAAACAGTTTCCCTGCTAGCACTTGGAACATTGGGTCAACAGAGGGCCTGGAGAAGCTTTGCAAGAGGAAGGCTTTTTTTCTTCCTGGCTTTGGTGGCTGCTTCTCAGGCCTCTGAAGGGAGGTACAGCTTCTCCATCACCCAGTACATGGCTCCTGCAGTGCAAGCAGCTGTGTCCATGCCCGACTCCACATCACACATGGCCTCCCCAATGCTCAGCCGTGCAGTGCCCAATATTCAGTAGTACCCAGCAGTCAGAAGCTTCCCCTGGCACCTCTTGGGTGGTTGTGTAGTGGAGGGCCACTGGCAGGACATCTTCCCACGTGAACAATAATATTCTTGGCATTTACAGGCAGATTTCTGGCAAGTTTGAGAATTCAGATTTCTGGTAAATTCTGCAGGTGCAGTCCCACAACACAGAATAGAAGGTCATGAAATCTTTCTTATTTGAACCTGATTAGTCACACTCAAATCTTTCCATGGGCTTTCATTTGGGAATTGCACCAAAATCATTCCAGAGAGATGAATTTCTTTTCTGCTTATCAACTGTCTCAAGCCTAACCTGAGATAACTGACAATGTGTTTGAGCCTGTCCAGGAGCTGAGATTGTAATTAAAGTCGACAGATGGAAATAAGCCCAACGAAGGACGAAGGAAGCAGATCCAAGAGGCTAACAGTCTGGATCTCAATTGTAGCTCCAGCACAGAAGGAAACACTGATGAGTCTGCCAGTTGCACATTCAAATTTGGGTTGTTTTTCTAGTTCCTCTAGTTTGATACTCTGACATTCATCATCCAGATTGTCCTTTGGGTGAGATGGCTACTTCTGTGTTTCAGTATTCTGGAACATAAGCAGTTGCATCAGGGCTGTCGCCTTGGCAACTTTTGCTTGGTTTGGGGGCTCTTTCTCTTCTTACTCCCAACCTGCTTTTGACGCCCTTTAGTACAAGCCCCCCAGAGAGGAAAAAGTAGAGGATAGTCTGCTGCACATTACTCTTCTTTGCTCCACTCATGCTTCTTTCCCCTTGTGATTTAATCACTTAAACGTCTGGCTTGGGAGTGTTTGAGAGAGTAACAAAAGCCACTTTTTTGAACCGTATCAGTCCTTTAGAGACAACTGTCACATTTTACAATAGATGGAATTCAAAGGAATTATGATCATCAGTGACTGAAGCTCCACTTACAAGTTCTGTTATTTGGAGAATAATTGTTTTTATTTCACTCTCTTCTTGTTGTAATATTAAATATGTTCTTCCATGCATTCCACAGTTCTATGCTGAATGGTTACTATGTGGCAGGCACTGTGCTACAGTATCCTAGGTTCTTTGCCCCCATGGTGTTTCAACCAGGAGGGAGGCAGATATTAAATAATTACACAAATTGTTATTCAATTAAAATAGTGAGAATAGGTATAAGAAAATCAATTCCACTGTAATGAGTTATTTTTATTTAAATTGCATTGAATTTATATATTAATTTGTTAAGAATCAACATCTTTATACTATTGATTTTCTTCTATCAATAAGCATAATTTATTTCTTTATTGAGGCATAATATTCCACATGTTATTAAACAGCAAAGCAGAAAAAGTACTGTCTTTGAGGACTTCAAATGCTACTGGCGGAAATCAGACAATAAATAAAAAGTATATATCTTAAGAGGTGTCAAGTAGGATGAAGAAGAAAAAATGGCGTGGAAAGGACTAAAGAATTACAAGTCAAATACTATTTTATAAAGGGTGTTCCTTTATGTCATTCAATAATAATGCTCTCCTTAAAGACTTTATAATCTTAATAGATTCATGTCTCAATCCAGTATAGGTTTTGATGCTAGTATAAAAGTTGTCTTCTTTTAAAATTACATTTTTTGGCCAGTGAATAAAAATGCTATTGATTTTTTAAAATATTGATCTTATATCCAGCAAACTTTTGTATTTGGTTACTCAATTAGTTTGCAGATTCTCCTTAGATTGTCAGTTTTAATAAAATACAGTTCTATTTTTCTTCAGTCCTCCTGCCTATTTCTATTTTTCTTATCTGGTCCACTATTAGGTCTTCTAATACAGTTTTGTGCAGAAATTGTGCAAGCAAGTGTTCTTGTTCTTAAAGTGATGGTAATATCTCACCACTATTTTCAGTGAGTGTTTCATTGACACCTTTTATCAGATTAAAGATTCATAGCTTGTTAACTATATTTTGCATTAATCAGTGTTAAGTTTTACTAAGTGGTTTTTTTAACCTATTGAGAAAATATTATTTCCATTTCCACCATGTTATACAATATTAAATTATACAGTGTTAAATTATCCTTGAATGCTAGTGGTAAACCCTCCTTTGTTTATGTGTTATTTTTTTCACGTATGTTTTATTTTGCTTGTTTGTGATTTATTTAGCATCTTGTAACTATTTTCATTGAAGTGATTAATCTCTAATTTTCCTCTCTTGTACCATCCATTCTTATTTGGTTATGATATTGAGACTATATTAGCTTCAAAAAAAGAATTGTAGAAATTTCTTTATTAAAATAAATTATCTAGGAAAAAATTATATAAAATAGAAAATACTGGGTCCTTAAAGATTTGGTAGAACTTATCTGTAAAGTTACCTATGTAAAGAGTTTCTTTGAGGTGGGTTCTTTTTTTTTTTGTTTTTTTTTTTTTTTTTTTTTTTGAGGTGGGTTTTAAATAACTAATTTGATTTGAATTGTTTTCAATTTATCTTTTCTTGATTGTGACACTTATTATTATATTTTTCTAGACAACTTTCCATTTCATTAAATTTTCAAATTTCTTGGCATAATTTTGATCACAGTATTCGTTAACATTGCTAAAAGTTCTAATATCTGCATAGTTGTTTTTTTCACTTGTAATATTGTTTATTTTTCCTTTTTTTTTTCTTATACACTTTTGTCAAGGATTTAACTAATTTGTTAAAGCTTTTTAGAAAGCCAGCTTTGAGATTGTTCATTCTGTGTGTGGGGGGTGCGGGGCTTAGTCTTTTTTCTAACTTTTTGATGTGGTTTATCATTACACCCTGTGAGTCAAATTGGAAGTCTCTAAGCAGCTTCTAATTCCCATAATAATCATTTTAACTGATTATTTAAGATGTGTGTGTTTTTTTAAGTTTCCAAATTTGTAGACATATTTGACTTTTTATCTTTGATTTATACGCATTGCATTTTGATCACAGAATATTGCCTGAAGAACACCTTTTTTTTTTTTTTTTTTTACAAAAACCTGCTTTTTTTGTAGCCTTGTATGTGGTTACCTTTTATAACTATTCCATGGTTCCTTACAAAGAAGGTGTTTTATCCTAATATTGAATTCAGGGTTCCATGTGTGTCACTTCGATCAAGCTCATGAATTGTGTTGTTCAAATAATCTATATTCTGACATGTCATCTGCTTGGATTATCATTTACTGAAAGGGATGTAATACTTTTTAACTATAATTGTGAATTTTGTCAATTACTTTCTGAAAAAGTGCTCCTTATTATGTCTGGCAGAAATGAGGTCAGCTGCATGTTATGGAAAAACCAACTAGCGTGGCTTATTGAAAGAGAATTTCATTCTTCTCAAGAAATAAGACATCTAGTAAATAGCTCTGAACTGGTCATGTTCTTCAAGAAAGTTTTCAAGGACAAACATCCTTCTAATTTTCTGCTCTTCCATCCTTATGCTAGAATTACTTTGGAAGGCATAGTCACTTAATGACTTGTCTACCTCCTCCTGCAGCAACTTGGCATTACATACAAGACGATGGTAGAAGGTTGAAGGGAAAAAGTCATATGCCAATCAAAATTATTCCTTTGTATCAGGAAACTAACAGACTTCCCAAAAGTATCATCCAGTAGATTTCCACCCACATTCTTGTGGCCATTAATGGTCACTGATGATCCCTTGCTGCAAAAGAATCTAGCAAATTAAGTATTTTTAACTGGGCTCATTAATGCCCCAGTTGAATTGGGGCTCAATTAGTCAGGAAGAAGGAGACTAATAGTAGGTGTAAAATCAGAAGTGTGATGCCATACTTGATTTATTTATATGCTTTTCTCCTTAAAGACTATATCCAATATTATGTGAATTTCAGTTAGTATTTATCTCATATATTTTTTATTACTTTCAACATTAATATGTTGTTATACTTTAAATTGGTATAAATAGAATAGATCTGGATTTTAAATATAATCAGTCCAATCAGTTTTCATCTTTTAATGAAAGTGTAATCCATTTATATATATAATATATGTTACCATAAATATAAACATGTATATATGTGTTGTGTGTATACATATACATATATATTTTGATATATTTCTACCATCTTATAGTTTTTACTTTCCTTTTCTTTGGGGGGAGGGTTAGGGTACCAGGGATTGAACCCAAAGGCACTCAACTGCTGAATCACATCCCCAGCCCTATTTTGTATTTTATTTAGACATAGATCTCACAAGTTGCTTAATGCCTCACTTTTGCTGAGGCTGGTTTTGAACTCACAATCCTCCTGCCTCAGCCTCCCAAGCCACTGGGATTATAGGCATGAGCTACCATGCCAGGCAGGTTTTACTTTCTAGTTTATATGTTGATTGTGTTTGGCCTCTGTCATTTTTTTCTTGTCATTTAATTGACCATTTTATTGGTTGTCCACTATACCATTCTTTTACTAATTTCTTATATTAGGAATTTGAAATATCTCTCTCATACCCTTTCACCAAACATTCCATCAGACACCAGTGTCTGTAAATCTCACTTTGTATATTTAACTTGAATCTCCACTGCTACTACCTTGATCATTTCTCTACTGAATTTTTTGTAGAACCATATAGTTGGCTTCCAAGAGTCCTCTCTTTCTGCTGTCTGAATGACTTTACTGAACTAACTGGGTAAATTATTAGAAAAACAGCTAACCTTTATTTTCCTGGACTTGCCTACATGGTCCAATCAAATTGAGTATTTTAACAGTAAGGCTCATAAAAGGAAGATGACAAAGCTCAGGTTTTTCACATTATTATCTAGATGAATGGTGGTTTAATTACTGAAATGCAGCATACTAGAAATGAAACTCTTAAGAACGAAAGATCATGAATTGAGTTTTGCACATAGTGAATGTGAGGCATCTGTTGGCCATCCAAGTGGTGTGCTGGATAGGCTGTTAGTTACATTTGTGAGTACTTTGTTGTTGTTCTTTTTAGATATACTGGCAGTGTATTTTGACATATTATACATGCATGGATATAATTTCCATTCTTGTGGTTGGACATGATGTGGAGTTATACTGATTGTATATTCATAATGAATATAGGAAATTTGTGTCCAATTCGTTCTACTGTCTTTCCTATTCACATTCCCCCTCCCTTCCCTTCATTCCCTTTAGTGTTACATATATGTTTGAAACATAGAGTCAGAACTAGTGTGAGCATAATGAAGGCATGGAAAGAACCATCTTAGGTAATAAAGAATGAAAAGGAAGCCATCCAAATACCAAACTATAAAAACTTCTTACGTTTAAAGTACCAATGGAGTAGAAGCTTCCCAAAAGGACACTGAATAGATTGAGTCAAAAAGGAGGAGAAGCATGAGAATCTAGCATTGTGGAATGCAGGAGAAGTGAATATTTTTACAATAAGGAAGTGAATATTTATGACAGATACCTTTAAGAGGTGCAGATGAGGATGGAGGATGTCTATTTAGTAATAAGGAAGACACCTGGGTAAGAGCAGTTTAGACAGAGCCCTAGTTGTGTTAGCCAGATATAAGTAGGCTGAGGAGCAAGTAGGAGACAAGGAAGTTGAGTTATTTTGTTCAAACAAGACTTTAGAGAAGTTCAGCAAGATAAGAAGTGACATACAGTAACTGGGAAAGGCCCATGCTTTCAAGGAAGAAGTTAATTTGACAATGTATGTTAAAACGCTAATACATAGGATCCATTGGAGAATAAAATGCTGAAGAAGGATGAGTGCAAAGATAATCCATTGGGTTTCTGAGAAAGCTTGGTGAGTTGGGCTATTCACCCTACTTGGTAAGATGAGGAGTACATCTTTCAGTACTGGAAGGAGAAAAAAGATGCAAACCTCTTTATAAGGATATTGGCAGTGAGTTATGGGAGTTCCTGTCTAATGATTTCTGTTTTCTCCATGAAACAGGAAGCAAAGTCATTCTTTGATAGTTAGGTAAAGAGTAGAAATCAAGAGATTTGAGAATAGGAGACCTGACCAATCAGTAAATAAAACCGACATTTCATTGAAGTTCTAGTGCCAGGGATATATCACTTCTAATACCCAGACGCAGACCAAAAAAAATGCTATTATTTTCACTCTATAGATGTGAAAACAAATGTTAAATAATTTACCCAAACTTACAAAGCTGGGATGTATGCCACACAGATGGCAGAGCTAGGCTTGAACCTCAGATCTGTTCAACTTTAAAACTGACACTAATTTAGAGAATTAAAAGAGTGTGACAAAGACAGAAATGATCTCCAGATTTTCATTGACTTGCTAAAAATTCTCTGCTGTCCTTTCACTGGCCTTTCTGTAGTTCATATAGATATTTAAGATCCTTTTGTGACCCAGTTGAAAAGTCTAACCTGCTTGAGCAGAGTTTCTTCAGTAGTTGCATTTGTTTCTGATAAATGCCAAGCATCACTAGGACTAAAATAGAATTTGGGGTCAGATTTCTTCATGGCTGGGGAACTCTGCAGCTGTGACAGATGGATGAGAGAGCAAATGCTAGAGGGAGAAAGGGGAAAATAAAATCTGTCCTAAACTGAACCTTCTGTTCAGACGGTAAGACTTGCCTCCCAGACAGGTTTTATAGATTGCTGGGGGTCCCGTGTTTGTGTCCTGGTGTGTCTGAGTGAGCAGGCTCCTTGGGCATCCAGGCACCTGTCCTCCCAGACCCACCCTGTATTTATCCTACCTTCACTCTCTGGTGGTGAGATGCCCTCCAGAAGGCTTACAAAGAGCAATGACAGTGGAGTTGTAAACATGTTTTGTCTTCATGACTGTGAAGAAAAAAAATCTGACGAAGTTACTTAGAAATTCTCAAGATTGGGTGGGGAAATAGGAACAGATGATTTGTTAGTGGGGGGGACCCACTGTAGTCTAAAAACAAAAATCTATATTCTTAAGACTTATAGAATAGAATACTTTGTTGGATTTTCTCAGCTGAAATGAAGAAAAACTCAAGTTTCTCATTTTCTGTCTTTGCCAGCCTAAAAAATATTTTGGGAACTATAGTACATCACATTCTGATGATGTGTGCATTATGTTTAACTACTTTGTATTTTATCTTCACTTTTGAGCAAAATGAATTGGAACTCTGCAGGGTGAAGAGATGGTTCTATTTACTTTTGCTCACCACAAACCCTGGGACCTCATTCCATGGGTGACTTAAAAATAATGAATGAATGAATAAGCTTATTGAACTTTCAGAGTATTCTCACCAACAGTTTTCATTGGCCTTTGGTTCTCATTGCCTTCTCTTTGACATTTTCAGAAAGTGTTTCATACCTCTTAATTTTTTCTTATCCGAGTTGCTATAATTGTTGCTTTTGTAACCAAAACAACTTAAATTTTTGAAATATGTGAGCAGGGTTAGAAGTCATCAGTACTCCCATGTACCATTGATAAACATCAGACTTCCAGTTTCTTCCCATCCAGCTCTAGTTCAAAGCATGTAGGATTTGAGGTCAGTAGAATTTGGGCCCACTATAGCATATTGGCAGTCCTTGTGCCTCTAATTTGAGATGCCAAATTGCCAACCCATGTTCTACGGATGTGTCCTATGCCTTGAATTCTTACTTGAAGGAAGCCCTAACTGCTTTGGTAAATTACCCTTCAAGGGACTGAAAGGTTTCAGTGGCCAGGTTTCAGCACCTTTCAGGTGCTGCCTCTCTGACCACATGACTCTCCAAACCAGCTCCAATGATTCCCAGCTCTGCCCAGTTATGAGGATGTGTTAATACCTCACATTAGTCCCTCCCTCTATAGTTAGTAGCTTCTCTGAGCTCTAACATTCCTGGGCCTTGGGCCTCCATCAGCAGATGTGTCACTCTCCTAGGTATTCGTCTCTACCCACCGAATTGTCAGGTCCTGGACTCTCCCCTATACAGTGATAATGTGCAGATGATTCTTATTTCAAGAACCCCCTAATATTTTGGTATATTTATATTGGGATTTATTTAATGCCTAAGCATAAACACACACATACTTTTTTTTTTTCCCTACAAACCTGAGATCACTCCGTGTGTTCCCCTTTGCAATCTGATGTTTCTCTCTAAGTAAAAACACTTCCTACATCAATTAATAGACATACATATCTTCATTTTAATGATAGTCCTTCTGGCTATTATTATTTCTTGCTTATGTGGATGTATCATAATGTCTTTTAGTCAATTTTCTATTGACCAGTGTTTGAGTTACTACTGACTTTCAGCTTTATACCAAGATGTGAATCTTCATATGTATTTTTTTACACTGTCCAATTTTTTCCTCAGGATATAGTCCTAGAAGTAGACATTTAAAATCAAAGGACATACACAGTTTATGACTTTTGATATATATTGTTAATTTGTCCTCTGATCCAGTTTTACTGTTTTATAGTTCTACAAATCATGTACAAGTGCCAATTTCATTGCTCTCTTGTAAACTTTAATTAACTTTAATGTAGGCATGAATATTTGTATTATAAATGTACACAAATTAACTTTATGACTTACAGAAATTACACCTGATCCTTATAGAAAATTGAACCTCTTGTGTATACAAGGCTGTAAGGCAGTCAATACCCTCCTGTCATCACTTCTCTTTCCATGACAGTAATGTTTTAGAGCTGTAGTCACTGATCCTTTTTTCTAATTATTGTAGTTATTGTTTGTTTAGTTTAGACTTCCTAGAGTTTTTTCTGTTATTATAATTTTATTGTTCACTAATAGGCAAAATATGACATGATCATTTTGATATGATTTGTGTGTTTTAATATAGATGAGGTTCATACACTTTCTGGTAAGTTTACTGACTATTTGTATTTGTATTTAGTGACTTGCCTATTTTTTTAACCCATTTTTGGAATAGGAATTGTTTTTTTTTTCCTTAGTAATTTTTAAGATCTCTTTAAAATTTAAAGGTGTCAACCTTTGGTCTTCGGCCTTGTTAAATGTTTATGTATTCACATGGATGATATTCTTCCATAGGAAATGCAGCCTTCAGAGTCATGCTTAGTATGCCCTTCCCAAGCACTTTTATTCATGAGATTATAAGCAGTAACAGCATTAAGAACTTATATCTGTTATTAACCGTTTACCAATCCCTATTCTAAGAAATTTGAATATATCGTTTCCTTTATTCATCAAGAACCCTATGAGGCACATAATATTTATTTATTTATTTATTTATTTTTACAGACTTCATTTTGATTCATTGTACACATTTGGGGTACAAGTTTTCATTTCTATGGTTGTGCATGATGTACATTCATACCATTCTTGTTAATCATACATGTACATAGGGTAATGATGTCTCTCTCATTCCACCATTTTTCATACCCCTGCCCCCTCCCCCTATCATTTCCCTCTATGTAATCTGAAGTTCCTGCATTCTTTTCTCATCCCCCTCCCCACCCTCCAACCAGATTCTATATCATCTACTTCTCAGGGAAAACATTCGGCCTTTGTTTTTTGGAGATTGGCTTATTTCACTTAGCATGATAATCTCCAATTCCATCCATTTATCTGCAAATGCCATAATATTATTCTTCTTTATGACTGAGTAGTATTCCATTGTATATATATATATATACCACAGCTTGTTTATCCATTCATCTGTTGAAGGGCATCTAGGTTGGTTCCACAGTCTAGCTTTTGTGAATGGAGCTGCTATAAACATTGATATGGCTGTGTTACTGTAGTATGCTAATTTTAAGTCCTTTGGGTATAAACCAAAGGAGTGGGTTAACTGTTCAAAAGGTGGGTCCATTCCAAGTTTTCTGAGGAATCTCAGAAAATGCCTGTACCAATTTGCAACTCCACCAGCAAAGTAAAAGTGTGCCTTTTTCCCCATAGCCATGCCAACATCTATTATCGTTTGTGTTCTTGATAATAGCCATTCTAATCAGAGTAAGATGAAATATTAGTGTTTCAATTTGCATTTCTCTAATTACTAGAGATGCTGAACACTTTTACATGTATTTATTGATTACCTGTTCATCCTCTTCTGTAAAGTGTCTGTCTAGATCCTTGGCCCATTTATTGATTGGGTTCTTTGTATTTTTGGTGCAAAGTTTTGTAAGTTCTTTATAAACTTTGGAGATTAGTGCTCTATCTGAACTGAATGTGGTAAAGATTTTCTCCCACTCTGTAGGCTCTCTTTTCACATTATTGATTGTATCCTTGGCTGAGAAAAAGCTTTTTAGTTTGAGGACATCCCATTTATTGATTCTTGCTTTGATTTCTTGTGCTTCGGAAGTTTTGTTCAAGAAGTTTGATCCTAAACCAACATGATGAAGATGCAGGCCTACTTTGTCTTCTATTTGGTGCAGGGTCTCTGGTCTAATTCCTAAATCCTTGATCTATTTTGAGTTGAGTTTTGTGCAGGGTGAGAGATAGGGGTTTAATCTCATTTTATTACATATAGATTTCCAGTTTTCCCAGCACTATTTGTTGAACAGGCTATCTTTTCTCCATTGTATGTTTTTGGCTCCTTTGTCTAGTATGAGGTAACTGTGTTTTTGTGGGTTTGTCTCTGTGTCCTCTATTCTATACCATTCATCTGCCTGTCTATTTTGGTGCCAGTACCATGATGTTTTTGTTACCATTGCTCTGTAGTACAGTGGAAGGTCTGGTATTGTGATAACTGCTTCATTCTTTCTGCTCAGTATTGTTTTGGCTATTTGAGGTCTCTTATTCTTCCAGATGAAATTCATGATTGCCTTCTCTATTTCTATGAGGAATGTCATTGGAATTTTAATTGGAATTGCATTGAATCTGTATAGCGCCTTTGATAGAATGGCCATTTTGACAATATTAATTCTGCCTATCCAAGAACATGGGAGTTCTTTCCATCTTCTAAGGTTTTCTTCAATTTCTTTTGTTAGTGTTTTGTAGTTTTCATTGTAGTGGTCTTTCACCTCTTTTGTTCGATTTGATTCCCAAATATTTTATTTTTTTGCGGTTATTGCAAATGGTGTAGTTTTCCTAATTTCTCTTTCAGAGGATTCATCACTTATGTAAAGAAATGCATTAGATTTATGCATATTGATTTTATATCTGGCCACTTTGCTGAATTCATTTATTAGTTCTAGAAGTTTTCTAGTGGAGTTTTTTGGGCCTTCTAAATATAGAATCATGTCATCAGCATATAGTGACAGCTTGAGTTCTTTTCCTATTCATATTCCTTTAATTTCTTTGGTCCATATAATTGCTCTGGCTGGTGTTTCAAGCATGATATTGAATAGAAGTGGTGAAAAAGTGCATCCCTGCCTGGTTCCGGGTTTTAGAGGGAATGCTTTCAATGATGTTGAATGATATTGGCAGTGGGCTTAGCATAGATAGCCTTTACAATGTTGAGGTATATTCCAACTATTCCTATTTTCTTGAGTGTTTTAAGCATGAAGGAATGTTGTATTTTATCAAATGCTTTCTCAGCATCTATTGAAATAATCATATGATTCTTAACTTTGAGTCTGTTGATGTGATGAATTACATTTTTTGATTTCCAGAAGTTGAACCAACCTTGCATCCCTGGGATAAACCCCACTTGATCATGGCGCACTATCTTTTTAATATATTTTTATATGCGATTTGCCAGAATTTTGTTAAGGATTTTTTCATCTATGTTCATCAGTAATATTGGTCTAAAGTTTTCTTTCTTTGATGCATCTTTTTCTGGTTTTGGTATCCATCTGGTCCTGGACTTTTCTTGGTTGGTAGGCTTTTGATGGCTTCTTCTGTTTCAGTGCTTGAAATTGATCTGTTTAAGTTGTGTATGTCCTCCTGGTTCAGTTTGGGAGGATCATATGTCTCTATAAATTTGTCAATGTCTTCGGAATTTTCTATTTTGTTGGAGTATAGATTTTCAAAGTAGTTTCTTATTATGTTTTGTATTTCAACAGTGTCTGTTGTGATATTTCATCACGAATTTTAATAATTTGAGTTTTCTCTTTCTTCTTTGTTAATGTGGCTAAGGGTTTACCTATTTTGTTTACTTTTTCAAAGAACCAACTTTTCATTTTGTCAGTTTTTTTAATTGTTTCTTTTGTTTCAATTTCATTGATTTTAGCTCTGATTTTAATTATTTCCTGTCTTCTACTACTTTTGGTATTTATCTGTTCTTTTTCTAGAGCTTTGAGATGTAGTGTTAGGTCAATTTGTTGTTGACTTTTATTTTTTTTAATGTATGAGCTCAATGCATTGAACTTTCCTCTTAGTACTGCTTTCAGAGTGTCCCAGAGATTTCAATGTTGTGTTTTGTTTTCTTGTTTACCTCTAAGAATTTTTTTATTTCCTCCTTGATATCTTCTGTTATCATTGCATCATTCAATAGCATATTATTTAGTCTCCAGGTATAGGAGTAGTTTTCGTTTTTTAATTTTATCATTGATTTCTAATCACATTCCATTATGGTCTGATAGAATACAAGGTAGTATCTCTATATTTTTGTATTTATTAATGGCTTCTTTGTGGCATAGTATATGGTCTGTTTTGGAGAAGCATCCATGAGCTGCTGAGAAGAAAGTGTATTCACTTGATGATGGATGAAATACTCTATACACGTTCATTAAGTCCATATCATTGATTATATTATTTAGTTCTATGGTTTCTTTGTTCAGTTTTTGTTTGGAGGATCTATCCAGTGGTGAGAGTAGTGTGTTAAGGTCACCCACTATTATTGTGTTTTGGTCTATTTGATTCTTAAAATTGAAAAGGGTTTGTTTGATGTACATGGATGCTCCAATGTTTGAGGCATAAGTATTTAAAATCATTATGTCTTGCTGGTTTATGGTTCCCTGAATCAGTATGAAATGTCCTTCTTTATCCCTTCTGACTAACTTAGGTTTGAAGTTCACTTTATCTAATATGAGGATGGAGACTCCTGCTTTTTTACAGAGTCCATGTGCATGGTGTGTTTTTCCCCATCCTTTCACCTTTAGTCTGTGGATGTCTTTTTTTATGAGATGAGTCTCTTAAAAACAGCATATTGTTGGGTCTTTCTTTTTAATCCAATCTGCTAGTCTATGTCTTTTGATTAATGAGTTTAGGCCATTAACATTCAGGGTTATTGTTGTGATATGATTTGTATTCCTGGTCATTTTGGTTTATTTTTGGTTTTTACCTTGACTTGGTTTTTCCTTTGTCTGGCTTTCCTTTAGGGTAGTTCCTCCCTTTGCTGACTTGTATTGTTGTTTCTCATTTCCTCCTCATGAAATATTTTGTTGAGAATGGTCTGTAGTGCAGGCTTTCTATTTGTGAATTCTTTCAGCTTTTGTTTATCATGGAAAGATTTTATTTCACCATCAAATCTGAAGTTTAGTTTTGCTGGGTATAAGATTCTTGGTTGGCATCCATGTCCTTTGAGGGCTTGAAATATATTGTTGCAGGCCCTTCTTGCTTTTAGTGTCTGGGCTAAGAAATCTGCTCATAATATTTAATGTTAATTTATTTTACAAATAAAGGAACTGAAACACAAATAGTTAAGTGACTTACTCAGAGTCACATGGAGAGTGACAGATCCTAGAATCAAATTCAGATAGTCTGACTCCAGATGCCACATTCTAAACTGAAATCCCTATTTAAAAAGTAAATCTGTTCAGAATTAATTTGGTGTATGTGTAAGGTAACAATCTTAATTAATCTTCCCAAATGATTAGGTATCTCTATCCTATCTAAACCAATATTTCCTATACTCCCAATATTATCATATAATAAGTACTCACATTTTAAACTTGCTGTGTCCAAAAGTATAAGTCTCAAAAATGTAACAAAATTGGGGTAAGTGTGAAATAATTAGAATTTGAAGGCTATTTATTGTTGTCCTCAAATGGACACTGTTACAATAAGCCTGCTGATTGTGGGATCTGCTGTGGATAAAAGAAAATACTGGGCCAGGCGCGGTGGCTCACACCTGTAATCCCAGCGGCTTGGGAGGCTGAGGCAGGAGGATCTCAAGTTCAAAGCCAGCCTCAGCAATTTTGCGAGGCCCTAAGCAACTCAGTGAGACCCTGTCTCTAAAAAAAATACAAAATAGGGCTGGGGATGTGGGTCAGTGGTTAAGTACCCTTGAGTTCAATCCCCAGTACCAAAAAAAAAAAAAAAAAAAAAAAAAAAAATCCTGGGAACCTCTTGTGAAAAATTGTGCTACTTATTTGTGATTGGGGTTTTATTAGAATTTTCATAGAATATTCCTGTCACTGCTGAAAGTTGCCTCATGTCCTGCTCCAGTCAATCCCTTTAAGAGCAGCCATGTTCTGACTTCTGTCACCATAATTTCCTGTTCTTGCACTTCTTACTTGTGTGCATTTAAGAGAATTCTTTTTTCAGCATAATGATTTTGATTCTCATCTGTGCTATGGAGCGTTTCAGTAGTTTGTTCTTTTGCTATGTTTTTGTTGAGTAATATTACAGTGTGAGCATGTCAGAATTTGTTTATCCATTCTCGGCTCTTGGATTGTTATGGGTTGTTTCTTGTTTTTCTTTTTTGGCTAATATGGATACAGCTTCTATGGGTATTCTTATACAAGTGTAGGGAGACTTCTGTTTTTATTTGTCTTGAGTAAATAAATACCGAGGAGAATTCCTTGATCATAGGAGACATTTTTTATTGGTACTTTAAAGTTCGTATTGATGGGATTTCTTATTACATACTTATACATGCACACAATGTAACAATATAATTTGGCCAGTATCACTCCCCAACACTTTTCCCTTCCCTTCTTTCCTCCCACCCTTATTCCCCTGCTCCCTCTACTGATCTTCTTTGATTTTTTAAGGAGATCCACCTCCACCTTTATTTTCCTTTTTCCTCTCTAGCTTCTGCATATGATTAAAAACTTGTGACCCTTATTTAGCCTTCTGAGTTTGACTTCTTTTGCTTAACATGGTCTCTAGATCCATTCATTTTATTGCCAATGTCATAATTTCATTTTTGTCTTTATGACTGAATAAAACTCCATTGCATATATATATATATACCACATTTTCTTTATCCATTCATCTGTTGATAGACACCTAGACTAGTTTCATAGTTTGGCTATTGTAAATTGTGCTGCTATAAACATGCATGTATCACTGTCGTAAGGCTTTAATTCTTTAGGATAAATACCAATGAGTGATGTAGCTGGATCATATTATGGTTCCATGCCTAGTCTTTTGAGGCGCCTCCATATTGATTTCCATAGCGGTTGTACTAATTTACAGGCCCACCAACAATGTAAAAGGTGTCCCTTTTCTCCACATCTTCCCCAGTTTTTATTATATTATTTGTATTCTTGATGACTGCCATTCTAACTGGTATGAAATGAAATCTCAGTGTAGTTTTGATTTGCATTTTCCTAATTGCTAATGATGTGAATCATTTTTTCATGTATTTGTTGGCCATCTGTATTTCTTCTTTTGAGAAGTACCTGTGTAATTTATTTACCCATTTATTAATTGGGTTATTTAATTTTTTGGTGTAAAGGTTTTTGAGCTTTTTATGTATTCTAGATATTAATTCTTTCTCAGAAAAGTAGGTAGTAAATATTTCTTCCATTCTTTCTCTTCACATTCCTAATTGTTTTCTTTGCTGTGTAGAGCTTTTTAATTTGATGCCATTTGGCATTATTTCCTGAGCTTTAAGAATCCTATTGAGAAAGTCATTGCCTGTGCCTAAAAGCTAGAGTGTTGACGCTACATTTTCTTCTAGGAGATACATAGTTTCTGGTCTAATTTTGAGATCTTTGATCCATTTTGAATTGATTTTTGTGCAGAGTGAGAGATAAGGGTCTCGTTTCATTCTTCTATATATGGACAGCCAGTTCTCCCAGTACCATTTGTTGAAAAGCCTGTCTTTTCTCCTATGTCTGTGTTTAGCACCTTTGTCTCGGATCAGATGACTGTATTTGTGTTGGTTTGTCTGTACGTCTTTTATTCTCTACCATTGGTCTATGTGTCTGTTTTTATGCCAGTACCATGCAATTTTTTTTGCTTTAGCTCTGTAGTATGATTTGAAGTGTGGTAATGTGATGCCTTCAGCATTGCTGTTTAGGCTTAAAATTGCATTGGCTATTTGGGCTCTGATATTCTTCCAAATGAATTTTTCTTTTTCTAGTTCTGTAAAGAATGTTATTGGTACTTTTGTGGGGAATTGCATTTAATCTGTATTTTACTTTTGGTAGTATGGCCTTTTTAATAACATTAATGCTGTCTGTCCATGAACATGGGAAATCTTTCCATCTTCTGAGATCTTCTTCAATTTCTTTCTCCATTGTTCTGCAGTTTTCATTGTAGAGGTCTTTAACCTCCTTGGTTAGATTTATTCCTTTGTTGTTGTTGTTGTTTGTTTGTTTGGTTTGTTTTTAAGGGTATCATGAATGGAATTGTTTTCCTGATTTCTTTATTAGGAGATTTGTTGTTGGTATATAGGAAAGCTATTGATTTTTCTATGTTGATTTTGTAACCTGCTACTTTGCCAAATATGTTTATTAGTGTTAGCAGTCTTTCGATGGAGTTTTTTTAGGATCTTCTACGTAGATCATATCATCTACAAACAGTGATAATTAGGCCTCTATAGAAATGCAAAGAGTTTTTCAGATTGCTATTTTCCATTCTCACAAACTGTGCACGGGATTTCCAGTTCCTTCACTTCCCTGTCAGTGTTTGCTGATGTTGTCACTTTTTTTTTTCTTGGTACCAGAGATTAAACCCAGGGAACCACTGAGCCACATCCCCAGCTTGATTTTTTATTTTGATACAGGTCCTAGCTCAGTTGCTTAGGACTTCACTAAGTTGCTAGGCTGGCTTTGAACTTGAGATCCTCCTGCCTCAGCCTCCCAAGTCACTATGATTACAGTCATGCACGACCACACCCAGTTGTTGTCATACTTTTTTTTATTTCAGACATTCTACAGGTGATATTTCGTTATGATTTTTCTTTATGACTCATGATTTGGGGCACCTTTATAAATAATCTTCTTACATTAAATTAATGGTTCAGTTTTTTGTCCATTTTTAATTGGGTTATTTATCTTCTAATTTGTAGGAGTTCTTTATTTTTGTACTCTTGTAATTATCCACCTGTCTCATTAGTTTCAATAATTTTTCACTTGGTTACCTTGGATTTCCAACAAAGCAATCATTTCCTTTTTGAGTAATTATATAGCAACTGATTTTTATAATAATTTAATATTTCACGTATTTTTATGGCATTGGTGAAACTGACCAAACTCTTAAATAACAGAATGGGAGCACAAATTCTGGTCTGTATCCTGAACTTAATCATAATACCTTCAAATTTACAGTATTAAGCTTTGTATTTGTTTTAGTAGAAGTGGATATTGAATTTTATCTCTCATATTTTCTAGTGAGATGTTTGCGTGATTTTTTTCCTCTAACCCATTAATGTGACTTGTTACATTCCTAGTTTACTAATTTTGAAATATTCATGCACATGGAAATAAACCCTACTTGGTCAAGATATTATTAATACTGCCTGTTGATTTTATTTGTTAATATAGTAACAGAATTTTTCAAGCACTTCCATATAAGATGTGGCTTATAGTTTTGTGTGCTGTTTGTTACCATGTTGGTGGAGGTGCTGGCTTGTTTGCTCATCTTTGATCCTGATTTCAGAGTCATACTAAAATCAATGGAAGAGTTGAAGCATTGTTATTATGTCCTCCTCTGGGATGTATTTTTAAATAAATTGACTCTGTGTGTTACCTTGTCTTTCACCTTCCCCCAGCCATTGTTGCCTTGAGTGACTTTCCCAGCCTTATACCCCTTTTCCTGTATTGTTATTACTGCTGATGCTGAACCCCAAAGTTCCCAGACTCCTGGCTTACCTGTTCACAGTCCTGTTACTGTGAGTTCGGGTTCTGTCAGCATCCTTGGCTGCCCTGAGTTGTTCAGGTTTGCATTTTATCTTGAATGACTTCTCATGAACTAAGCTGGAGGGCATTTAACGACCACATCCAGGACAGCAGTAAGCACAGCTCTTACTGACCTTGAGCCATGTAATTGGTTGAACTACATAAAATTGCTGATATTCCCATTTTTACCTAAAAAAATGGCAACATCACGTAACTCAGCTTAGTGCTTAGACTCTTTCCTCCTGGAGTCTGGAAGCACCTGGAACCTGGCAAAATCTGTTCTTCCAGTCTGTTGGAGACTCTGAAGGGCAATGCCTGCAAAAGAGTGATTGCAGGTATGGAGGAAGGACTTCCGGTGAACATTTCAATGTTCCTTTTACATCTTTCTAAATTGCCCTAGAGAGTTTCTTGCTGAATTCCTGGGGAGAATACTCACTTGGGCCCCTATCACAGCTCTTTCTAAACAAAAGTAGCTTCCTGCCATCACTAAAGAATCTGACTCAGTGAGTAGCAGAAACATCAGTATTTCTTTTTTTCTTTTCTTTTTTTTCTTGGTACCAGGGATTGAACTCAGGGGCACTTAACCACTAGCCACATCTCCAGCCCTTTTTTGAATTTTATTTAGAAACAGGGTCTCATTGAGTTGCTTAACACCTTGCTAAGTTGCTGAGGCTGGCTTTGAACTGGCAGTCCTCCCGCCTCACTCTGCTGAGCCACTGGGATTACAGGTGTGCACCATGCCCAGCTGTCAGTATTTCTTAATGATGAAGGAGACCTTGTAAAACCCAAGACAATTCTAAGTAATCTTAAAAACAGCAGAAGCTTGAATAGCGTTGTGTAGTTGCAGGTTTATTGCAATGGCCTCCTAATTGATTTTCATGTTCCTAATTTGTTGTATCTCCCACCCTCTGAAGTTCTGGATACTAATTAGCCATGGGATGTTGGCAAGTTAAAAAACCTCTGACCATGAGCTTCCAGTCTCCAGTGGGCGTCTCAGGATGGGATTTGCCCCACCTAATGACAGTTTTTGCAGATAATCCAAAATGGCTGCACTGGTTTCTAAACGTGTTGGCAAATGGTGAGCTGCAGCACAGGGCGTGGGCACTGAGACTGTGTGGGGTGCAGATGGTCAGACTGGGCCCCTGGAGGTGGTGTGCTGTCAGTGAAGCTGGGGGTCCTGGAGGCAGGGTGCTGTCAGTCGGGCTGGTGCTCATCATCTCTAGTAATTAGAGAAATGCAAATTAAAACTACCCTAAGATTTCATCTCACTCCAATTAGAATGGCTATTATCAGGAATACAAGCAATAACAAGTGTTGGCGTGGATGTGGGGAAAAAGGCACACTCATACATTGCTGGTGGAGTTGCAAATTGGTGCAGCCACTCTGGAAAGCAGTATGGAGATTCCTCAAAAAACTTGGAATGGATCCACCATTTGACCCAGCTATCCCACTCCTCAGTTTATACCCAAAGGTCTTAAAATCAGCAAAGTATAGGGATGCAGCCACATCTATGTTCATAGCTGCTCAATTCACAATAGCTAGATTGTGGAACCAACCCAGATGCCCTTCAATTGAAGAATGGATAAAGAAACTGTGGTATATATACACAGTGGAATATTACTCGGCCATAAAAAAGAATAAAATTATGGCATTTGTTGGTAAATGGGTGGAGTTGGAGAATATCATGCTAAGTGAAATAAGCCAAGCCCAAAAAACCAAAGGCCGAATGTTTTCTCTGATCAGTGGATGCTGATAGCTAACGGGGGTGGGGTGGGGGTGGGGTGGGGGTGGGTGACAGGGGTTATAGGGGGGATAGGAAAAAATGGAGGAAGTGTGGATGGTGTGGAGGAAAATGGGACGGGAGGGGATGGGGGCAGGAAAAATAGTAGACTGAGACAGGCAGTACTACCCTATGTAAATGTAAGATTATATGAACTGTGTGAATAAAAAATAAAATAAAAAACAAAAAACCTCTGACCCTGTCCTCCTCTGCAGAATGACTGCAGCCCTGGATAAATGAGTCAAAAGGAGGACATAGTTCCTACCTTTAGCATCTCAGAGTCACAGACATATCTAATTTTGTATGGAGATAGAAATATGGACAAAAAGTTAAAATAAAGAAATATGGACAGAGTGTAGCCAGAGCAGAGAACACGGGCTTGGAGAGATGCTGAAGATGGCACACACAAGATAACTTGGCAAGTTAGGTCTTCAAAGATACAAAAGAACGTTTTGCCTGCATAGAAATAAACAGTGGTAATTTGGGAAGAAGAAATAGTGCACAGCAGAATAAAAAGGAAAGGTGTCCGGGGGTTAAGAATAGTCCAGACTGCTTGGAGAATTCAGTGTGTTGGGAGAAATAGCATAACAGCTGGAGAGGCTGTCCTTTATAGGATATACTATGAGGTTCGGATTTTAATCTAAGAGCGTTTGTTGAAGGATTTAAGGAGTGACATGATCAGATCTATGTTTACATGTGAGATGGATCAGAAGTGTAAAATGCTCCAAAGTAATCTTTTAGAGATTGATGCAAAGGAAATGGGTACAAGAGTGGTTATCAAGACTTGTTTTAGAGGTAGAATCAACATGACTTAGGGACCCTGGTACTAAGCTGTAGGTTACATAATAGGGATGAAGGAAGAGCTGATGTAGACAGAAGAGGTGCTTGGGAATGCACAGTATTGTCCAATAAACCTTCAATACATGATTTTTAAAAGCAAAACAAAAAATCAATGTCCCATGATTATCTTTGGGTTAAGTCTCCATTTATGCTAGAATAAAAATACTGGTTTTTCTTTATGATTGTTCATAAACACGTTGATTTAACTCACTTGCTGCTTTGTTTCTCTTTAGAGGGCATCTTTATTTGAGAATGCCTTCTTCCCATCTCCCACAAAGCTGCATGAATTCTTAGTTTTGATGGAAAATTTCAGGATGACAAGAATGCTGAGAATGCAGGGTGAATTCAAAATTATTTCCAACTCATCTTAGTGTTTTCTTTTCTTCAAAAGCCAGTGAAATATTATCTATCAAAGCCAGCACACATGCTGAAATCTAAGGATTCTCTGATTTTCCCACAGCCTCTAAATAAGAATAAGTTTTCATCTCCCATTTCTTTGTTTTTTTTTTTTCTGTTGAGAATTGTTGGATCTTTTCAGAATGAGTTATTGAACATTCAAATTAAATTCTAAAACCTTTTCTATAGCCCTTTAATTTTCAAAAACTGCTATCTTTGTTTAGAAAGAACTCTCCTTAATTAGAAATGCTACCTAGGAAAATAGAAGGATTAAAAAAACTCACACATGAATCTTGAAGTATCACTTGAGGAAGCATGCTGAGGAAAACAAGAAGGTTCCAGTACCCCACATTTCTATGCCAGGCACACCAAGGCTGGTCATTCTCTGCATCTTTCCCTTGTCCCCTTTGAAAGTATACATGTTCCTAGGAAGCTGAATTAAGCATTTTGAGGCAACAAAGTTCACTGTTTCTGGTCCCTTCATCTCTAAATCTTCCCTTCAAATATAATCACATGCTCCACCAAAACCTGTCTCCTTAATTGCAGTTTTGATAATTCAGTTGTCCTGCTCCAGAAATGTATGGTCTTCCCTCACCTACCTGCTAATGTCTGAAATAGGGAATTATAGGAGATCAGGACTGGGGAAGGCTTTACATTTTTCCATCTATTGACTTGAAACTTGATTCTTCTCTAAACCAGAAAAATTTGCTGAACAGATGGGGAAATAACTACATTTGGAGAAAGACAGCTCATGGTTTTTGATTGTGATAGAGAAGAATATTCTAAATCTTCCTCTGGCTCCCACTTATTGGTCCTAATTCTTATCCTTGGAACCATTAAAAACACTTTTAGGGCTGGGGATATAACTCAGTGGTAGAGCACTTGCCTAGGCCCTCGGTTCAATCCCAGTACTGGAGGGTGGAGGGACAAGTTCAGTCCCTCTTCTGTCTGACATCAGTTTGAATTAATGCTGACAAGAATCTTGTGTTTCCTGAATTTGTTTTATACAGCTTAATAGCTCATCATTGCTCCTCATGTAATCCTGATCCTCTTCTATAGTGGTTCCAGCTTTTATCATCATCTTCTAACCACTTATGTATCTCTAAAATTGAGATTCCCAGAACAGAATTAATGTTTCAGATGTCTTATGACTGGTGTACACTCTTCCTCTTGAAACTGTGCCTCTATTGATGCAGCCTGAAGCAAAATTAGTTTCTGGTAGCTATATCACATTTTGATTAAAAATAAAATTAAACTATACACCTTTAATTTTTAACATGCATTAGGTTGCATCTACTACAGTAGATGCAGCCAAATGCAGTAGAGATTGCATCATTGACTTTTTAAGCCCTCAATTAATTTATCTTGACAAATTTGTATTGTTAGGCTTTATCCATCTCACCTATCAGGATTTTTGTGGATCTCAATTCTAGAGTCAAATGTACTTATTTTGCCTGTTGCATCATACACAAATTCTATTTCTTCTAAACTATTGATATTACAGAACTGAATACTATGCAATTCTTTGAATCTTTAATTAGCATTCTTTAGGTATGGTTTTCAAACTAGGTATGAATTCACCTTTACTATCATCTGGGCTACTTTGATCCAGATCATCTACAAGGGTATCAGGAAAGAGTTTATCAGAGGTCATGAAGAGGTCACATTCACTGTTCCTATAGAGGTTCCCTGATATGTAGGTCCAATAACCCAACTCAAAAAAAGGAAGTGATATTAGTCTGATCTAACCTCTTTGTAATGAACCTTTTAGGACTTAATGATTTTTAAGGGGTTCAGAAACCATACTTTTCAAGAGTAGATACTAATCACTGGCCTGAGATGGCACCAAGCTTACTTTACCAAGAAAATACTCAGCTCTTTACAATTGCTGTGTGATTTCTCTTTGCCAGGTGGGTCCTGAACACTGCCCCATGCTGAAGCTCTGCCCTGTCACCCTAAACCAGTTGGTTCCCACAGGGCAGAAACCAGTTACCTCTAGTGTTGAGAAAAGTAGGGTACCTAGTAAGCCTGCAATGGGGTGTTATTATTTAAGTGTATCACAGAAGAGTATGCCTGTCAAATTTACCACAACCTCCCTGATTCTGGATGTGTTTACAAACATGAACAACTTGAGTCCCAGCAAAGCAAAACCAGACATCATGTAATTCCAGACAAGTCAGAGCCACTTCTGCTTTAACGGAAGGCCAAGATGTTGCTCAGACTGAGCTATTATCATTCTTATTATCATGAAGTTCCTCGTTGTGTTATTATCGCCACCAATCCTGTCTGCATGGCAGCACTAGGATGCTGCAGCATCCTGTGTGTGCAGCTATGATGGGAACTCTAGCCACTGGGGGCACCCTAGAAGGCTTTGAGGGGAAAACCCCAGTCATGTGAGGTAAGGAACTGCAGTGTCTCCTCACCTCTGCAGGTGGCACCAGCCCTATCCTGAAGTCCTCTCTAAGTATTTACCAGTGCATCAGGCCAGACAGGGAATCCCAAGCTGGGCGCCTGTCCATGGTTGGACAGAATTTTGTGATAGGCACACATCACAGCAGCTGGCCTGCCCTTGCTCTCACTTTTCCCTGCATGTGACAGAGATGGTGGTGTCTTGAAATGGGGTAGCACCATAGAACAGGAGAAAACTGGACAGATTCTAGATATTTTTGAAGAGAGAAATGACATGACTTGCAGATGTGGGAGGGTGAGAGAAGAGGAGGAATATAGATACGATGTCTACCAGGTTTTCAGCATCAGCCTCTTGGAGGAGGTTTTACCACACCGAGATGGAGAAGGCTTCAGTAAGAAAGCTGGGGAAAGGAGAGGAAAATCAGCTCCATTTCTGAAGTATTTTTAAGATTGAGATGCCTGTTAAACAACTGTAAATAGAGATCTAAAGGAGAAATTTGAATGTAAGAGGTTCTAATGCAAGGAAAAAGCTGGGGAAGAGATATAAATGTCACCCATATATTTGTTGTATTAAACCAGGAACTGGATAAGACCAGATAAAATAGTAATGTGCATTTTTTGGTCAACCATAAGAACTTTACCCATGTTTTTCCTATATGATGTTATCATCTTGTTGGTTCCTAGCTGAACATATACTGGATAAAAGAAAATCCTTTCTTAAAGGACGCTGGTCTTACGGAACTAAACCTAGAATCCCCTGAGGGAGCAATTCAGACAGGAAAGGCATGGCTGGTCTCAACTCTCTCTCTCACTACCCATGAGGGCTACGGTTTCTCTTTTGCCCCACCACCAGCTCAGAAAGTGTCATCCTCCAGGCACACTTCCAATGCAATTAATCATGTTAATATCTATAAATAAAGTGCAGTCAACAGTTACTTTAACAGTGCATGCTAATTATTGGTAGAATCCGTCACTGGAAAAGGACATTTTTGCCAATTTTGTCATGTTTGGGGAAAGTATGAGGAGTCTTTCTGAGGAAATAGGAAGATCTTTTGGAGTCTTTCTGAGAAAATTGGAAGATCAGATCATTAACAGCTTTGACATTACAGGTTTGGACCATCATTGTGATTATTACAGGTGAGGATGGAGGACATTTGAGAGAAGTGTTGCAACTAGGATTACACTTGCTAAACAAATGACTTCTTGCTACTGTTCCTTACAAGGTTTTGTTTTTGAAAGAGGCTCTGTAAGAACAGGATTTCTCGGTGAGCTGGCAATCCTGGGGAATATGGTGGCGGGGAGTGGGTGGGGATGGGGGAGGAAGGAAGGGAGACCAGATGTCCCATAGTCTGGAATTCACTGGACATTTGATACAAAGGCCCCACAGAGCTACTGAGAGTGAATACATACTGGGGATCCACCTCGCCTTCATTTGTGCATCACTTCATTAGTCCAAGAAATATTGACTGAGCCATCCCTTCAAGGCCACCACTGGGAGAGGTAGATAACCCGGCCTTTCCCTTAATGAGTACACAGACTGGTGTAGGGGAAGACAGATTTCCTCAACCCTCCTGTGGTTCCTGAGTAGGTTTGAAATAAAAACTGACAAAGACATATTAACAGGAGAAACGATACATTTATTTAATCAAAGTTTTATGTGACACAGAAGCCCACAGAAATGAAGACTCAAAGACTCAGGGAAAACTGTACTTGTTGTTTTGTTATTGTTGTTTTTGCTTTTGTGTGTGTATGTGTGTGTGTGTGTGTAGTTGCTGATGGACCTTTATTTATTTACATGTGGTGCTGAGAATTGAACTCAGTGCCTCACACAAGCTAGCCAAGTACTCCACCACTGAGCCACAACTCTAGTCCAGAAAACTGTATTTGTAAGCTTGTGTTCAATTAGTAGTGGATAACAATGTATCCATCTGGATCCATCACATCCAGAAATGTGATTGGACAAAAGGGTATGACCTAGTGGTGATAGTCTGCGGGGGAATCTCAACAGGGCCCATTCATTCAGATCTTTTTACTTTCTCTGTCTTGTGCTTCTTCCTTCTGGGAATTGGGCAGGACCACTTCTGGACTGAGGGTGCTATGGCCTACTAGCAGACAAGAAGACACCCACTTTATCTCCTTTGTTCATCTTATTAGCTATAACTCTTTGTTGTGTTATTTATTTTGAGTATACATCTTTAATTGACATAGATTAACTTAAAGTGATATTATGCCACTTGTACTATACACACACACACACCCCCACAAGAACCTTGCAATGATGATTCTGGTCTCTTTTCTTCCAATAAATAACCCCAATAAAATGAAAATTTCTCTTTCTCAATATTGATTTTTCAATCCCAGGGATGATTCTAAATGATCCTACTTGAGTAATACATCCATCCTTTATCCCAACAAAGCACAGGGACATAAATATTTTGGTGAGCCTGGATTTTTGCACCAGCCCTTCGGAACTTCATGGAGTTGGGAAGGAGAGTCTAAGAAGAGGAATATAAAGAACCGCTTGATTGGGAATGTTTATAAAACACTGAGATATACAGGTTTCTAATTTCTAGTTAGCTAAAAATTACAGCTCTCTAGGCCACTCCAGGCAAACAGATCAAGAAAGCATTTATAGGTTGGTAGGTAGTGAATTCACATGTACTTGCCATAAATTCCCAATGCATCTTGCTAACAATTCTGAACTTGGCCACAGAAAGCAGGAACAAATGAAGCATTGCTTTGTGTGACATTTTCCTTCCCCCTTGTGTCCTCCGGGGTACTCAGCTGCCACTGAAACTTCTGCATATCTGATTCCTGTCAAGCTGAAAAAGAAACCAGTTACTCCACCACCCCTTTATATTTGACTTTTATCAGCATTTCAGAAAAACTTTTACTAAGAATCTAAGCACTTCCGTATAAATTGGAATTTGACACCATTGACATTTTGGACTAGATAATGGGCTTCCCTGTGCCTTATAGGATGTTTTGAAGCATCCCTGCGCTCTACCTGCTAGATGTCAGTAACACACATACCCTCCACAATTGTGACAATTAAAAATTTCCCTAATAGTGTCAGACTAGGAGAACAAAATTGCTATTGAGTGAGAACTACTTGATTGGGAATGTTTATAAAACACTGAGATATACAGGTTTCTTGACCCCAAATCAGATCAACTGATGGGGAAAAGCAGAGTTACCATTGGGTGCCAGTGAACTCCTGTTACACTGCCCCATAAGCCCATGTCTTCTCAAGGGTGGTGACTGTTGTTCACTACTGCAGATTCAGCTCCCAGCCTCTGAAAAGAGCATGCTCAACCCATGCTCATAATCATGGCACATGTTAAAAGAATAAGTGAAGGGATGAATGGATGGTCAGATGGGTAGGTGGATGTGTGCATGAAAAGAACAAAACCTGGATAATTATTCACTGTGTTACTCCAGGGAAAGGAATGACATTGTGGGCATATGCATGAGAAAAGAGAATATTTTACTGCTTAACGTGAAATTTTTCTATATTTGAATTTTATTTTGATAATTTAGAAAATTTAAGGTTACTTTTTAAAGTACTTAAAGATCAAACCATGCATTTTCTCTTTGACAACAATTTAAATTTTTTTTTATAAAAAAGTACAAATGTGTACTTTAGCCGTAGTTCACATTCTGAATATGATACCAAGTGTGAAGTTTGATTATTTTTTAACTCATAAGCAAATAGTCATATAATATAAATCTTTGTGAATAGGGTCTGTGCTGGGAAAGGGATGCAATGTACTTAGTACGGAAGAGATCTGACGTATCACATTTCATTATGTGCATCCAGCCTTGAGGGCAGGGACTGGACTGAGAACATTTTCAGATCCCAAACCTTACAGTGTGTGCAGTGTGTATGCGGGAAATATATGTTGAAAGAATTGATTATGAAGGTTCACTGGCATGATTTTATTTGCTCTTGTAATTACTTTGTTAAAACAAGATTTTCTGGGCAGGATGAGGTACGAGGAGAGAGTGAGGTGCAGTGGAAAGCCCTCCAAGGGAAGAGTAAAATCAAAGGACAAAGAAATGGGCCAGGGAATAAGGATGCATTGTGGGGACAGCTGTTGCCTCTCTTTCCCCTCTGCCACCAGTAGAAGGCTGGGTCAGACCTAGCCTCTTCAGACCCTGCTCCCAGGCAGCGGGGAACCCAGCACCATCTGCAGCCAGAGCCTGTTGTGTATGAACCCTCATTCCTATAGAACCTGTCCCCCACAACCTCTCCCCAAAGGGAAAGGCCCAGCTACCTGGTCTCTTGGGGTCAGGGCTCCAGGAGCCAGGGGAGCCTGGCTTGCAAGGTGAGGTGCTTGCTTTACATGGGGAGATGTAAAGCAGGGAGATGCAGGGCAATTCATCTGCCTTAGCGACCAAATAAATCCCTTCGCTCGCCTCATCCTCCTGTGGAAGCAGTCAAGGCGGGAGGTTGGGTGAGGTGACCTTCCAGAGCTGAATCTGTGCTTCTAAAAATAGAAGCCTCCTTGGAGATTCTAGAAGGGGAAGGGAGGCTGTGAATGTTGAGGGCAAGAACCGACTCCCCAGAGCATTGTCAGTATGAAACTGTATTAATTAGACACAGGCACCCAGCCTCATAACCTCAGGTATCTTAGAAATTGAAACTAAATGAACTGCCCCCCCTTCCTGGTTTCTCTTTCTCTCTCTTTCTCTCTCTCTCTCTCTCTCTCTCTCTCTCTCTCTCTCTGCTAAAAGAGGAGAAAGAGGCTCATGTCTTCTGACCTATTTGACTGCACACCACACAAAAATATGTCTTCCCTAGCAGAGAGATGGGGGCTCCTTATAGACACACCCAAAGAAGAGAACAGCTGTGGCAAAGTGGGACCCTGGAGACAGCAGCAGGGCACCCAGGGTTCTGGAGTTTTGCTCTTCTCTTTCTGCATGGAGACTACTGGATGAAGCAAGTGTCCAGGTGTGTCCAGGGCCGGGGATGTGTGGGGCCATGGGCTGCCAATGTGATGCTCATGCAGTGTTCTTGTCTAGAGCTACATGAGGAGCTAGAGTGCCAGGTGTGGAGTCTTTGTGAAACCACATGCTGGTCTGCACAGGTCACTTGTACCAGGTTGTGTGCAGTGTTCTGAGAGTGGGGATTTAGGGGAGGGTGGGTTGTGGTTATGCAGGCTATATGGGGATACTGTGGCTAACTTGAGGGGACTGTGTAGGGGACCTTGTGGGCTGTGTGCAGACCTGTTTGAAACACTTCGCAATGCATCGTGGAACTGTGCACACAGAACCAGGGGTGGGGGCTGTGGCTGTGCACCACTGTGGGGCATCTCTGTGTAGCTTTATGTGGGGAGCTGCATGTGGACTGTGGTAGGAATATGAGTAGAGCCACCTGGGGACAGGGGGCACTCCATGGAGGATTGTTAAGGTTATGAGTTCTGCACTGGAGGCTGTGTTCTGGGCTACTTGGACTCATGGAGGCTACGCGGGGCTGTGTGTGGCTGGATGTATGGTGGCAGAGTCCCTGGACAGCCTCTGCAGCTTTGCCTTCTAAAGATGTGCTATGCTTCCTTAGGAGGAGAAGCTCCTTAGGGAGAGTGCAAGGGTATGTTCTTCTCCATGTGACTGATGGGAGAGGTTCCACCACACCAATGGTTCATGACTGAGCAAAAGGAGCAGCATGGTCCCTTGCGTGCCCTGCCACTGAGCCTCATGGTCACACCTGGACAAAGACACTTTCTAATGCTTCATTCTGCTTTCTCAACAGGACAACGTGGATCTTGGAGAGCTGATGTTTTCTCTCTGTTATCTTCCCACGGCCGGCAGGCTGACCATTACCATTATAAAAGCAAGGAATTTAAAGGCAATGGACATAACAGGAGCATCAGGTGGGACATTATCAAATTCAGTCTTCCTGTCTGATTCTAATGTAGTACCTTATATAGTTTCTAATATAGTAATAAAGCACGTTGACCCTGGAAGTAAACTGCATAGATTAAATCACAAAGCTACCTCCTTAACAGTTGTGTGACCTTGGACAAGTCACTTAACCTCTCTGGGGTTCAGATTCCCATCTGTAAAATGGAGTAATAATAGTATCTGGCTCATTGAGTTGTGAGATTAAATGATTTAATGCATAAAAATTCATAAAACCAGTATCTGGTCTATATTAAATGCTATATAATTTTGTCATCATTATTATTATTTTTCTCTCAGGTCTTTTCTGTCACCGTGTAGGGATCTGCAGTTTGCACATGCTGGTAGAGCTTATCTAAGTGGATCTTTTTCCTCAGATATCACCATCCCAGGCTTATTGAAGAGTGAAGATAATTCTATTTCCTTATAAAAGTGAACACAACATTTTGGGTTTTTCAATGAATAATGGGTACAATGGCTCACAATCACTGAAATCAAAGAACACAGGACGCAATATGTTCTGTGTCGTAAATGCCAGTGTTTTTCTAAGGGGGAAAAAAAGCCATGGCCCCTCTGCCTTCTGAGTCCCTCCTGGGATGTGTCAGGAGTCAGGGAAACACATGGCTATGCGGGTGAAGAAAGATGGAGAACCTTCCATTGAGCATGTATAGTGTGAGGCACAAGTGAGACCAGAATTGCTGTGTGATGCAGAGGCTGACCTTGTCACTGGCCCTGTCAGGGTTGTACCTCAACAAGCTTGGGTTCCTTTCTCCCCGGAGGATGAACTGTTTCTCCCCTTGAAACCTGATGACAGGAGCTCTGGAGGCCCCCTGTACCCTGGGAGATCCACCCCCAAGTGCTCTTTCTCCATGTCTTCTTAGGAATTCAGAAATTCTAGGAGTCCAGGAATTCCTTTCTTAAAGACCTGATCTTTAAGGAAAGATTCCCTGGAGTGACTCAAAGTTGGGATCTAAGGCCAGTTTCCCACTCCTTGGAAATGTCTATGTGTTTCTCTTGCTATCACAGACTGGCCAGTCTTTTTCTAGCTGGAAGGTTTTCTAATTTGGTAACAGATGTTTTCACACTATTTTTAAATTTCACACATTTTAAGGAGGCAATGTCCTGTGCTTTTTCTTGAATGAATGACTTAATCATCCTAACTAGTCACTGCCCAGATATCACATTAATTAAAATCCTCAAACTCCAGTCCAGAGACAGGTAAAGGAGTTCCGTGTGCCATTGTCCAGGCAAATCCACAATCTACATGTGTCCTCACAGTAGCCCTCCTTCTCATGGTCTGTACAGATCCCTATGTGAAAGTCTCACTGATGTGTGATGGCAGGCGACTGAAGAAGAGGAAAACATCCACCAAGAGGAACACGCTGAATCCTGTTTACAATGAAGCCATAGTCTTTGACGTCCCTCCCGAGAACATTGACCAAATCCATTTGTCCATAGCAGTCATGGATTATGACCGGTGAGATACCTGGAGCCCTATCTCAGTCAAGTCTGTTGGCCCTGGGCAGCGAGAACAGAAGCGGGCAGACATGGATTCTTGGCTAGTTACCCAGGCTGCAGGAAATGCCTGAAATGAGTAGCACTTGGAAGGCAGACTGACAAGGAATCATCAAGGTTTCCAAACCATTCCGCAAAGTCAGATTACACAGTGCCTCAGTTCTTCCATTCTTTCTTTTCACTTTCTTAAATCTTTCTCCTCCTCCATTCTCCCCACACCTCCACCTCTTCCCCTTTCCATCTTTGCATACCTCCTAGAATCTGGGCTTAGAGAAGTGCCCCACAAGTCCTATCTTCTGTTAGGCAATCCTAATTACCTTTAGAAAAAAAATTCCACTCAAAACAGCAGAATGATTACTTTAGCCAGACCATCAACATTTCTAAATACATAACTTCAATCCTTTTTTTTTTCATTCTTGCAGCGTGTTTAATAAAGATCATTTCCATCCACTTAAGTCTGAAAGCAAACACAGAAACGTTCTCTTGAAAATGCTAGAATCAGTATGGATGACAGGGTACATTAAAATGCATAAGATGCTAGACTTTTTAATTAATACAGCACAGAAGAGATATTTATAGCCTGCATTGTAGCCAATTGTGTATTTAAAGGACAGATTTGAAAAACAGTCATTTTAATATGCAAAGGAAGTACCAACAGGGAATTATACATGTTAAACCAGTCATTAGACTGAAATGCAAAGTCTCTTTTTAATTAGAAACCTCCCACGTGGTCTGGGCACAATTATAAAAGAAAAAAATCATTCTGACTTCTAATATAATCTTACAAATGTTATTTGTAGCTAAAAATTTTCCCACATACCTCTGAAATGTCAGCAAGGCAGCTCCCCATGACCTGAATGCTCTCTTCAACAGATGCTTGTGTGACGCATGACCATCTTCCAACCCGCCTGCTTGTGGCTGTGATAGACCTTGTCCCATCTCCTATGGGCAACACACAACACCATTAGTGTCAGGCCCCAGGAAAGGGTATTGCCCACCAACTGTGGAAGCCTTCGCCAACACTTTTTAAGCTATTGCAAAAGTTCCTGCTTTGACAAATCTGATTATGTGATCTCTGCCTCAATTTAATTATCAATAAACTCATGAATCTGGACTGGAAAAATCCATGACAGAATCCATGGGGTTTCTGCACGCATCTGATTTTAATGAGCATAGACTTGAATATCCTTTACACTATTTCTCTACCCTTCTATTTTCTTTACTACCCACACAAATAGGAGAAAAGTTACTCATCTTTTCAGGAAGGAAAACGAAAGAAAATATGTGAGCTTGGATCTCAAAGAGTTAAAGAATGGGCAAAATCCTTCCAATTATGCAAAGGACTTTTTAAAAAAAAAATTACTAAAAAAACCCAAATTGGTCCAAAACAAAGACCTACCCAGGGAAAGTTTCAGAAATATCATCCATCCCTGATGTTAAAGGAGTTAAGTAATATTTGTACAGTTGAGAAATCAAGTTGGGTCAAAAACCAAAAACTGGGTTTAGAGGGAAAGAGAGAACAGCATAAGATGATCTCAGTGTTCTCTTAATAAAACGGGGAGCAAGAAGACATAGGACTCTTCTCCACTCTGCTCTGTTTGTGGGCTCCAGACCAGTGGCTGTGACCCAGAGCCACTCAGGATGGGTGGCCTCTTGTGGTGCTTTGAATGGCTGTTATTGTAAAAAACTCTTCAGAGGGTTCCCTTTTCATTTTATGGATTTGGGAACCAATGTAGTTCCATTTTTAGTATGCATCAGAACTTCTTTGAACACTCTAAGCCATTCAGTGTTCTTGGGAATACTCTAAGTCATTCAGTATTAGGAAAACTGGGATACAACATTGAATCCCAAGTCCTATTGGCTGTTGAGCTTGGCCTAGTTTTTAAATTAGGGAATAATATGAGATAACATTTCCCCAATCCCACCATCAGTTTAGTTGAATAATTGCTGCTCTTACATGCCAAAATTTTAAGAAAAAAACTATTGTGGGCCATTTTCACAGTGTAGGTCACAATGAGATCATTGGCGTGTGTCAAGTTGGCAACGAGGCTGAGAGACTGGGCAGAGACCACTGGAGTGAAATGCTGTCATATCCTCGGAAGCCCATTGCACATTGGCATTCCCTGGTGGAGGTAAGATCTAACCTCACATGCTCCACTTTGCAAAAGAGTAAGTGCTTTGCTGTCAAAATGCAAGAACCACCCAAAACCTGAGAGCGTCAGTGTCTACAATCATGATGGGTTTCCCTGGTTGCATTTCCTGGGGTCATTGGGACTTGTATTTAATGCAAGGTTCAGTCTGTGCCCCCACCAATCTAATGGGTTTTAAACATTATTCAGGAATCATTCCTCACTTTGATTGTCTTTTTAAAAGATTTAAGATTCTCTGATTCATGTTATGGTTTTAAGTGCCACCTTGGTCTTTTGGAGGGCATCTGCAGGATCTGGTTGAGTAGGGAGTTTTAATCTATCATATACTATCTCAAACCTGACTTCTTGAAGAACTTGGGACTGAGAGAGAGGAGGCCTGGATTCTAGGACTGTGGTTCTGGGTAAGTCAGTTAGAATCAGGTTCAACAACATGTAATAAAAACAACAAATCACAAGACAACAACAGGTGAAATGGAAATGTCTTTCTTCCTTGCATATAAAAGATCCAGAGGAAGTAAAGGTAGGGTATTATAGTGGCTCCATGATCAACAGACACTTTCTGCTTTACTATCCCACTGTGGTTTTGTACCTAGAATTCATCCCATTGTGCAATATGACTGCTAAGCTCCAACTATCACACATCTTCCAGGTTACAAAAAAGTGCAAGAGTCAAAAGAACACAAATTCTTTTTTTAATGGTTCTTTTTGAGATCTCATGTATCACTGCTACTTATGCTTAAATTAGTCACAGAGTTTTGGATGTGTCTAGTTGCAAGGAAGTTAGAAATATATTCTTTTTGCTAGGTAGCAGTATGCACGACTGAAAAACAGGGCTATGTTTGCAGAGAAGAGGAGGGTAGGATTCCTGAAGGCAACTGGCCATCATTCTGCCACTCTCACCTTCATTCACTACTCCTTCCCCATTGCTTCTTCATTCTTATTCTATTCATCTTTGCTTATTGATGCATTCATTTGCTAACTCATTCCCTCAAAAATAATTTATATTCGCTAAGTAATATTTCTGAAAGTTAAATACCATGCATACAGGTACAGAAATGTAGATGATGTAGATAAGAAGTCATCTCTTACAGACCTTAGAGATGATGAGAGACATTATTAACATGTACACCATAAACATTATCATCCATATAAAGAACACAAAGGAGAGAGTTATTTGTTGTACTAAGGAGACTGTCCTTAAAGCCCTTCTCCTTTCTGCTCTCAGTAAGTGAAGAGGACAGAAACCTTGAGAGTGGAATCACCAGGAAGTGAGGAGCAGCTCTTTATGAGGGTGCAGGGATTCCAGGCAGAGACCTGTGCTCTCCCAGTGCAGGCAGCTGTTCTCTGCGTAATCATCCTGAGAGACCAAGACCAGAGCCTCACACTGTGTGGGCTCAGTTGCCATTGGCGGTCCAGTGAGTCTAGCTGGACTAATCATGCAGGGTAGTGGTGTAGAGGTAAGAGGCTCCCAACTCAGGTCTGAGGACAAAAGGACACATCCTTTGTTGAAATTGTGCAAGAGGGAAACTCCAAGCATCAGGGCCTCTGGGTAAATTCAAGGAGAGCCCAGGGCCCCCTAATTTGTAGGTCCCTTAAGACATCTCTGCCCCTGGGCCATAGAAGCTAAGATTCTCTCTTTCCTGGACTCAAAATTAATCCCTAAGGGAGACCCAAAGGACCTACGAATCGCTTGGGAAGTTGCTGAGGGCTGACCCTGACTGAACTGTGCATCAATTCTTCAGCTCCTGGTAGAATTCTCAAAGGGGTCTATCTGTGGCTCATTAAATTGTCCAGGCCTGCCACTGGCAGTGGCAGAGCAGTTGTCATAGGCAACATTGTTGATTTCAATTCTGGTTTGTAATCAGGAGTGCCAAAGCTCTGTGACAGGAAATGGGACAGGAGTAAGGATGAGGGTGAAGAAGGGCTAAGGGAAATCAGCCTTGATTCATGCACAGGCAGTTGTCTCTCAGTGACCTTGACAGGGGAGTGACCCTTGTGTGTATGGGGAGTGGTTTGCATACCCAGCCCCAGCAGCAGCAGGTGTTATGCAAAGAGAGTGGTGGAAAGCAGGGCTTGGAGGCCTCCTCCTCTGTTGAGGGAGAAGTGCTTTATGACTTTGGGTCACCTGGGAGATATTCCTTAAACTCTGAGTGCTCAGCTTTTTTGCAAGTCCATGTTCAACAATTATGTAAGTGAGGAAGAAATGTCTTTAGTTTTAAACCACTGAAACTTGGGAGTTATCTGTAGAGCAGCTGGAATACTTTTGCTTGTACAATGGCTGTTTCTCAACTGTTGCAACAGAACTAAGAAAATGAAATGCCGACACCCCTGATATGAAGGGCAAACCAAGGGAGGCTGCTTCTTCCCTGTTGCTTCCTGTCTCTTTGAAGTAATGCCCTGGACTCCAGATCCATCCCGAGAGGGGAAGTGATGCTTTCCCTTTTAAAAATAAACATGTCACTGGCAGAATTAGGGCAATGGTACCAGATGAGATGAAAAGCAGCCCTGGGAAGTGGCCCATGCTCTGTAGGCCTCCACCCTTACAGGGCCATAGACAGAGGCTTGGAAACCACGCACACTGGAGTCAGATGGACCTAGATTCACATTGCTGTGCTGCCACCTGCTCATTGTATGTTTCTCATCTCAGTGGCCATAACAGTGCCTGTCTCCCAAGGGTGGTTGTGAGAATTAGACAATCTTTGTGAGAGGCAGCACTGTGGCTGGCTCATGGCAAATGCTCAGTAGAGTGCTCAGTTACAATCATTATGCATGTCCCACATTCTGACTGGTTGCTGCATGTCCTCATGGGACTGCGTCACATAGGAAAAGTCATCTGTAGCATTTGTGATGGGGAATAGGAGAAAGGCCTGCACCCTACTGAGCCATCATCTCAGATTGGGATAGGAGAGAGGCTGACTCAGGACTTGGTTGGACATAGATGTCCATATTTAAGTTCTGTCCCTTTTCCTCTTTTCCTTAGCTATAAAGATAAGTTGCTATTTTACTCTCTTAAATTTCTGCTTTAAAAAAGAAACAGTGCTAAATCCCAGTCCTCCTGACAGGTGTGTGTATTTGTGTGTATACACATAGGGATACGTATATGAGAGGGGGGGAGCAGGTTAGCACTTAACCCTGAACCCTGCAGAGATCTGGCTGCATCCAGTACACCCTGACCTTGCCAGGGCAGGTGGCAGATGGAGTCTTCAAAGCCCGTGAGTTTAAAAATCCTTTTCTCTCTCAGGGATTCTGGATGGCTCCACCGTACTCTCAAAGGTCAGCCAACACTGCTCCCTTTACTCTCCTTGATGTCAAAAACCTGGGGAGCTGCAGAAGTTCCTCCCAAGCAGATCGCTGGTCACTCAGGGGTGGGAAAGTGCCCTCCATTGGGGACCACAGGAGATGATAGAGCACTAGGGGCCTGTCACCACAGCCCCTGCCTTTACATAGCCACGATAAGATGGCATTGGCCTGGCCATGTGGCAGCACTTTTCCTACCCTCCTGAATGTCAGACTGATGTACATCATGAACTTTGGGAAGAACAATGGGAAATAGTTCCAGGTTTCCTTGCTTCATGTGTAGTGCTGGATAGTTTCTGTACTCTTGAGTAGTAGGCTTGGTTTGATGGGAAAACCAGACACAGACACCATTTGGTTAAAGCAAATTTAGGTTTCTGAGAGAATGAAGAAAGGATGTCCAATCATATATATAGTAAAGATCAGCACCATTATCCTAATTGACAGAAATGCAAGATTCTAAACTCCCAAAGTCCTATTTAAGGGGTGCTCAAGTGTGGGTCAGTCTTCCTCTCTTCAAGTCCAGCCTTTGTACACAACTGTGTACCAGACCAAAAAGATTCTGGACTAGTCTGGCTGTCTGACAACCTGATTGAGTCTGCTGCCCATATTTACTCAGGATTATTTGATTTCTAGCACAACTATGGGCAATTATGGTATAGTATACTCTGAAAGGAGTAGAGTCCTCATTTTTTAGCTTTAGCCTCATTAATCCATTAAGTCCCAGGATTTCAATTCTGTGAACATAGTAATTATTTTTTTCTTTTTCTTTCTTTCTTTCTTTCTTTCTTTCTTTCTTTTTTTCTTTCTTTCTTTCTTCCTCTCCTTTCTTTTTTTAGTACTGGGGATTGAACCCAGGGTTGCTCTACCACTGAGCAACATTGCTGTCCTTTCTATTTTTTATTTTGAGATAGGGTTTCTCTAAGTTGATGAGGCTGGTCTTGAACTTGTGATCCTCCTGCCTCAGCTTCCTAAGTCATTGGGATTACAGTGTATACCACCATGCCTGGCTAGTAATTATTTCAAAGTTCCTATAAATGGTGTATTTGTTGCTCAATTTAAGTTTAATAGGTGTTTTACATCTGGGACAATGAGACAAAATAGTTAAGATGTAAAATTAGAATTTTAGGCCTAAAGCAAATGGCAATTACCCAGATTTGTCTTGAAATTATGCTAGCAGCCCCTTTCAACCATCTCTAGATATTATCTAAAGAGTTCTCAGCAGAGTCTACTTGAAGTCTTCAAGGTTCCCAAGAGAAAGCATCTGATTGCCTAGGTTGGGTCTTGGAAATGTGGTATGGTGCCCATTCTCGAATAAGTTTGGAGAGTAGACTTCTTGAGAAAGGTCCTGGAAGAACAAGGGAGATTGACTATGGGAAACATACTGCCTCCAAATGACTTTGAAGTGAGAGAATGAAAGACTTAGACTTTTGGGATAGTTGTTAATTCACAACAGATTTAGAAAAGGAGATCACTTCTCCAGGAAGGATATGGGAAGAAAGGATACATGAGCCGAGGGAACCTTCATTCCATTATAGGGCTATACAGATGCATGGTACTGCCTACCTTGTTCCTGTAGCCCATGTTGACCCAGGGCCAAATTTGCCTTCAGCTTCCCCTTCAATCCATCTGAACTTGGGGTTTCAATCCTAAGCTGAAGCCTGAATCTCTCTTTCCCATCTCTCTCTTTTCTTCAAAGGCTTTCTACTTCCTCTTCCTATCTCATGGGAAACCTCTTTTCTATCATAGCATGATTCCTTACTACCTTTGATTTATGCTCAGGATTCCAAGGTTTCCTTTCAACATATAAAGGAAATGTTCAGAACTTAGAAATATCTTTTCTCCTAATAAGATTTGGCTTTAAGACTCTTGTTTCATGAAAACTAACTAAAGCTAGCTTGTTGTCGACCTTCTGTTATCTACCTTCAGCCTGTAAAAACACAAAGTATTGAGTCAATGCATGGGACGCGATTTATAGACAATCCAAATGCCATCCCTGATACGTAGATATTGAATTAGTATTTGATGAATGAATGAAAAAATAAACACATGAGGTACATAATGGTACAAATTGGGTTCCTTTAGTCCTGAAGTTCCAGACTCCCCCATTTAATGGAATCCAAAGTAGAAATCAGTTCTAGGCAAGGTATTGAAGAATGATTTTGCAGTAGCCTGCTCAAATGGAAATGTCCTGGGTTAAGCTCCAAGCTTTGCCTACCTTTCTCCATTTAAAAGTACATGAGCAGAGGTTTCTTTAATTCTTCGGTTCCCATGAACCCCCATCTGATGACAGTGGCTTTGCATTTTGATTATAATTTGAGAAATGGTAAAGCACAACCCCCCTTGAGCTGATATGGGTGGCAGGTCCTGGAATATTTCATTATCTCCTTTCGTAAGAGAGAAGCAGCACACAGAGATCCCAGTGTAGAATAGCAGACTGCTGTACCGAAGTGAGAACTGGTTGAGAATGACAGGGGTGCTAGTACCCCTCAAGTGAGCCGTTCTCAACAGGGAAGCATTCTTGTTTTATAGAAGGTCATGCCTTGTTCTACCCATCTGTGAAGATAAAGATAAAAAATGAAGGGAAATTTGGGGGGAGTATAATATAAAGGACTTATTCTTGAGTTTTTGTATTTTGTTTTTACCAAAATATACACTATTTTTGATGGTAGAATTCAGCAAATGAGTGTCCAAAAACACTTGTAGAGTCACTGAATCAAAACTGATTGAAAAGAACATAAACATGTGCTCCATGTTCTGGATCTGAAAACATTAACAAGCCTGATAGAATCTATGCCAATTGATGTAAGTGACCAGGACACAGTTTGGATAAGCAGCACGTTTAGTGTTAATGGGTCTTTGTTTCCATCTGGGAAAGGTCAGCAAGCAAATCCAAGACCACTCAGACTTTCCCAAGCAGATCTTCTTTCTCATATTGAATTATCTGTAGGAAAAAAAAAAAAAAAAGAGGATGCTAAGTATTTTCTTATCTTCAGGTGTGATACAAAACCAGTGACCTTCCCAAAGGTCTGTAGAAAAGAGAGTAATCATATAAAACATGGGAGTGCTCAAGGTAAACACTAGGGGTATAAAAGATAATGACAGTGTGGTGGGAAATAACATTCCTGCTTGAACAGAAAGTCAACTGCATCTTGACATCCCCTCATTCACAAATGGCCTTGCTGCAGAAGTCTCTTCCCTGGAGGGTCGCACTTGAATAGTTATTAAATAGAAAGGTGGATGACACTGGGCTTGAGCTTCAACTTTCCCCGTCTCCAAGAATGGCATTCGTAGGTGACTGTGACATGATGGTATGGGCCAGTTCTCCTCCCACAGATGAAATGAATCAGAATAGTTTATGCCACTCAAAGAATCACACCTGCACCAGGTAGTTTGGGGAGAGGAGGAATGTATCCTGCCTGGGGAGGGACCCTGAGGCAAAGGTGGAGCATCCTGGCAGAGGACATCAAGGAAGACCACTGCTCCTGGAAATGAATCTTCCAGGAGATGATCCTGTCAAATGCTGCCTCTACACATCACCATAGGACAAATAGGACAAAGCTGAGTGTGTTGCTTTCCCTGGTAGTAGAAAGGGAAAGGCAGGGTCTGATTTACAGCTCTTTTGAAGTCTGGTTTAGGGTGAGTCTCTCAGTGCAGCATGGGGTGGAGGAACTAGATTAGGATTGAGGGAGGATTGTGATATAACAGTCTAGATGGACACAGCAAGGTGAGGATTTCAATCCCAGGGTTCAAAGACTTGGCGTATGTTCTGTCTACAGATGCTTTCTAAGAAATAGTGGTGGTCTTTTGGGAAGCCCAGGAATGAAAATGTTATTTTATTTTTCTCAGCAAGATTCTGTGGGAACAGTAAAGTTATGTTAATGAAGAAAATAACAATAGGATGGTAAAGTCAAGTTAATGTAGAGTCTACTTTGTGGGCCATAAACTGTGTTGGGGTACATGCTTTTAGTTCTCACACTCGAAGAACAAAAAAACAGGAGAGCTGGCAAAGGATTCTGCCCAGTTCTGGGGGTATTTGTACACTGACAGCATGAACATTTATTGGTTGACTCTCCAGCAGTAAGCCTCCTTTCTGATGGCCCTAACTTCTCACTGATGACTCCCTAGAGCCTGGTTCCAACCCTGGCTCCAGGAGTGGCACAAGTGGCTTTGGGAATTAACAATGCCTAAGTGAATTCTGTCAGAGAATATTATAAAATATTTGATGTGAATGCTGGGACAAAGATGCTGTATCTTTTCTTGTTGGATATAAATGAAGAACCATATGCCCTAGGGGTAGCTGTGGCTTCTCTGGACCTCCGTAAAGGAGCCAGACTTAGGGAGAAGTCAACCCCATGGGTAGCCAAATAGAGAATAACAATCTAGAACCTCAATCATATGCTTGAGCTGCTGGATCAAGCCTCTCCTGAACCTAGAGTAACCTCTGACCCTTCTGAGTATGTAACTTATAAATTGCCTTCATTGTGTGAGCAACATTAGGTGGGATTTCTGTTGCTTGGAATAGAAAACATTTTATCTGGGACACAGATGAACATCTATCATGCCCCAAGTGGTCTTCCCTTGGAGTAAAGGGAAACTATTCCCAGAACTGCCATGGGATAGACTATTCTGCTTTCTCTCTGAGATACATCCAGTACCTAACAAAATGTGTGGCATGTGGTAGACCCTCAGCAAAGTTTTCCTAACGATATCAATGATTGATGTTTGGTTAATAAGCTTGGATGTTGAAAGTCATGACCAAAAGAGAGACACTCTGCTCTAGGTGATACACAAATACTGTTTGCAGTTAAGGAGAAAATGGTTTTCTTTTGTATTTATATGTTACTTTCCAGGGGGAATCTGAGTCCTAGTTGGGTTGAAGGGCCTGCTACGGGAAGCTCTCCATGTGTGATTGCTCCCTTGGGTTGAAAGGCCCAGATCCTCAGCAGTGAACATCAGTCATCTCCCCGTCTCTTTCCCATCAGTGCCTCCCATGATGGACTTCAATTCATTTGTGTAAAATGGAAATGAATATCTATACTTTTAAACAATATTTTAGCAACTTTATTTTTTATTCCTATGTTATTTTTTCCTAAAAAGCCAGGGGGACTTTTACAAATCATCAAGCAATTACATAATGCAATCTCACCTTCTAGGTATGTGAGTTGTGCTCAGATTGTCAGAAACAGAAGCAGTTATGAAAGAAATGGAAAACATCGATTGATAGTAAGTGCTCAGATTGACAGTTTGCTAGAGGAAAGGTCATAAAACCAATCAGGAAAGTAAATGTCATCCAAAGGGAATAAGACTGACTACAAATTTAAAAAATGTAAACATTCTGGAATTTCCTTCCTGATATTAATGCTTAATGAAGTCTCTGAAGGGGGCATGGAGGTTTTAAATCCACATCTGTTTGTTCTTTTTACCGGGCCTGATCTGCATTCTGTCACTGCTATTGTCTGAATGTTTCTGTCCCCTGAAAATTCATGTTGAAACTCCTTAGTGTGGTAGTATTAAGAGGAAGGAGGTGAATAGGCCATGAGGGCCCTGTCCTCATGAATGGGATTCTAAAAAAGGCCCACCATGTGAGGATGCAGGAAGGAGGCACTATCTTCGAGGCATTAGAACTAGCCCTCACTAGACACCAAATCTATTGGTGCTCTGATCTTGGGCTTCCAACCTCCAGAACTGTGAACAATAAATTTCTGTGTTTATAAATTACCCAGTCTAAAGTATTTTGTTACAGCAACCCAAAAAGACTGAGACACCTTCCTTGTTGCCTGGAGTTAGGGTTACATCAAGAAATAAGACTGAGTTGAAGCAGACAACACCTACTCATTGGTGGAAGACAGGAGTTGACCTGTTTGCAGGGGGACCCACAGAATCTATAAACAACATCTCGAGGTGGAGCATCTGATGTTTTCATCTTCATTCTGGAAACTTCTCTGCAATAGTGAGTGGGGTCCTCCAGTGGTAGCCATGTGCCCTAATTAAGGAACCAAGAGCCTGGCGATGATTAGGGTAGGCTTCTGGTTTTAGAGAAGGTGACAGTAGAGCCTTTTATTTAAGGACTGAAGTAGGGTCCTGCTTGGAGGATCCTAGCTAGGCAGGCTGTTTCAACCTGGTGGTGGAAGTGAATGTGGTGGGAGTTCTACTCTCTGGCAGATGAGGTCCAGGAATGAGTTGACAACCAAGACTGCTTGACTGGAAGATTGTGTCACAGGACCCCAAAGCATGGATGATAGCCACAGGAAGGTAGGTCTGCCTCTCCCCATCCAGCTTGCAGTGTGAACAGTGTATTCATAAGTAAGTAGATGGGGTCATAAAATCTGATCTTTCCATTGCATTTCAAATTTTTTGTTATTAAAAGTTATAGAATGCTTACTTCTAGAAGTAGTGGTAATGGTTCTTACACTGCTACTTACAAATAATGTGACATTTCAATTGCTTTTCAAGAATGAAACCAACATATCACTAAATATGGACTTATCTGGTGATAAATCTTAAATCAGGAATGAGGTTCCAGGGATCCTTTCAGAGAAATAAATCATAACTGAGAGAAACCCTACACTCTCAGGATAGTGAGGGGAAATCAGGGACACTATCTTTGATCTCACTGAGTTAGGGCAAATTTAAATCCTCACTTGTAGAGCACCACCAGCTCTTCTGCTCCTCTAACAGGTCAGAGGGCATGTTGGAGCTACAATGTGCCCACTGTATGTCAGTGGACATGTTGGAGAAGCAGAAGGGCTGGAGCTGAAAGAGTGGATTACAAAGACCTTGAGAAAGCTGCTTTTTGTTACAGGGAAATCACTTTTAACTCCAGTTGCTGCTGCCAGAGGAGATGCTTGAAAGCAAGAGAGGGAATAATAGGAAAGAAAAGGACTTTTGAATCACATGGGAATCTTCGAGGACTACTCAGCCCAGAAGATGTTCCTCTTACTGTTTCAAGCAATAATTCTCTAAAGCCCCCAAGCACAGATATAACTTTCTTTGCTGTCTTTACAGATTATGTTTGAATTCTGGGAGCCCAGGAGACTGTCCTGCTGCATGTGGTCTTCCTCAGTAGCAGAAAGTAGGGATAGAATTAATAATGGCAATAATAGTGGAAATACAGAGCTGATTCCGGTGTTGTATAGGTGGATGGTCTCAAAACATTAAAGGAACATCCTTGAGCAATTGCAGGCAGAGACTGATATAACTTGATTTAGAAAATCAGCCTCAGAAGACTCTATGAGACAGAATAATGAGAAGCTGGAATATTAAAGAAATAGATCTGGACCAGATTTGGGCTTCACTCAGTCCTGTCCCAGAAAAAAGGGAGGCTTGGAAGTTAAAGACTGAGCACCATCCATCATCACCACCCCTTCCAGACCCAGAAAACATTAAGTGGTCTCTGTTTTTAAGGTTCTGTGCTGCTGAGTGGACATCCTTGCTTAATAGTTATTGAGTAGGGTGGGGAAGGAGATTGTTATATAATATCCTTTCCAGGTGGTTGAAGAAGCTGAAGAAAGAATAGGTTTGGAAGAGAAGTGTAGGAGCCACAGCCAGCCACAGGGAGCAAAATTTGGTGGCATTGAGGGAAGCAGAAATTGGGGACAATACCTTCAGTAGAATTGACTTGGATTTACATTTTGAGTTTGCAATGAGAATTTACTGAGTCTGGCCACAAACTGGGTGATCCATGGCACTTCTACATGATTATAGAGTATGGAAAATCTGTTTTTATGCACATCTATGTACAAATTTAAGTTAGTTCTTAGCAAACTAAAGCAAACACATGAAGACTTAATGTTTGATACAGTGGTGGCCAATTTTTTGTGTGTTTTGTGTGTTGTTTTTTTTTAAACTCATTCCTGAAGCCAAATTTAATTTGTAAGCTGAATATGTAAAACAAATAAATGCAATAGCTACTTGTAATCAAAGCAGCCAAAAAATGAGGACAGCAAAATCTTTTAATCAGAGAGAAAGTCATGGTCCAGTTACATTTCCTTGTGAGCTACCCCAGTTGTGCTGTTGTCACTAATGTCTAACAGGCAGGAGAGTCCATGGCCCCTCCACCACTTAGAGCTGCTGACTTGAACAAATTACCCAGTGTCTCTGAAGATCAGTTTCCTCCTCCATAAATGGGGATGTTAGTTCCAGGTTTTAAATACTTGTTATGATGATTAAATGATATTTACGAAAGCATCTAGCACAGGATCTGGCAATGAAAGATGCTCAGCAAGTGTTTGTTTCCTTTTCAGCCAATTAAAATCTTAAGGAAATACAACCCCAGACCCAGGCTTTTTAGTAGCTTATTTTCAACATGCTATTGCAAAGCTCAAATAAGAAGAACTTGGTAGGGTATTTCACATTTCTCATTTCTCTGGTTTTTGGAATTATGAATGCTTCACAGAAACTTTGGTGTCAAACTGTAGCACAGTATTTCAACAAGTTCCCATAGAGCAGAGTGCCTCAAATACCCATGCCTGTGATTCACAGTGGGAAATACATTTAATATCACACACACACACACACACACACACACACACACACACATAAAACTGAAACCCAAATTTCATGAAGTAATGCACACATATGTAATGTACTGTGTTTTTTAAATTTTATTTTTTAAAAATACTGGTCACAACCATTAATTTCACAAATCTGATAAAGAATCATTATTCTTAGTATGAAAAACACTGAAATAAAGGATACTCAATTCCACAGAGAGCATTGTAATTTTGATTCAATATGGGAGTATTAGGAGGGAGATGTGGAATCATGATCCACTGCACACATGTTTAGAGCCATCCATTCTAGTCTTTTCTGTGAAAAACCAGAATTCTAGGTTTTTCATCAAGTGTATTTGCCAGGAATCAACATATCCCTTGCTTTGAGATTCTCTTCCTAGGATGCTACATGCCTGAGTTGTGTTGCCACATTTACATGAACATGAGTAAATTATTTTTACCATAAATATTTAACCTTAGATTTGGAGCTTATGATGTTTAATAGTGTAGAGACACTAATTGTGTGTTTATCATTAAAGAAAAGTTTTGTTTAGAGACACAGAAGGAAAGAGGCATTTCTCATTGAAGGTGTGTGTCATGTTATGAAAAAAAACCCTGAAGTGACTGCTGACTCCTTGGCTGCCCCTGGGGGCTAGGTACTACATTTAGTGCTCTGCACACAGGTATGAAGACCAAGTACTGTCCTCAAGGAGGCTTCTGAGGGAGACTGACAGTGAATTGATCCCAGTGTGATATCATAAATTATGTAATTGGTGTTTTGAAATTTGTATGGGACCATAGATGCAAGTTCCTAACCCTCCATGGGGAGAGAGTGGTAACCAGAGACACATGCTGGTCCCACTTGATCAGGCTCTTAGAAAGGAGTAAGAATCCCCCTGCTGAGCAAAGAAGAAAAGGAAAAGAATAAAGATGAGTGTGTTCAAAGGCACAAGGTTGTGAAAGAGGAGGGCCAGTGCCTGGGACACCAAAGTGCTCAGATGATTGAAACACAGGGTGCCTGGGGGACAGAAATAAGGCCAAAGAGAGAGGGGGAAGGAGTTTGGCCTTTTTTACTGGGGCTGTGATGGAGCGTTGGAATGATTTTAAGAGGAGCTTCAGCATGCTCAGTGTGGTGTTTTAAAAAGGATCATACTGACCATCTGGAAGAGGGCAGGAAGGGATGAGGCTGGAGGCAGAGACAGCTGCAGTGGTGGAGATGAGCTATGCTGGGGCCTGAAGAGGGCAGAAGTAGTGGGGATGTATGGGGAAGAATGCACTTGCAAAGCTTTGTGAGCTAAAATTGAATGAGGGCAGGAATGGGGAGGAGCTTGGGATGAGAGCCAAACCTCTGTGTTGACCAGATGGAAGGTCCTGCTGTTTACTGAAAGGTAAAGAAGGGACAGGGGCAGAGGGTGAGGCTTGAGGGATGGGGAGGATGACAAGGAGAGAGGAGAGATTAAGGAGTTTCAGTGTGTTGGATCCAAGAGCAATGGAATTCGACAAAAATGCAATGTTCACACATTACTTTCTAAAAGATGGTTTTTTGTTTGTTTGTTTGTTTTTAAAAAGAAGACTGTTGAGTTCACAACAGTGTTGCTTAGGTTTTTTTTAATAAAGAGGAATTTTAAAATCCAAAAAATAAATAAATAAAAAGTATGTTAAGGCCAAACTCCCCAAACAGACACACATCTATACACACACACAAGCATTCAAGTGCTCCTATGTACTACCCTTTTCTTAACTGACAGACAGGTTCTCTTCTGGGCCTAAGATCACATGAATGATGCAGGCTGGTTTACTGACTTTTACAATGAAAATGCCTATGCCTCTAATCTGCTGATCAAAGACTAATTAGTCTGAATTTTAAGCCCTTTAGGAAAAGTATATCAGAAAACTCAGAACTTCACCCACAGAAGCTTTCCTTGGATTAAGGGAGATTGCAGTTTTCCCCCCATGGCCTGTATATCAGTATTAAAGGGCTCCAGCCTTAGCTGTAACCTCCCTCTGAAGAGAAGGGACCTCAGTTCAGACAGGTGGGTTCTGCCCTTGCAGCTTCTCCTTGCTAAGGCCTAGAGTGAAGACAAAATAAAATTTAAAAAAATAAAATAAAATAAAAAATAAAAAAATAAATAGAATATAAAATAAAAAAATAAAATAAAAAAATAACCCCATTAGCAAAGGACCTCATACATATGAGGCTGACCTCCTAACAAGGAGTGGGGGAGAGAGCAATGTTCCGAGAGAGGCACAAGGGGACATCACCAGGACATCAACAGTGGTCCATGGAGCAGGCAACAGCAAATTGGAGACACAGTAAAATCTGTTCAAATTAATTTCAAACTAAACTTAGTAGTATTTTGAAACCATCTCTCAGCACTTTGCCCCATCCCTACTTGTTTTGTGTGCACAGGTTGATTGACCTGGAGTGTTTATGTCTGCCTCCCTTCAAGGATGAAGTTTCAGTGGAGCAATGGTATGTGGTGGCATCAGATTGAAGAGAGACAAGGAGGGAGGAGTTAGGAAGTGAGGAATTAGAGTTAATGATAATAAACAACTCCTTCAATTTTTTGTTTTTCTTTTTAGTTTGTTTGTTTTGGGCACAAAGGGGAAGACCAGTAGCTCGAAAAAGTGAAGGGTCATGGGAGAGAGATTTTCCTTTTCAGAAGCAAGATATATGACCATTTGTATAGGCTGAGAACAGGATAATAGAGAAGAAAAGATTGAAAATACAGGAAAGGGATAACTGGTGTGAGGACTTTGATGTAGAGACACAGGGCAGCCCTTCATACAGAGCATGAAGGATGCTCTGCCCTTCCCATAATAACAAGTCCTCATGGTGCCATCTTGCCTCCATAACATACACAAGTGAATGTGACTCTATGGGCAGAGTTAGGAAGTACAAGAGCAGAGGACCCAACATTTATGCAACACCCCTGTACCACCTTCCTTCAACTACCAGACCTAGGGCCCATCCAGTCACCTTCCTCCTCTCCCCAGGTTTCTGAAACTCAGACTTTCTCTGTGGTGCCTTGGAAATAGCTCGACTTTCTTCCATTCTGGTTCAGCCTTAAAAAGGGCCTCTTTCCTCACCTTGGTCTTACTGGGATTTTTGCCAAAATTCAGGCCCTCCTCTATTTTTCCATCAACTTTCATCTGAAATGACCCTACCTCTTCCCTATGCTCTCTTCTGCACTTTGAAACTGCACCCGTCAGATCAGAGCCCTATTCCCTGTCATGCCATACACCTCCCACATCCCACCCCTAATGTTTGAATGTCATACTTCTATTTCAGCTGTCTGATTTCAGCATCAGCTCTTAATAGAGAAGCATATTCCTGCTAAGTCTATTCCTCCTGGGTCCAATTCACAGCCCCTCCTCCATTCACTTCCAGCAAGTTCAGCTGTGGGCAATCTTTGAGCATTTATTCTAAAGTTCTAAAAGGCCCAACTCTAATACAAGTGAACATTTCTCACTACTCAGAAAGCAAACAATCGCTTTTACTTTTGGCTTCAATGTGATAAACCCCACAACATTCAGAGGATGAAGCCATCTGGAAAATGTTCCTTTAAAAAAGCACACACACAACTTAATAAGACAAAGTTCCAGGAGAGAATAAAAGAAATTACACAAACTGGACTTATACAAGCTAATAAGGGCATGGATACATGCACATAGCATAGGAGAGAAGAAAGTCAATCAGTCATTTAATTTCCTGATGGGATAAAACCTTCATCTAGTATATGAACTTAAAGCTTCTGGGAAACCAGAACGTTTCTCTGCTTCAGGAAACAATGGAAAAGAGATGGAGGAGAGTCATGGGAGCATAGGTGGACTGATAGAAAAGAGAAGGATATCTAATCTCAAGCAAACTGTGCTGAAACCAGGGAGGTGACCAGTGCTCAAGACCACTAGGTCACACCTACCAAGGCTGTCCAGGAAACATTTCTTGGCAGAGACCCCAGACCAAGCCGTAGGAGTTGCAATCAAGCAACATCAAGTCAAAAGAGACTGGCTGCTGAAAATTTTTGTAAAGTCATGAGCTGAAGGCTAGAGAACAGTAGCAGAAAGACTTCAAGGCTGGAGATCAGATGTTAATAAACGGGAGTCAGGAAAATGAACCAGGGGATGGGACACAGAACCCATGAGAGACACACATGCTAAAACATGCCATTTGTGGTGCTTGCCCCAGCTTAGCCTCCTTTGCCTGCATACCCAACTCTACCCCCAATATCTGTTGACAAGACAGCCCTAATCATCATGGTTTGTAAAGGGTGTCTCTCTGGTCACAGGTGATTGTATCAAAAGGGGAACATGCTCCCAGCAACCAATCTCTGGGCTGCCCAAATACATGGCCTAATAACACAAGGTGAATTGGGTTCATTGGATTTTATCACCAAACTTGGAAATGTCAAGAACATTAGGCATCAACAGAACCAGAAACTGAAAGATCCAAAGACTTTCAAGAGGGGATCTAGAAGTCTTGATAAGTAATGAGAAAGCCATATTAAGTATCCTAGAGTTGTAGTGATGAGAAATATTTGCCAAGAAGAGGATAAAGAAGTCAACTATTAAAAAGATTAGAAAAAAACAGATCAACAAAGAAGTGACTTTTACTAATAGCAGACACCTGATCAAAAATTCTAGAAAGATTCTGAGGTTAAGATTCTGAAAACTACCTTGGACCCCAAACAGCATTCCTGCACCAACTCCTATAATGGCTTCTTCTTTGGAACTTCTGTGAGAACTCATTTCTATAATTGTTCCATGAATACTTTCCATTATAAATCACCACAAACAGTTCAAATTTGTATTGAACACCCTTGATTGGGCCTGTGTTCCTAGCAACCTGAAGGCGCCCCAGAACTGGTGTAGCTGTGGGAGTGTCCAAAAGCAAACACAATAAAGGGTGTATTTGGTCTCTGCATTTGTTCCACCGTTTTCCAGAGTCTAACTGTGCTGAAGATGAAACCTTAAAATGGTATCAATCCCTGAGTAGAAAAGAAACTAAACTGAGCAAAATAAAATAATACAAATGGAAATGAGATACCATTGGAAGGAAGCTAGTATTTCTGGAAAGGAAGCATAGATGAGGGAGAGACCCCCAATCATTTGAGGGTGAAGAAAGACACTTTAGGGAAGCCAGAAAAGATCATTAGTGGTGATGCTTCATTGTGAGGCATGTCTTTATGTGGACTATATGTGGACCAAAAAGGTCTAATGGGCATATAGATGCCTTCCTGTTGTGCAAGGTGTGACTGAGTGTGCTGAAACTGGTCACAGTCGTTGCTTCTCATGGACAGACAATCCACTCAGAGTGAACATGGATGAGTCTTCAGAAGAAGTGGTTTTTGGGACAGGAAACTGAAAGACTTGAGAATACATGTGGAATTTTCATTACTTCTTTCCTCTGCCCTTTGGAACTCTGGAAAACTGAGGAGTACCTCAAAGATGATCAGTAGCTGCCTTAAAAGATCAGGTTGATGTTTAGAATGAGGTTCTGGACCATGGCTTAGGATACCAGAAGAAATCATTTCTAGCCAAGAACACAGAACATCTTACAAAGACATGGGGGGTTATGTTGTTCAGAGATTGATTAGCCAACTTCATTGAGATGTATGAACTGTTACCAGGAGATAGAAGGAAACAACACAACAAAACAGATAACCCATGATACCACTTGCTGTGAATGACATTAAGTGGAATGTGGAAAACAGAGTTTCAGGATAGGGAGTGCCTAATGACTCACAGATGATAAGATGGATAACGCATGTGTAAAAAGATACATGGCCATAGATGTCCTGAGGCATCCTGCACGGAGAATAAACAAAATGTCTAGGGCAATGTCTGCAGCCTTGTTAGCATCACTGATACCCAAGCATGTCAGGAGACCACTTAGAAGCACAAAAATTAATATGCTATACCTGTCCATGAGGTTAAAAAAAATCCTTGAAAAACGTATTGTGGGACATAGTACAAATGACCCACTTAAGGGAACACCCAGGTAGACAGGTGATGCTCCTAAAGCAAATCATAGCATTAATTCATAGACAGAAATCTAATTGTGAATAGAAGCCCACTGAGGAGATGTTTCCTGAAAGTCATCTTTTGTCAAAAACAGAGTGTCTGACAAGTTCTTGAGTTGCTTTGCTAGAAGATACAACTGTTGGAATACTTCTGATGTAAAGATACAAACTCAAGTAAACAATGAGAAATTATATCATCTGGCCAAATAATCTAGTGATAGGGTGAAAGTTGAGATTGCAGATTTGGTGGTTAATGACGGTGTCAGAGCATCAGCTCTTCCCAGCCTGCTAGTTATCCTTCCTTTTTATTCATCATCATGTCAATTGCTACATGAATGCAGTTCTAGGCATTGAATCCAGACATGAAAACATGCAGAGGAAAATGTACTTCTTGTATCTCTCAACTTCCTTGAGTCCCCCAGTAGACTTTCCATTTATCAGTCATTACTGAAGTTTGCCAGTTTTTGAAATAATGTAGGTCAACAGGTCCAGTTCTGGAACTTTTCCTGAGATACCATGAAAAACTCCATTCCCCACCCTCTTCCCTAGAAATACCTGCCCAGCCTTCCAGCTCTGAATCTCCCCCTATCGGCCAATTCTCCTCCTACCCCCAGAGCCCAGGATTTCCTCTTCTGCCTTCCTAGAATAAACCCATTTTCTAGCCAATTTCAAAAGGTTCAAGCCAGCATAGGCCTCACAGAGTAGCAGATCAAGTCTGGTTCCCAGTGCTTGCCAGACCAGGAGCTCTCAATGAGAACCTTTCCAGATAAGAGCTGCTCCTAACACGTCCCTGATGGCCTCCTCCCCACTGCTGCCTGCCATACCTCTGCACATGATGTCAACACTCTACTCTCCAGTGAAAACAGCTTCTAAAGCACTCCCAAAATTCTGCCAGCTCCCACACCTGCGGGTGGTACTTAAGACAGTAACCTGAGAACATCCTCCTACATACATCTCTGAGCTGGGCTTCGCCCTCTCCTGCAGCTGTTCCTAAGCTCAAAACAGGATGAAGGTAGTGTCAGCCCCATCTTTCAGGACACTTGCCATTTTCAGAATCAGAGAGTCAGTGTCCCAGGGGCACATTTGTAGCTCCTGGAGGTACTCAACACAGGACTTTGCTGTCAACATTACTCTAGCCCACCAGATATAGAAAATTGGGTCTCATCTTCTTTCCCCACACCTTTACCGCAGCATTATCCACGGGCTTCTCAAGCTTCCACTCAAATGGCCTCCTTCTTTTATGACACTGGGCTTCACTGGACTCCTGTCAGCAATTTTCTTTAGTCCTCCAAGATTCATATGGGTAACAGACCCTTACATCAATGCCAAGCATCTGTCTTCCAAAGAGCATATGGTCCTTTCCTGTGCTTCAGCTGTCAGCTCTGCTACCCTTTGCTGCCCTCCTCTGGTCATTGACATCACTGCAGGTGATGCTCAGGGCTCTGATGGGTTCATGGATGAATGAGTTCATTCAATAAACTTTTAGGGCCACTGAGTACCATGCAATGTTCAGACACGAGGAATAAATAAATGGTGCAATAAAAATATATATTGCCTGCCTTTCAAGGGAACACAGTTGAGTGATAAAAGGGAGAGAGAGAACATGAATGGGAATGAATGAATTCTAGTGTACTCCCTGTAGAAGCTGAGATTCACTCATCTTGCAGAATCTCATCATTCCACTGCCTAACACCTTCACTTGAAAAAAAAACCTTATAAATGAGCACCCTTTCCCCTTTTAGAGTGGAGTTAGAGGTCTTTGGCCTTGCTCTAGTCAATGCTTATGCTAGTCACATCTGCCTTCTTCCTCCCTAGTATTTTAGGACTTGTTTTCATTTATAAAATAAATATTTCTGAGAAGATGTCAGACACTGGAGATATAATGGAGAGATGCTGATTTCTTCATTCCCCATTGCTAGGGAAACAGTTTAATAATAGTTACAGTAAGTGTTACCTGGAACTGTGTTCTATCTTATTCACACCTAGCAAAAAATTTGCACAGCAAAGAAGGGCATGGGATCCATATTTTGGGGGGGAAGAAGGAATGAACCACAGAGGAACAAAGCATATGAGTAGGGTAGGCATCTCAAGAATTCTAAATGCATGAAGGAGGCTACAGAGCAGAGAGGGAACCTCATCCCTAGAGCCAAGCCAGTGTCTGCAACCTGCTCAGCTGAAATCAGCCATTCAAGTGCTTTCTCTTCCTGCAGCATTCTCACTTCATTGGAAACTCTCTTCTACCCTACTACCTTATCTCTAGATGCAGATCCTGATAGGGCAGTTGACAGATTCCAAATCAAGGATAATACAAGAACCACAGTCCAATGTTGCAAGAGCCACAGCTGCTGTATTTGTCAATGTTTATCTAATCCTTCACATAGGACCTGGTTCATAGGAGGAGCTCCATAATTCTGAGATGTGCATTGAATGAAAGCATGCATTTTGCATAACTATTCAAGAGGAGCTGAATAAATTCTTCAAAGAATTTAGTCATAATTAAATTCACTGGATCAATGGAGGCAGCATTCCTGTTCATCACAACTGGAAGTAAATGCATAATCTAATTTCATCTATTGGCCACCAGGAGGGTGTAGACTGAATAATAGTGATATCAATAGACTGCCTCCCATCATCCCTGAGTTGAGATTTAAGAGTGCTCCTCTTTATTCAACCTGCTGCCTGCCTGGCCCCCAGTGTAAGAGATCAGTGTGAGCTGAGAAATCTTTCTGGTAAAGAAAGCAGAGGAGGAAGAATTTCAGTGGCAAGGGAAACAGAGAAGAGCAGTGTGCAGGGACAGTTAGGGGTGGGGATGCAGAATAACTCCACAAGAATATACTCCCCAAGGTCTGGACAACAAACTTCTTCAAGGTCTCTCCTCCTTCTTTGACAGATCCTCCGAGGTCCCTGCTAGTGGCCACCTTTTCCTTATAGATCCAGCAGGGGCTGCAACACATTTTGCTTAAAACTACAGCTGGTTTGTAATTTTGGCCTCAGACAGTAATTACAGCTGCCAGGGCTCCTTGGAGAGATAATTACAGAAAGAATTCAGCACATTCATTTTATCTACACACTTAACCATCAATTAAATCATTACCATCTAATCCTATTCCAGAGTCTAGAAATGTTCTGTGAATATATAATTTTGAAGGCACTGGAGTTTGTTTTCAGAGGATTTTAAGTGAAAAATTGCCCAATTTCCATAGCCAACAGAGGCCCACGTGTATGCTTTCTCTGAAAGCAGAGCTGGGAGTGTCTCCTGTCTTGTGGTCACTGCCTCCCTGGAGGCCTGGGCCACATAAAGGAGCAAGTAAGAATGGATTGGTAGGCAGGATCCCCGACTTTGCCTTTGATCTCTCATGGAGTTTATGATTTTCTAAAGCAGGATTAGTGCCAGGAATTAGTGGCCAGTGACTGGGGACAGATTGAAGGGTGGCCTATTTTGCAAGGATGCTTCCACGGGGGTCCTCTCCTGCTGGGATTCTGCAGGGCCCCTGAACCACCATCCACTAATTCAAAGCCAAAGGTGGGGTCGGTCTATTCACTTTGGGACCCTAGAGTCAGACCAATTGGTTGATGTCCTAGCTTTATAGCACTTCTGAGTTGTGTGTCCTTGAGCAAGTTTCTAAATTTCCTTAAACCTTGGATTATTCAACATTTTTACCATGCAATTATAGATCCTACTTCATAAAGCTGTTGTTGAGACTTAAATGAAAAAAATGAATGTTACATGTTTAGCACGGTGCCTAACACTTAATGGATTCTAGGTAAATTTTTTTTTTCTAGGTAAATTTTAATAGTCAATTTTATTTAACATAAAAATATGTTCAGGGGGAGAAAAGAGCAGAGGGAGGATTAGAGTATCCAAAAATGTGCTTCAAGTAGTACCAGGAGCCTCTGAAATCGCAGGGAGCCATGGGCTGGTGCCACTACAGTCCTCGACCCGCTCTCTGCCACCCAAGATCCCCTGACCAAAGTGTCACTCTTCACCCCTTCTTCTCTGATCTACCCTCCCTCTCCTCCTGCCCCCATAACCTCTCCAGGAGCCTCATCCTCTGCTGGTTCCTGCACAATCCTGCTCTCCCATATTCTGATGCCCTTCACTGTCTCTTTCACAGACTTTTGTGGACTGATAGTTAGACATAGTCACGCACCATGTTTCTGACCTAAGCCACTTTCTACAACACACAAAATGGCTTTGGGGAAGAGGGGGCTGATGACCCAAGGAATACAGCTGCTTGCTGTCCTCCTGATGCCAGAGAGATAATATATATCATCAATCACTTAGTAATTACTTATTTATGGGTTACAACATGACATTTCAATACCTATATATAATGTGTAATTATCTTATCAGGTTAACTGGCCTATCTATAACCTAGAACATTTATCATGTGTTAGAAACATTCAAAATCCTCTTTACTACTTATTTTGAAATATTCAGTTAGTTATTGCGAGCCACAGTTATCCTACTGTGCTATAGAACATTAGAAGTTATTCCAGAGAGACAATTCCTTTTTTTTTTTTACGTTTTTAAATTTTTATTTCTTTTCACATATGGGGTACAAATTTTCTTTTCTATGGTTGTGCATGATGTACATTCACATCATTCTTGTTAATCACACATGTACATAGGGTAATGATGTCCATCCCATTCCACCATCCCTCTTCCCCCACACACTCTCCCCTTTTCATTTCCCTCTACACAATCTAAAGATCCTCCATTCCCCTCTCACCCCCCACCCACCCCAACCAGATTCTATATCACCAGAGAGACAATTCTAATAATCTGGATGCTTAGGCTGAATCATCTCTCCAGATTCTACCTAATGCTGGGATCTCAGAGGCACTGGCTTCATGGTGGGCCCTAGGAAGGTCCCATATTTATGAGCTGACTCTTCCAGACTGCTGTGACAGTCCTCAGCCAGGGTGTGGGCTAGTGCATCTTGCCCTCCTGCCCACAGCCCTTGGCTTATTTACTGGGGTTGCTAAAACACCCAGTTCTTAGTCAGGCATGTTGGTTCACACCTGTAATCCCAGTGATGCAAGAGGATTGCAAGTTCAAAACCAACCTCAGTAACTTAGTGAGGACCTAAGCAACTTAGTGAAACCCTGAGCAACTTAGTGAGACCCTTTTTCAAAATAAAAAATAAAATGGGTTGGGGATATGGCATAGTGATGGAGTTTCCCTGAGTTCAATCCCCCATACCAACAAAGCAAATAAACAAAAACCTCTACACACTGAAAACAATGGAAAGCTGAATGGAAAAAGCCCTCATTGGTGACATCCCAGGCTTTGCCTCAATAGCATGAGAGCTCCCTCTGTGGAAGGACTTTATAAAGAGTCTTGATGGTTCACCGAGAGGCACTGCTGGATCTCAGGGTTCTTCTGGGCTTCAGGATCCCATGCACTTCACACTTTCAGACAATTTGTTGACTTGGTGGAGCAGAAGGGGTGAGAGGTACAGAGGCCGCTGGGAAGGAGGACAGAGTGGAGAAGCCCTGGCCTTTTGGGAGGCTTCTGTTTCCATCTCAAATATGTTTGGAAGGCAGCCTTTACCCCATGACAGAGCTAGACTAAGGTGCAGGAACCTGGCTTGAGACGAGGAAATCATCATTGCCTTTGCTGGCTCCTGCTAGCTGTGCAGCGTGTACATGGCCACCACAAGCAAATCTTGTCTTCCTCTCTGGGCTCCACATTCCTGTTGCATCCTGCCACAAGGTGGAAAAAAGTAGTCCACACCTCCTGCTCCAAAACGTCTTCCATGAGGGTGCTGGTTTCAATAAGATGACTGTGCTTTATTTACAATTTCCTGCTACAATGATTCCACTTCAACTACACCAAAAACGGAAGCTGTGCCCATCGCTTCTCCAGCCTTATGTCACACATGTTTCTGTTTTTCAGATTTACTGAAATAGTTGGATAAAGTGGCAAAATCTCCTCTACTACAGAACACAAAGAATTCTCTCAAAATAACTCTCCTTTTAGGTCCTCAAGCAATTCTTCAGCAGGCAAGATGAATTAGAGCTGGGTCTCTGCAGCTTGCCCAGAGCTGATTCTCCCCGCCATAACGCCCCAGGACTCAGGCCACTGATGAGACACCTCTCGTTCCTATTACTGATGTGGAATAGTGGCAGGACTTGGGTGAAAAAGAAAACAGCAGAGTCCATATGGGCTGGAGGGGGATGACCAGGGTGTTCCTGGTGGTATCAGGGAGAAGGAGGCAAGAGTTACTGGAGATTTTGCAAAGAGATGAAAAAACAAAGGCTTTGAAGAGCAAAAGATACCGCCCCATTGGAGGTGATAGAATGTGAGGGATTAAACTGCCTTCTTCTAGAACGGCTACAAAGAGTTGTGACTGGAGGGAGAATCGAGATTCAGTCAAGTGGATAGAAGATTTTAATATAGGGCTAAGGATAAAGGAGAGGTAGATGATGGTGGATGGCAAGCACCAGAGAGGGCTGGAGACAGTGGAAAGAGGGTGCTGGTTTTGAGAAGGGGAAGTACAGGACAGCATGTGAGTGGCACCAGGGAGAGGAGAGGTGATGGGCTGGACATGCAAGAAGCACAAGGGTGAGGTCTGGCAGGTGTGGTCTCCAGGAACAAAGTCTGCCTCACCTGGGAGCCATCCTGGGATTGAGAGGATAAAGCCACCACCATCCTCAGACTAGCTGCTTCCCCAGGGTTATTTGAGGGCCCAGCCTGTCACTACCCACCCTTTCATTCATCCATTGTCCAGTGTTTATGAGCATTAGGTCTAAGGCGCCCTTGTCTTCCCACTACCATAAACCCTTACCTGGTTCCCTGACCACCACCACCTCTTCTGCTCCTGTCTACCCTGCCCATCCCTGTCCTGCTGTCTTCCCAGTGTGGGCCCTTGCCTTCCTCACAAGCCACCATGCCTGTCTATAAGATGATACCTCAGATTAACAATAAAATAATGTTAGCACTATGCCACATGCTGTACAAGCCTAATCTGTAAACAGTTAAATGATGTTGTTTCCCCAGAACAAGCAAATGGGGGCTTAACTAACCCAACATCATCAAGGCAAATAAATGATAGAGCAAGCAGATTGAGGTCAATTTTAATATTTGTTCATTGTTATAAGCCTCCTCCACACTCTTGTCAAGGCCTTACACATGGTAACTGTGGACTTGACCCTAGGTGTTAGTCAGCTTTTCACTGGTATGACAAAATACCCAACCAGGACAACTTAGAGGAGGAGAAGTTCATTTTGGCTCATACTTTCAGAGGTTCAGTCCATGATTGGCTGACTCCTTGCTCTGGACCCAAGGTGAGGCAGAACATCATGGTGGAAGGGTGAGGAGGAGGAGTGTTGATCCACTCATGGCAACCAGGAAGGGAGAGGGAGGAAACAGAGAAGAGGGGAAGGGGCTGCAGGGAAGATGACCCCTTCCCAGGCATGCTCTCAGTGACCCACCTCCTCCAGGCCCCATCCACAGTTCAGTTAGTCCATTCAAACTAGGATGGACCAATTAGGTCACAGCTCTCATAATCTAATCATTTTACTTCCAAAAAATTCCTGCAATTAACACAGGACCTTTTGGGGAATATGTCATATCTAAACCATAACAACAAAAACCTTACTTTGGTCAATGGGATATGGAGGGAGAGTTTTAAGAAGGATCACCTGTTTCCACTCAGCTCCTTGAGCTTTGGACATCTGTCGTGGGAGTGAAACACCTTGAACAGCAGAGGCTTCTTCAGCCTGATCCTGGAAGGAGAAGACTTGGAAGTGGACTACCTGTCTGGCAGAACTGCAGCCAACCCACAAGAAATTAGCTTATACTGTATAAGCACCTAAGATTTGAGGGTTGTTTGCTGCTGTCCCCAAACCTGACTAATGCATATTCAAACTGAGATCCTTTTGGTTCCATGCAGTACTTTTAATCTCATGTGTTCTTCTTGCCCAAGGGCAGCTTCAGCATGGCCACCAAATTGGATCCAGATGCAGGCTTCCCTCCCTTGGGAAAGGCCCTCTTCCTTTATCACTCTGTCATCAACATGAATCTCACAACCTCTAGAGGTTACAGTTGCACTTTTGTTTTTATTCCACTGCTCTCTCTTTGGAAACACCCTTGTACATACTTACAGATCTCAGCAAACCTTTCCACTCCACATCTCGATGGTCGGAGGCTTCGAAGGAGACCCAGCTGTATCAGTCAGGGCTCACCCAGTCTTGCACAGTCAGTTGAAGGATCACATGGTGAGGCTGGTTCTAAAAGAATTTCCTTTCTGTGCTCTTGTCATTCAGCTCACTTAACAATGTGAAACTAAAACAGTGCCTTTTTCCAGCACCAATTTGCTATCCCTTGTGGCCTCACATTCCCAAATGATTTGTGATGTAAGTTTTTTACTAATTTACTTTCAGTTGTTTTGCCTCTGCTGTATCTTCCCCCACTGAATCGTCAGCTTCGATATAACCATAATTTCCAAACCCAGTAAGACATGTGGGGAACAAAGTGCAGTAAAATCAAGTAACTGAAAACCTTTGGTTTTTAAAACCCTAAAAGCTAATAGAATACTCTTTTTATTTTAATAGCATGTTCTACAGTTGTTTTTCCACAAGTGTATTTTTTTTTTTTTTGGTTATTTTGTTTGTTTGTTTACTCTTGGTACTGGGGCTTGAACCCAGGGATGCTTTACCACTGAACCACATCCTTTTATTTTTTATTTTGAGATAGGATCTCACTAAGTTGCTGAGGCTGGCCTGGTCTTGAATTAAGGATCCTCCTGCCTCAGCCTCCTGAGTCACTGGAATTATAGGCATACACCACCACACCCACCTCACAAATGTGTTTCTAAATGTCACATTCTGATAAGACTCAACTTTAGTTGCAAAGATTTGATGCCTCTGAAGCAGAACATGATTTTGCCTAATTATTTTAGCTTGAAAAGCTCTGGAGTGAAAATGTTGGATTTTGCTTATGCAGCATTCCTTCTGTCTGCTTCTGATAAAAGAATCCCATTTTTCTTGAGGACTCAGTGCACCTCCCCACTCTGTCCATATGGTTTGGGAAGAAGTAACCCCACAAAGATCAGAAGTGTCTCTCTGGGCCCTCAGGCTTCAGTCTACTCAGCACACTGGGGATTGATTCAGGATGGGCACATGATTCAATTTAGGCCCAGGAATCTTGTTGGAACTATAAGGAGAAGTTGCACATTTCCACTGAACTTGGAGCTGTAAGGTTGTAAGTGTGGAGTTGCTGTTATCTTGATATCAACCCAGGGGAATCCAACCCCAGAATGAAGCAAAACAAAAGAAAGCAGATTTGAGAAGTGGAAAGGGTGATAATGAGTTCTAAAAACATTGTCTGAACCTCTGGATCCAGTATGCCTTAAGATGTCTCTTGCAGTCCAAAAGTATGGACCCCATGATCAAAGATAACAAATCTGACACATCTCCTGGTCAGAAATTCCAACTCTGGCAGGAGAGTGAGTTTGAAAATGGTCCTGCTAGAAAATTGTTCCACGAGCACAAAAACAGAGAAAAAATACACAGTGCTTAATTTGAAACTGTGAATGAGAAGTGAGGGATCACTAAGCAAAAAAGACCTAACAACATTTCAGATTTAAAACACACAATTTTAGGAAACAAACTATAATAAGAAATCACAGTCAAATGTAAAAGAAATCAAAATGTATAATGACTTTAAGCAATTAACATCTAGAAAATCTCCCTGTAAGTACTGCTACTTGATTCCAACATGGCCTCAAGATACCAGGTCATAACATCCTAGCTAATGGGTAAGATCCCCCCCACCCCCTGCAATGATAACAGCAGGGCCAATCGCCAGGCACCCTGGGGCCAACTCCAGGACTGAAAGCCTTTCACTCCAATTCTGTTCCCTGAAGTTCCTTCCCCACAGAAGGGCTGCCCTCTGGCCACCCACTGCTTCTGTCCTGTAGGGTTATGGGTGCACAGGTTGTGCCCAACTCAAAGGCAGAAGGTTGAGGTGCTGCACTGGGAAGGGCCCTCTTGCTGGTGGGGGCTCTGCAGAGTCCTGAGGCTGTGCAGGGCATCATGTGGCAAGACAGATGAAGTGAGCCAGAGAGAACTGCTTTTATAACAGAGCCATTCCTAACCCATTAATCCATTGGTCTGTTGATACATTCATGTGAGCAGAACCCTCATGACCCAGTCCCAGAGACCTTTCCTCTCAAATATCATTAACATATGACCTCAGGGATTAGCTTTCAATATGAGTTTCAGTGAGGACATTCAAAACCATGGCAGAGTCCTTTCATAGAGAACTGGTCTCTAGCACAGAGTGTAAAGCCCATCCACTGTAGCGATGGGAACCAGAAACTCAATTCAAACTGATTTAAAGAGTAAAATAAATTCATTGTCTTATACAAATCAAAAGATAAGAGGTGCACCTTAATCCAGGGGTTTACAGGGTCTTCAGGACCTGTGCCATAGGTGTCTGGCCTTCTCTAGGCTCTGTACTCTTCAGTATAAAAACTACAACATCTAAGCAACTATCACCAACAGTTAAGGAATCAAGGAAATATTGCTGGGAACTTGATGATGGGTGGATGAGGCTGACAGCACCTGAACCCAGTGGTCCCACTTGAAATCACTAGACATAGGACAACTGGACATGATATGCCTCTTTGACATGGCACAGCACTGCCTATGAAATGTTCTTCCAAAAGGTTTGAATTTTAATTGAATCAAGCCTTTGTCTCCATCTACCAATTTATAGGATCTATGGGAGAGAATGCCAGCTATATTCAATGTGTAACTTTATTTAATTTTTTTGTTGTTCTTTTTAGCAATACATGACAGAATGATGTATTTTGACATCATATATACGTGGAGTATAACTTCCCATTTTTGTGTTTGTACATGATTTGGAGTTTTACTAACCATGTATTCATATATGAATGTAGGAAAGTTATGTCTGATTCATTCTACTGTCTTTCCTATTTCCATTCATTCTCCCATTCCCCTTTGTCTAATCCACTGATCTTCTGTTCTTCCCTCCTCCCCCCATTATTGTGTGTTAACATTCGCATATCAGAACATTTGACCTTTGGTTTTTGGAATTGGCTTGTTTCACTTAGCATGATAATCTTTAGTTCCATCCATTTACCAGCAAATGCCATAATTTCATTCTTCTTTGTGGCTGAGTAATATTCCATTGTGTATATGTACCACATTTTCTTTATCCATTCATCTATGTATTTGATTTTGATTCAAATAAACTTACCACTTAAAGATAGTTTTGAGACAGTTGGGGAAATGTGAGCTCCAACAAGCATTAGATGGTGTCCAGTAGTCATTATTAATTTTGTTAGAGGCAATAATGGCTTATGGTTACACACTTTAAAGTTTTTCTGTAGAGATGCATATGGATGATTAATAGATGAAATGATATGATGTCTTGCATTTTTAAAAAATATTCCAGCATCAAGAAATAGTTAATTGACTATTGTTCGCCTATTAAGTGTGTTTATTCCATTCAGCCACATTCTGGTGTTTAATTCTGAGACCTCCTCCCAAACTAAGGAAAACGTCCATAAATTATACCTGGAAAAGCAAAGAGTGTAGGGAATCAAAACTTATATGCTACAGGTGTTCTTGCAAACAAGACACCTTGTAGTCCTTGGTGGAATCTGCCTGCAAACAGGATTTTCTAACAAGAGGAAAATCAGGAGTTTTAAATACAGGTGCTCTTACAAACTAGGGACTTTGTAGTCCTTGGTGGGAATTGCCTGCAAACAGGATTTTCTGCCAAGAGGTCAGAAACAGATAGAGAGGACATTGCTTGCAAACAAGAATGTTTCTCTGGCCCTGAGAAAGAACAGAGTTCAAAATGTTTGAGTCTAGGTTAGATTAAGAAACAGTTCAAGGAGTGGTTATCTGGCTGTTGCTCATTGGCCCTAGCTGTTGCTGTTGGTGATTTGTCTGCTTTGCCTGGGAATTCATTGCTGTTGGCTTTTTGCCTTCTTTGTCTGTAGGGGTATAAAAGGCTAAAATCGTATGTAACAGGGATAGAAGGATAGAAGGATGAAGAATAATGGAGAATAAAAGATGATTGTATGCTGACCTGTGTTGGAGATCCCTCTCCTCTCCTCCCTTCCCTTTCACCCCATCCTTAATTTCCCTACAAAAGAGGAGTGTGAAGAGCCTGAGGAAGGGGGATGAAGACCCTTGCTTAAGGCCTTCAAGTGGTTGGTATTTTATCCCTCATGGAATCACAGTAGGCTACAAGTTCCACAGCCATTCTCTTTGGCCCATGTGAACTCCAGGTGAGAAAGACGTATCTGCTGAACTATCACCACCCAGTGAACTGATCCCAGGAGGTGCCCAAGAAGGAGGTAACCCCATGTCTGCCATCTGTTCCTCAGATGGTTTTTAGAAGAGGTTTCAGCAGCCCTTGCATCCTTTCCCTCTCACCCTAAGCCACTCTCCTTCTGAAGGAGAACCCAGATTTGACTATGTCTTTCCTTTTCAAAAACTTCCACCTTTGGCTGTACCTCTTTGTTTCCTAAATCAATTTGCTATGTCGCACCTCTCCTCCTGGTCCTTTGTTAGAACCAGTCTAGAACACCTTTCCTCTATACTTTCTCACTACATAAATCCTATATAATCCTCAAGGTTCAGTTTAAGTGTGCTTCCCCTATGAGGTGTCAATGAACCAAACCTCACTGAGAACAAAGTATTCCCATAATGCTTTGATTGTGATTCACTTTGACCAATTACCACTTCTTGTTTTTCTTTTATAGTTAATTAGGTACATTAGTCCTAACTGTGAACCCCTTGAGGTCTGAGATAGTGTTTCTCCCCATGGTGAAAGGAAAAGCAGGATCTGTCAGCATGCACTAAACTGATAGATTTAGTTGCTTAAGGCTCACTGCTGACCTTAACTATAGATGGTGATTGAGCCTCTGCTCTGCCAAGTTTCCAGCATACAGTAGTCTTCAGGCAGGAGGTTGGTGAGTGCCCAAGGAGGGATTAAGACAAGATGCAATCTGCACACAGCTCCTAAAGTGGGTGAAAGCAACCTGAGGAGAGACCAGGTACCCACACATGGGTGCCCCTCTCTCTAGTCAGGCAAATGAGAACTAGAGGACCTTGGGGTCTTGCTATTTAGCCAGAATATGTCTGCTACCAATAAGTGGTAATGGTGTTATCCTGAAGTCAAATTCACAAGTGAACACACCTTACATCTATTTTATTGTACACTAAAGTTTGGGGCTTGGGAGGCAAATATATGACTTTTCATTCATGATCTCTTTGACCTTTATATTTTTGGCTCTTTTTTTCCCAGAGCTTCTTTGGCCCTTTACAGAAAATTTAAGCACTTTGGGACTGATTTGATACTAACCATGCAGACTCTCAAGTGCTAAAGCCAACCATCTCTTTACATCTCCACTCACCTGCACTTCCACAAGGCAGGGAGAATGGGGTCACAACTCCAGTTTCCTTGCTCTCGTGTGCTCTTCAATCCAGTCTCTACCTTTCTTCCAGGGCCCTAGCCCTGCAATACAAATCTGACCATTTTTGGTCCCCTACTTAAAAATCTGTTAATATTTGCCCTTTGTCCTGATAAAGATGAGGTTCCCCGGGTGGCCAACGTCCTCTGTGACCATGCCTCCATCTCCTTTCTATATTGTATTTGGTTCACTCCTAGTGACTACTGGTTCCCACAATGATTTCTATTCCCCATCACACCCTTGCTCCTGCTTTTAACTTATATTATTCTATCTACCTCTTTGCCTGATCCAGCTCTAGCTCATCTTTTTTTTTTTTTTTTTTTTTTTTTTTTTTGGCTTGGTGCTGGGCCTCCAACATCTAGACAAGCACTCTACCACTAAGCTATATCCCCAACTCCCCAACTCATCTTTAGACATCTGATGAGTTTTCATCTTCAGGAAGCATTCTGGATATCTTCTAATGAGCATTAAATGTTTCTTGTCTGTGCTGTCTTCTTCTAGCACCCTGTGCCTATCCCTTACATATTATTGGTGTTCCTTTATATGAATGTGCACATGTCATCCCCAACACATCCATCCATCCTCAAGAATAGAGACTAAGTGTTCTTCATCATTGTATAACCAATACCTAGACAATGCCTAGCACAGAGTCAGCATTAAATAAATTCTTGTTAGGTAGAATTCCAATTTCTTCTCTTACAACTTCTAAAATGATTCCTATTTTCTAAGACCTCCATGTTGGTGTTTCAAATCTGCAAGCATAGTGGTTCTTTTGATGCATGAAAATAACTGAGCACTAGCTCTGAAAACCAAGGAAGTTCCATTTTCTTGGGGACTAAATGATGGTACAGTCTTTCTGGCATTTACTTCTCCAAATCCCAGGCAATAACCATGGAAAAGTTAAAATAATGGCAGTCAAGGTCCCAGGCATTATTTCAGATGAGATTTGCCGCAGCCCAGAGGCTCAAAAAGTTCTCATTAAGGTCTTTTTTTTTTTAGACAGGTGTTTAGTGTTTATATATATATGTATACATATGTATATAAACACCTGTCTTAAAAAAAGATACATATATATGTATATACACATATATAGACGCATATATGTGTGTGTGTGTATATATATACATATATATATTACTTGTTAATGGATCTTTTATTTATTATATGTGGTGTGAAGTGTCAAAACCAGAGCCTCACACATGCCAGGCAAGAACTCTACCACTGAGCCACAACCCCGGTCCCCTCATTAAGGTCTTTTTTTTAAGAGACTTCTCTTGTTTTAAAGGCTCAGCATTCCTGCATGCTTGGAACCACCATGCTGGTGACCATGCAGTCAGATTATCACAGCAACCTTTCAAGATGCCTGTTTACATTGCATCATTGGTTATATTGCTGCAGTCTGTTCAAGTAAGAATCATTCAAACTTCTTATAAAACAATCACTTTACAGCTGGGTGCAGTAGCACCTGCTTGTAATCTCAATGACTTGGAAGACTGAGGTAGTCAAATCACAAATTGGAGGCCAGCCTCAACAATTTAGTGAGTCCTTATCTAAAAATAAAAAATAAAATGGGATGGCAAAGCATCCCTGAGTTCAAGCCCCAGTACCAAAATAAATAAATTAAACACTTTGCAGAAGAAATTGCTGGATTTCGAGTATTTATTCGACAGATATTGGTTGAATATCTGCTGGGGTTACTGAAGATGAATTTGGGGGTGGGTAGACAAAAATCCTTGCCCCCGGCGGAACTTGCATTGTAGTGAGAGAAGCAGAAAATTAACATTGCAAATGAGTATATTGTGTAATATTGAAGGTAGTAAGCACAGTGAAAAATAAAATTGAGCAATTAAGGGACATCAGAAGTGTGGCATAGATTTTTGTTGAAGGGGGGTTAGTTTTAATGGAGATAATGGTAGGCTTAAGAGAACTGAAGCAGTTGAGCAACCACTTGAAGGAGATGGGAGCAAGCCACATGGCTGTATGGGTTTGCAGACTCAAGGAACAGCCCAGTTAGAGGCCTTATGAGGGAGTCAGTACAAGGAACAGTGAGGACAGCAATGTGAGGGACACAGAGCAAGTGTGAGAGAGAAATAAAGGAGATCAGAAAAGTAACTGGTAGGTAGAGTTCAGGTTACATAGAACCTGGCAGATCTTTGTAAGCACTTTGGCTCACTCTGAGATGAACAGGGAGCCATTACAGAATTTTCAAAAGAGAGATACAAATCTAAGCTTATAACTGATCCACCTACTGTCAGGTTGAGAACAGACTGTGAAATTGGGAATATCCATTAGGAGTTTGCGGCTGTAATCCAGATGGAAATGATAAAGACTTGGACCACTGTAGAAGCAAGGAAAGTAGTGATCCATGGTTTATCTGGCTGTGTTTTTAAGGGAGACCAAATAGGATCTCCAGGTATGATGTAGAGAAGTAAAGGATTATTTCAAAATTTGGGGCCTGAGCAATGGAAAGAATGGAGTTGACAGGAAGTGAGCTGGGGAAGGCTGCAAGTAGAGCACCTATGTGGGAGGGGTGGGGGGGAATTGGACCTGCTGTTGGAAACATCTATTGGATATCCACATCAAGTAGCAATCAGATGCAGAAATCTGGATTTCCAGAGCAAGGTCAGACTGTTGTAAAGGTGGTTGAGATGTAAATGGAGACTAGAAGAGATCCAAACACCAAGAAGGGCACATTCCAACATTAGATTCCAATGTTAGAGAAAATAACAAATTCCAAGAAAGTCACTGATGTAGTAAGAAAATCAAAAGAGTGTTCTATACCTGAAGGCAAAATAAGAAATTTTTTCCAGGAAGAAGGAATGGCCAGATGTGTCAAATAAGATGAGGATTGAGAACCAACATTGCATTTATAGATATGCTAGATATTGGTGACAGTGGGATTCTGGGTTGAATAGTGTCCTCCCAAAAAATTCATGTCTACCCAGAACTTCAGAATGGGACCTTATTTGGGAATAAAGTCTTTGCAGATATATTTAGTTAAGGTCAGACTGGATGTGGGTGGGTCATAAATCCATTGATTAATGTCTTTATAAGAAGGCCATATGAAGACACAAGGGACCCACAAAGAGAACACCTCATGACAGTGGAGGCAGGAATTGAAAAGATGCAGCTACAAGCTAAGGATGGCTGGCAACTACTAGAAGCTAGGAAAGATAAGGAAGTTTTCTTCTCAGGAGCCTTCACAGGGAGCATGGTCCTACCGGTACCTTAATTTCAGATATGTATGCTCCAGAAATGAAAGAATAAGGTTCTATCCTTTTAAGACACCTAGTTTGTGGTACACTTTAATGGCAGCACTAAGACACTTGGTAAAGCAGTCATTTAACATCTCTGTACCTTGATTTATCCCATTGTGAAACAGGGATAATAGCACTACCTACTTCAGGAAGTTGTGGTGAAGAATAATTAATATTTGTTGTATTCTTAGAACACATATATAACCAATCCTATATAATGTTGAATGTTATAATGATCATAAATCTAATCATTTTGTTTTGAAATTAAAACATTTATACTTGTTCTTTGCTTCTCATTTAACTCATTAACTTATTAACAGGTTAAATTTTCCTAAACTTCTAAAATAAAGATTTCATACTCAATCAAATTCTCTTAAACATTTTAAGATAAAGAAAAAGACATCATAAATCTAGCAGATAAAATTGACCTAATTATTTAAGCACAGTTTAAGCAATTGATTAGTTAAAATCCCTTCCACATTTCAAATCAAAATCACAAACTGAAGATGTGATTATATCAAATACTTCAAGCATAAAAAACAGTAGGTATTAAATTGTTCTCAAGCCCTTATCAACTCTCACAATGCTAAAAATTAAAATCATGTATGTTTTGAGTAAATTATCTTAGGTATTTCAACATCTTAAAAATCAACTTTATTAATTTAGTATTATACATTTTCCTAAGTACTTAAATGTTGACTATAAATTTAGGTAGTTAAGGGCTGGGGTTGTAGCTCAGTGGTAGGGCACTTGCCTCACGTGTGAGGCACTGGGTTTGATCCTCAGCACCACATAAATAAATAAAATAAAGGTTTTGTGTCCATCTACAACTAAAAAAACAAAAAGCAAAAAAATAAATAAGTAAATTTAGCTAGTTCTACTAAAAATATCCATTAAAATAATAAATTTAGTAATTTTCTCATATATCATATTATTAAGCACTTAGTTTAAAAGCATAAACAAGGGCTGGGGTTGTTGCTCAGTGGTAAAGCACTTGCCTCGCACATGTGAGGCACTAGGTTCGATCCTCAGCACCACATAAAGATATTGTGTCTGACTGCAACTAAATATATTTAATATATGAAAAAAAACAAAAGAGGACTATAAAATGTGTATTGCACCTGAATAAATATAACTCGTACAAAAGCATCATTACTTCATTATTTATAAATCTTATTTGACATACCTTTCTGGTGTAGCAAAGTTATTTGTCGAAGTAATAGAAACAGAATTATCAATTCAGGTCCTCAATAGCAATTGAGATAGCAGATGGCCATTCAGTGATGTGAGTCCCAACTTGAAGAAGTAAAATAACTACACTGACATAGGACAGGATGTGGGTTTCCTCTCAGGGGAATCCTCCTGGAACCATGAATTAACAAGGCAAGTCCCTCCTAATTAGCTTCTGTTTCCTGTATTGTCATTAGGAGATAATCCCAGGCTTTTAAAATGGAGTTTCATTTCAGAATTCAATGCATCACATACACCCTAAGGATCTTTCAACTTTCACTCCTACCCATTTTTTATCATAATTTTTTTCTTATTCACTTATTTGGGTAGATGGAATTATGTACACACACCCCAGCATAGCAGTTATACTCAGAGATCACAACTGAGACTTCATTTTACTCTTCTTTCTCATTCCTGATTCTATAGTCTTCTGTTGATCCTGAGAGCTCTTCAAGAGTAAGGTGTGACTGGGGATGGGGGTGTGGCATACACCTGTAATTTCAGCTACTCCAGAGGCAGAGGCAGAAGGATCAAGAGTTCAAGCCCAGCCCAAGCAACATAGCAAGACTTCATTAAAAAAAAAAAAAAAGAGTAGGGTGTGCATTGATCATATTTGTGTTACTACTGTTCAACATAAATGACCCCAGTGCTAAATGAATGTTTGTTGAAAGCATTAATAAATACATGTAATGAATATAAATTTGGAGTAAGAAATTCCAAATATCCACCACTTGATTTCATTGGGTAGAATAATTTTTGCCTTGTGTAACAATTCCTTAACTTATCCCCCCATCTCCTTACCTTCTGAATGATGACTTTACAGGAGCCCTCAAGGTCAAGGAGCCCTGACTTTTCTCCTCAAGGTCAAGTTGACAGTGGATCTTGACACATTTTTCTACAGTCTGAACTATTCAAAAATTCTTTTCTAGACTAAGACTCCCTTGTAGAAAGGTGCTGTAGTGGATGGAGTTGGTATGCAAAGCACCATAATTTACCATCCTGGGCATAATATTTAAGAGTATACATTTAGATACATAAAGGCATGGATTCTGGCTCTGCCACTTGCCACCTTTATTATTTGGCCTTTCTCAAACTTGGTTACCTCATCTGAAAATGTATAATTATAATATTGTTATGGTTTATATATGAGGTATCCCCCAAAAGTTCGTGTGTGAGACAGTGCAAGAAAGTTTAAAGGTGAACTGATTGGGTTGTGAGAGCCTTAACCTAATCAGTGTGTTAATCCTCCAATAGGGATTAACTAGATGACAACTCTGGGCAGGTAGAGTGTAGCTGGAGAAAGCAGGTCCTTGGGGGCAGGCCACTGGGGTTTATATTTTGTCTTTGTTGAGCAGAGCTTTTTATGCTTCATGGTGGCCATGTCCTCAGCTACTTTCCTCTACCATGCTCTTCCACCATGATGCTCTGCCCTACTTCAAGCCCTGAGGAATGGAATTGGCTATCTATGAGCTGAGACGTCTAAAACTATAAGTCCCCAAATAAACTTTTCCTCCTCTAATTGTTCTAGTCTCAGATGTGATACCTCTTTGGTCGCAGCAATAAAAAAGCTGACTAAAACAAATTTCTATCATGGAGGGGTAAGATAAGATATTCAAAGCTCTTAGGATAGGGCTAGGTGCTTAAGCACTCAGTTAATAGTAGTTATTACACAAATGGAGTCTCATTCTCCATGCTATTGTCCCAGTCTCCTGACTGGCAATAAGGTTATATTCACATTCTTTATTTCTTTCACATACCATTTCTTAAAGAGGAAAGAAGATGTGAAAAATGAAGAATACCCGAAAGTCCTCTTTGAAAGAAAGGAGCTAATCAAATCCTAAGTGGACAGAACATGATGTTTCTTCACATATATATTGGTAAAGCTGTGCTAAGCAACAAAGAGTCAATGACATCCTGAGATTTTGTGCTTTATAAATAAAAATTTCAAATACATGTATTAAATACATATAAGATTAAATCATCTAATAAAAGCTACTTCAATTTTTGACAAGCTTCTTATTCCAAAGCCCTTAGATGTTTCCTGCAATCAAAACCCATTTTCAGATTCACAGGGAGATATTATCTAATGCTCCACTCAGTCTTTTCCTTCTCTTAATTTGAGGTCAGTTTCAATGGTCTGTCTCACATCAGCTGTCATTTTTCTGATTGAAATGTCATTGCACATTACAGTTTTCATTGGGACAGTTCTCATCTTTGGTTTCAATTCAGTTTAATTCAAATTAGATCATTGTGTCTCAGAACAATCAAATTCACTTAAAATCCTCTCTGTTCAGATAAGACTGTAACCACTACTTCCTGTTGTTGCTGTTGAAGTTCCTGGTAGCTTCTAAACCTTTAGAGACCCTACCTGGGAGGGTGCTGGGTCTAACAACAAGGACAGTGCTGCATTACTCAATACAGTGGGCCTGGATCCAGCCCTGGAAACAGCTAGGCCAACATTAGGGCCATTGCTCACTCTGGTGTTGATGCCACAGTCTCCACCCTGACTCCCATCAAATCCCATGGGTCAATGCTGTTCTTCAAATATTTCACTGTATAATCATTGCAGATTTTATGCCAAGATTTTTTTTGTTGTTTTTGTTTTGTTTTGTTTTTGCAAAAAAGTGGAGTGTGGCTCTTCTGATCATTGTGTGAGCTGCTTACCTCTGCCACTATTCCGCCATGATGTTCTGCCTCATCTTGAGTGCCCCAGGAATGGAGCCAACTGTCTATGGAGTGAGACCTCTGAAACTGAAACAGATTGAAGGACCAGTCCAAAGCTCTGCAGTCAGCAGAGAGCCTCTACTGTGCACTTCTTCAGCCACTTGCCTCAGTAGCAATTTGCCTTACCTGGGGTCTGCTATTCTCAGAGCAGCTCACATCTAAGGACTGAAAGAGGCTGGGGTGTAAATGCTTAGCCATTTCAACTCAGAATAAGACACGGTAATGGGCAGTACTCACTTGAGGTTTTTCAAGTGTGCACCACTGCCCAGCATCTACTTTTGGAGAGCCCAATCTCCAATGAATAAATACTAGATGAATCACTCATACTTAAATTGAGCAAAAGAAGTCAGATACAAAAGGAATTCTACTGTGCTGTTCAGAGTAAATCATCCTACATAGTCCTGAACATGTATGTAACTCTACACGGTCCACACAAGCCTATCCACCCCAGGAGCTGCATTTCTAAGTTGGCTCTCTCCCATAGTCCAGTCATCCACACCATGAAGTCAGCATATCTGCTACCGTCTGGTGACAGTTTACCCAAATCCCAAGATTACACTTCTTGCATATTTACTAAGTAGCTTAATCAACACAACCCTCAGTCTACATTCTAAAACACATCGCCAATCTCAAAATACTTCTGTACATTTCTAGATTTTTTTAGGTATCCATCTGGATCCTTTCTTTATTATCCTGAACATAGTAAATTATTATCAAATGAACATTTCTTTCGTATTTTCACTATTGCATATTCTAATCTTAATATCCCATTATACCTAATCACACAGTGCATGCTCCAGCAAAATTATCTTCTCACTCCTTCTCGCACATCACCTATACTTCTTCCCTCAGCTTGGAACATCCACTCTCATGCCACAAAGTGGAACATTCCTTTTTGTTTGGAGGGTCACACTTTTTCTTCTTGTATCTCCTACAGCAATTTATCAAAGCAGCCATTCTCATAGTACATAACACTGTGCAACCATTTATACACTTCATTCCACTCCTAGGGAATCACAAAGCATGGTGTATTCCCCCTACTGCTATAAGAAACTATTTTAAGAATTTGAAAAGAATACACCATTTTGATAAATTCATGTAAGTCAAGTTAGTATCAGCATTAGTCTCTGGAGTCAGACCACCTGTGTCAATCCCAGATTTACAAATAACTAGCTTTATAACCTTTAAAATGACATGCAAGTGACTGAAACCAGAGAGATATGAAAGGCAAGGTGCTGTGGGTGGTGTTTTAGCTTTGGATTTTCTCAATGTGAGTAGCTCGGACTTTGATCCTTATGAATGTTTAATACATACTTTTAGATAAGTTAATAAAATTGTTTTTTCCTACAAAACTAATAACACAAGGAAATAAAGAATAATCCTTGCATATAAAAAAGTGGATTGTGACCATTACATGAAGCTTTTTTAAAAATATATAATTGTAACAATATTACTTAAATATCATTAATTATTAAACTGCCATGGTACAAAATTAGGATGCATGGAAGACTCATTAAAATTGAATAATCTAGCTGGGTATGGTGGCACACACCTGTTATCCCAGTAACTGGGGATTCAGATTCAAAGCCAGCCTCAGCAATTTAGCAAGGCCCTAAGCAACTCAGTGAGACCCTGTCTCAAAATATTTTTAAAAAAAGACATCCCCAGTCCTTTTTAGTTTTTGTGTTGATATGGGCTTTTGCTAAGTTGCTGAGGGTCTTACTAAATTATTGAGACTGGCCTTGAATTTACCATCCTCCTACCTCAGTCTCCCAGGTAGCCAGGATTTTAGGTGTGCCACCATGCTCAGCTTGGTTTCTTCGTCTGATGTGCTATCCCAAGCACCATTCAAACACATGTGTTTGCTGTTAGTATTGCAGTACTCTTAAGCAAATCAAACAAGACAGCAGAAAGATACTGACAATGTGTATGCACTGAAAATTCTAGGTTTGCAATTCCACATATGCAAGGAGACAAATGTGCATCCATACGCCACTCACCATACATTGCTACTCTGTTTACCTTTTAAACAGCATGAGGAATAGAATTATGCCATGTGGTGATTATGTGATGGAAGGTTATAAAACAATTTTTGGACTGAAAAAGCAGAATGCCGTGATTATGCAGTGAAATATGGTAACTATAGGAAAATCTTTCCTCATATCTTGTTTTACAAAAATCTTAGCTGAGAAAGAGCTCATTATGTTTAGGAATTGGAAAGATGTTGGAATGTTTGCTTTGTTTGGTTAAATTTTTCCAGTCTTTCTTTGTCCCAAAAGACAGACAATGGGATTGGATGACAGCATCATTCATGCCTTCCTCAATTGCCCTTCAGACAACTGGACTCCTTTTCAGGAGGAGTCCAGTTTTATGCCTTATTTTCCCTAGAATAAATGTGTTCCCAAGAAGCTTCCTTTATAAGACTTCTGGTAGAGATGACCCACCACTCCAAGATGTATCCATACTCCTTTATCCTGTCATTATGTAGGCTTAGTCCCTGAACACAAGCATTCTGGGACCTTAGTGGCACTGTCAAGAGGAGGAAAATAAAGGATGGTGGGCTCAGACAGGGTCAGAATTCAGAAAACGCATCCAGCTGAAGGACTTCACCGGAAGAAGAGGAAGACCAGCAGGCCACTCACAGTTTTTCCAGAGGCTGTCCTTGATTCTGGCTAATTGAATGCACAAGGAAATTTGCCAGATAAGTAAAACACTGCCATAGAGATCTGGGTCAGAGCTATGTATGATTTGGCCATCAACTGTATGGCCTCTGCTGGTGGTATCCCTGGGTATGAGAAGTGGTAAAGTTGGCTGCAGTGATAGCCCAGCTCACTAAGCAGACTTCAGGCAAAGCCATTAACAAACCAGGTGCCCTGCAAGGCTGGATACTTTGGGAAAGCTGTGCCCAAAGCAGTCCAAAAAAACTGCTGAAATGGAGAAGTGAAGCTAAGATCAATCGTAACAGGGAATAAAGAGATTGTACATAGAATTGAGAGGTCAAAGGAGATACACATGCAGATTACCAACCAAGGGAATCTCAAGAAACTAAATCAGAAGCTAGGAAGCTATATGAGGGATGTGACACCTGCTATGTGCTACTGGCTTTGACCTTCAAGGCAGATTGCATGTCTAGATTTAGTGTATAGAAAGACAAGGCAGACAAAGCAGTTTTAATGCATCAGATGAGGAGACTAGGCATACACAGTGTTTAAGAGTGATATAATTGTTAACGCTTGGACTTTGAAATTAGAAGTCTTGGGTTTATATCCCAGGTCTGACACTTCCTTACGATGTGGCTTCATGTAAATTAATCTCTCTACACCTCTGTATCCTTCAATAAAGAACTTCACAGGGTTCTTTTAAAGATTTGTAAAGTTCACATCCTAGTACCTGGCACACAGTGGGTACTCAATAAAGAAGGAATGGTGCACACAGTCCATTGGTCTAATAGCAGCACAGTTAATTCCAGACTTCATTCATTGGTGGGGCTGATGCTGTTGACACTTTGCCTTCATTAATGGGATTCAGGTACCAGCAAACAAGGTCTTCAAGGATGAGCTTCACAGCTGGGCAAGGGGCTACAGGACCCAGGGCCAGTGTGAGGGGTAGGTTGGAAAATAGCCCATTGGAGGGCACTGCAGAGTAGCACCCTCTCTGGTAAACTTGTGTTTAAGTCACAATATTAAAACAAATATCCATTCACCTTTTCCTGCTATACTCAGAATCAAATACCCCTTTTCTCATTGATGTGTGTGTATACACACACACACTCACACACACACACTTCAAATCCAAGGACACAGTCAAGCATGGCCTTCACTCTACAGTGTACACTCTTTTATTATTTTCCTTAAGTTATAGCCTTACATGTGAACCTTTGATCTCTGAAGTGCAATTCATATATTTCAGTTTGAGAATATTTGCTGCTCTCCCATAGTTAGTAATCTTTTTGTCCTTACCACATCCATGGAAATTTGGTTTTCTTTGTCTCTATGACTGCAGAATCAACACCCTTAATCTGAACCCTGAGTTGAATTTCAGTTGAATACTGAGCTTAGTGTGCAACACAAGTGTGCTAATCTAAGTCTGGGGTTCCATTAAGAAAGCCCACCCCTCACAGTTGGAAAACAAGGAATGAATGTTGCAATATTGCACCTCTCAGACTCCCTTCCTCCAGTTCAGCTTTGCTTGCTGTCATTCCACTCCTTACAAACAGTGAAGTTACCTAAATCCTGACAATTCCTCCAGTGCACCAGGCCCTCCATGCTTTTGCCTGGGCTCTCTTTTCTGCCCAAAGTTCTTGCCCCCCTCTTCTGATGGGCTCTTTGTTCAGCCTAAGTGGCATAGCTCAAGACTTATCCTTCAGAATCCTCCCAGTAGACCTCCTCAGTCCCCTCAAGGCTCCTACAGCAGTTTATGTTCACCTCTGTTGTTCACTTCTTCCTCTGAGTGCTTTGAAATCAGGACAATTATCTTACTCATGGTCTTTGTATTCTCAGTTTCCCTCGCAATGCCTGGCACTTGTTAGGTACACATAAAAAATGTACAATTGGAAACCAAATCACTTTTTTTGTTTCTTCTTCCTACAGAAACGATGACTATGAATAAGAGAACTGTTTGTGCCAAGGACACAGTTGGACAACCATCTAACCAAGATCTTAAGTAACTTTTTCCATCCAGCAACACCCGGATGACTCCAGTGACTAAATGCTCAGCTGTAACCACAGCAATAACTGGCCATCTTTCCTAATTGGATATGGTGGACCTGAATGGTCTAGCCACTTTTTTTGGGTGGTCCATGGTGATGAACTATAGGGGAAGCTCGTCTCTCATTGCCAAGAACCAGGACTGGACTATGGAAGAAAGCAAGTGACATAGTGAGAGTCCCAAGAGTACCAGGACTCTTAGTGATTGACATAAGGCCCTTGGTGATGGGAACATAGCACCTGTTATGGCAATGGTCACTCCGACATGAAGTTATTTGCTTGAATGCCCTGGAAGGATAAAATATTTTAAAAAAATATATCCAGGTGCTAGCAGCGGATCTCAATTTAAATTCTACTACCTACCTTAGCTAACAACTGTCTTCAGAGAATAATTTCACCCCAAGAAGTGCTCTAGCTTTGCAAAGAATAAGCCCTCAGAGAATAATAGGACAAATAGGGCATTCCCCTGGAGAAAATCTAGTGTACAGAGGGTTAGTTCCTAGAAAATTCACTGCCCCCTCCCATGTAGACTCCCAGTTGATTATGCCCCTTTTTTATGCCAAAACTGGATTCTGAGTTTTGAGATTCTACAACATTATTTCTAAATAGCCAAGTCACTTCCTTTCAATTGGTGGTGTTATTAGAATCAAATTTAATTGTCATCCCTGTTAGAGAGGCATACTGCTCTCAATAGCATATGCATTCTGAAATATCCTTTCCCAGGCACATTTGTCCACTGAGGGAACAGCCTCAGAAATAGGTAGAGCATTGAGTGAGATGAGATCGTGGAGACTACACAGCAGTTCCCTGGGGGAAGGCACAGCTTTGGTGTCTCTTTGGCCTGAGTGCCTTCTGGGGTATCTCCATATACAGCAGCTCAGACTCTAGCCTTGGACAGCCACAGACAGAAGTCTTTCTTCTCACTTCAGCACATATCACTTCCATAGCACTTGGGGAATGGAAATACCTACAAGAGTGAAGGTCAAGGGCTCTCCCCACGTAACTCTTCCATTACTCAGCTTCCCTTTGGCCAATCTGCTACCAGCTGTGCACCTCATCCTCATTGCTTCTCCCTCCACAGAAATGAAACCAAAGGCCTCAGCATATCCTGGCAGGACCAGGCGGCTGTTACCTAGTGGTCCTCTTTCTCCCTTTATGGGTGCAAGGCACCCTATCCATGCATTTGCACCATTACTCCAAGATAACATCTCCCTTTTCATACAATCTCTTTGCAGCAGAGTCCAGAATTGGATTATAGTTTACCTTATTGGAAAACATATTATCTTCATTTCAATTAACATTTTGATGTGGGACCAACTGGGCAGAAGCAGGATTACTGCATATCCTCAGAAAGTTCTTGCTATGTTGGCTGCCTGGTACAAGATGTCAGATATATCCTGATGTCAGATCAAAAACTGGTGGAGACCTTTGGTGTGTGAGGCAGTTTTAATACACTCAAGCTTCACACCTTCCCCAACCTGCCAGATCCATTTCCATCTCATTATCTTTCAACCTTAGGATTTTAAGAGAATCCTAGTTCTGCCTATGTCTGAAGGCTTGAGAAAAATTCAACTCTCTTTGCCCAAGGTTCTCCTCAGCTCATCCCTCCCCATTCAGACATCTTCCACCACAGCAGTGTTTAGAACCAAAGCATGAAGGGCTAGTGCCGGCAGGAGAGTGAGCAGAAATATTGTCACTAGATCCAGGCAGAAGAGCCCAGAAATATGATCCCAAAGAAACCAGACTGGCTCCAATAGCTGTCAGTAGTCATCCCATTCAATTTTGGCATGTTCTTGGCAATGGGAGCCTGGGTTGGAGAGCCAGCTGTGCCTATTGTTTCCACCTCAGCATCTTCCTGCCCAGAGCTAGCAGCACTGGGGTCCTAATGAGTATGCTACTGGCCTGTTGGTATGAAACAGAGTGGCTTTGTAGGGGCAATCATATCAGGGGCATATCAGGAAGACATGACGACCCACATGGTAGGCAAGAGACTTTGTGTCTGAAAAGCTCTGCCCAGCCAGTGCAGCTGTGGCCAGAGGCTGGTTATAAATTTGAACTCCTCAGCCCATTTGCAACTCTGCCTCTATTCTCTTGCATTCTGTTTGGTTGCCCTTTAGTTTCCTAGTAAATGTTCCTTTTGAAAAACTCAAACCTTGTCTCATTGAACTTGGGAGGAGGGGATTCTTCAGTATCTTTTCCAGGATAGAGAAGGATACTAAATACCTTGGGGGAAAAAAGTGGAAATAGCAGTAGAAAGAGAAACAACAGATCATATCAGGAAGGGACCTTGGGAAGGGTTGGTGCCAGTTGTCCTCTCGCCTTCGTGGCACTAAGCCCCAGCCCCTTCCTCTCACTGCCATCATCTTCAAGGAGACCTGCCCTGGATGTGTGTTGTTGCCAGAGCCCCTTCCTGGCCAGCGAATTGCACACATTGAGCATGTACCAGGAAGCATACTGGTACATGGCAGGAACAGGTGTCAGGGAGGGGGAAGGAGTGGTTCTACAGTGTCAATCTTTTCAAACTTCTCTAACAGTCATGACCCCAGGATTTAGTCCTCTTAGCCATCAATAAACCTATATTTCATTTAAAAAGAAGAAAGTCATTCTCTCCACGTAAGGAGACTAACACAAGATAGATATGGAAAGTGATTTGGTATTTTCGTGATTATCCTGTCCTGTGACAGTGGGTGTTCTAATTATTATTGCTACATAACAAAGCACTACAAAATGTAGTAGTTTAAGTGGAAATACACTCTCCTTTGGATTCATGGGGGTTGTCTGAACTTAGGTGATGCTATCTTTTGGACTCTCACGATTGCTGTCAGTTGGCAACTGGCGCTGGCATCCCCTGAATGTCTGGCTGGGCCGAATGTCATGTCTGGCTTTCTCATCTGGTATGAATAGAACAGCAGAATTCTTTTTTTAAAAAAAAATTTTTTTAGTTGTTGATGGACCTTTATTTTATTTATTGATCAATTTATATGCAGTGCTGAGAATAGAACCCAGTGCCTCAGGCAAGCACTCTACCACTGAGCCACAACCTCAGCCTGCAGCAGGAGAATCTTTAGGGATCTCTCTCCACATGGTGATTTTGGGCTTCCTCACAACATGGATGTCTCAAGATAGTTAAACTTCTTACAAAATGGCCTACTTCTCCACACCCCACCCCCTGAGCTAGCATTGCGAGAGAGTCAGATTTGTTTTGTTTTGTTTTGTTGTGTTTTGTGTTTTGGTATTGGGGATCGGGTATTGAACCCAGGAGATGAACTATCCCCAGCCCTTTTAATTTTTTATTTTGAGACGAAATCTTGCTAAGTTGCTTAAGGCCTCACTAAATTGCTAAAACTTGCTTTGAACTTGCAATCCTCCTTCCTCAGCCTCCCCCAGCCACTGGAATCACAGGCATGTGCCACCGTGGCTAGCTTCTTTTAAAGTACTTCTAAAATAACACAGGGTCATTCTGCCACATACTATGGTCAAGAGTAAATCATAGGGTCAGCCCAGATTTGAGGGGAAAGGATTACACAAGAGTGGAATACTGGGAATGTGTGGCTCATCAGGGTCATCTTCAGAGACACGGGATGGGAGTGGAGGTGGGGACGTTAATAAGTCAAAGGAGGAGAGCTGTCACTCTAAAAGCACACACAATGCTGGACATGCATGCAGAATGGGGAGTAATATAGGATGGAGAAAGGAAAACGGCTATCCATGGAGAGTTACACAAAGTATAATCTAAAGAAAAGCAACCAGTTATAAGTGAAGCAGCATGACAGACATCACAGGAAACCCTGGAAGAAAAAAAACATCATTACTATACTCAAAATGCAAAAGTTTGAATTAGATGCCCTCTCTGCCTTTCATCTCTGAGCCAAAGTAAAGGGTGCAAACAGGACTTCCCCTTACTTGGGACTAACCTTAGAGATAAAAATGCTGAACAGACATCGTCTGTCCCTTTTGTGAAAACTTCACAAAGAATTATTGCAGCTAGTTAAAGCAGGGTGAGGGTGGGGTTGCAAAATCTGGTTTGAACTTAGCTCTTTGCCAGCTGCCCCTTTACTTGAGGCCTCCACATCACCAGTGCTTCCACAGTGCCTTCTCCTGTCTGCCCCTCCCTCTCTTTCAGTAGCCCTGCCTAATGAAATAATCAGGGCCACTGCTGTTCCCCATACTCCAGCCTTCTCCCAATTAATTCATCTCCCTTGCTTAAACTTTCAAAACAAGAGAAAGGGACACAAATATGGCTGTTTATATGTCTGAAAATACCTACGACTTCTATGTGGATCCTGAGAATCTTGCAGGCAATATAGCTGCCATGACCACCTGTTTCATGGACAGTCACCTGAGGCTATTGAGAGTGTCTTGCCTAGGAGTGCCCAGTCTCTGGTATTGCCACCCACAGTCAAGCCAGAGGATGGCTTACCATCCCCCTCCCACATCCCTATGAAGAGTATCTCACACAGCTGAGTGAATTGCTGGCACGGAGCCTGACCAGAGGCTGAGTGAGCCAATGAGACCCCTCTGACACTCAGGTTTTATGTCTCATAGGTACTGCTGACTGTTCGCCCTCCAGTCTTTTCTCAGGGGCAAAGAAGAACGGCCTTTGGCAATCACTGCCAGTACTTCTACTGGCTGTAGACCCAGTGACCCCCGCTCTACCAAAGTACTGCTTTAGGATCTTCTAAACCCTTGGCAATTCAGTCTCTCTCAGAGATGCCCTTTCCAGAGAAAAGGCACATAAATAAGGGTTTTTTTCAGGATCGTATACACTGTTCCACTTTCCATTCAGCTGTAGTCCAAAACAAGTTGACCTTCATGGAAAAAGTGAAATGATAAAACTGAAGAAAGAAAATAATCAGAAAACTTGTCCCATCAGTGGGAAAAAAAAAATTGTCCCACTAGGTAAAACCTGCATGACAACTCCACGGAAAACCAGAAAAGATAATGTTTCTAACATTCTGGGAGCTGCAGAAAGTGAACCTGACTCCTCATCTCTAAACCTAAGACAGATATGAGGCAAAAATAAGTGCTGAGTAGTGCCATGGACCTCCTCAGGCAACCCCGATGGCAGGGGTAAATCTCCCATTACTTAATGTCCCATCAAAGCAGATCAAGCTTCTCCCAGGGACCGGCAGAAATCGCTTCTCCCATTCAAAATGCTTAATCGTCACTGTCTGCCCAGGCTCACTGAGCATAGGGGCCACAAAATTCAACTAGCTCTATGATCACCTCTGCACCTTCCCTGGTGTCTTCCCACTCAGGTACAGAGCTCTGAGTCTGGAAAGGATTAAGAGCCAAGATCAAAGATGTACCCCAAAGCCTCAGAGAATTGGGGGCCAGCCCTGCAGTCCAGTCATCTTAGCTAAGCTTTAGTGGCATCAGAGTCTCAAGCTTACCCACAGGCCAACACCAGACTTTCATAGCAGATAATGATTCTCATGGCATCTCGTCCTGGTAGGAAAGGGAAGAATAGACCAAAGAGACTTGGGTCACAGATGCTGTCCTCGAGGCTCTGTCATTGATACCACACCCCCAAACTACATCATAAAACAGATGGACTCTGTGAAAACTGGATGAGTAGTGCCAGACAATGAAGAAATGCATTTACCAATATGAAATGTATTGATCATAATCGGCATTACATTTTACAGTTTACAATACCTGATATCACTTTTATCCATTTTCTGTATTTTTTGAAAATTCAACTTTGATTCTAAACAGTAGTTTTTAAATAGTTAATTTCTTTTTGGCTCAATGCTAAATTTGTTGTAGTTATTGTTTCCATGATCATTCACTGCATTAAAGTTATTTCCAAGCCAGCATTTTACATAGGAATATTTATGTTTCTTTTCCCATCAACTGAACATCATCTCCAAGATGCTGGCTTTCTCACAGTGTACATAAAATTTCTTTTTCATGATGACAGCATCCAGAGTCTTAGTTTTGAATTTATCCAGATTTGAATTTATCAAAGTAAGACAATTTCTCCAATTTGCCAGACTCAAAGCTTTCAGAGACTAATAAAACCATTTCTTCAAGTACCTGAAGACAGTTGTCAAATCCTCAGAAATGAGCTTGCAAACTGGTAAAGAAGCCATCCAGAAGCAAATTTTATCTTTTTTTTTTTTTTTTTTTTTTTGTAAGTAATGATTTTGAAAAGATTCCTTTTCTCTTCAAGGAAATGTAGAACTTAAATTTAAGTTTTTGTTTTTTGTGAAATAAAACTTTCAAACAATCTTTATTTTAAAAGCACACAAGAAAGTGCAAGCAAGAGCTCGGTAAAGAAAGGCACTGCCACAAATTCCCCATTTGTCAAAGAGAAACAAACGCACCGTCCCTGCTGTATGTGGTGTCCACAGCTCAGCGTGGAGTTCTGCTGATGGCTCATTGGACCTGCTGGCTCTAGCAAGGCTCCTGGGCTGTTTTAGCCAAGCACAAAATCTGCATTATGGTCCACATTGTGATCCATTTTTTCTAATTTTGTTTTCAGGAGAGAAAGAGTGACTATAAAATCTTTTGTAGAGAATAAGACCCAGGCAGCCCTGTGCCAGGCCTGCCAGAGAAAAGGAGGTGTCTAGGCACCACAGGAAAATTTAAAAGGAGCAGGAAGATGCTATCCTCTGAATTAGAACCCCAGGCTTTTAAAGTTTTCCAACCAAAATAAATATTTTCTAAAATATGTGTTGGTTTACCTTGTTCTCCACAAAATTAGGTGTCACGTTATCTTAAATAGGTCTTCTGGTTTTGAAAAAATTCTATTAGCTTTTCTAAAATTAGCAAGAAAATTGTTTTGTGGTTGGGGATGTAACCCAGGGGTGCTTTACCACTGATCTACATCCCCAGCCTTTTTAAAGTTTTATTTTGATGTTAGATCCTGTCTTGGCATCCTGAGTCCCTGGGATCACAGGTGTGTGCCACTGTGCCTGGCACACACACACACACAAAAAAAAAATATTAAGTTTGGCCTTCCAGTGTTTTCCACATTTAAAATCCACATTGAGAAATGAAGGATATGGAAAATAGGCTCCAGGACATTTCCCCTATCTACAGCTGTTACCCCACCCGCCTTGTCCATGGTAAATTGGAGCTTTTGTTATTTAATGGCCCAGGCCTCAACTAGAGGGAAGGCAGGAAGGGAAAATGGGAAAACATAAAAGAACTTTCACCGGATTGGCACTGAACTCCCTACCCTAATGGATCAGCTAATCCCAATGCAATAATCCCTAGGAACTTCCCTACCCAACCTTCTATCCCACCCTAATGGATCAGCTGACCCTATTTATGAACCCCAGGAATTACCATTCTGCCCCACCCTAAATGAGGCCTATAAAACTCAGACCCTTGCCTTGACCCAGTTTGGTTTTTCTGCCTGGAAGATGAGCCTCTGGGGTCTTTGATTGATTCATCTGCTGAATAAAGAAGAGCTTGCTGATCCCAGATTGGCTTCCTGCCTCTGTTCTTTGCACTTACACTTTTGGTTCCCTAACTGGGAATCCTCTTGAAGTCCTTTTGTGCTTACACGGAGCTAGTGACACTTATGTGTGAGATACAGCTGGTCCTGGAGGGTTGGCAAGAGGGGGCTGCTACCTGACATGCTGTGGTAGACCCTGGCCCTCACTAGTGCTGTTAACACCTGCTGACCCCTTCACAGTGACTACTGGACACATGAGACAGGGCTTGCTGTAGCAGTCCAATTAATAGCTTAGACAAAAGCTCCGGGGCTCCTGGGTCAAGATAATGCAAGTTTGGCAGCAACTACCAAGGGTCTTGTTGTCTCCTGACTTTAAAAGGTGTTCTTCCCACTCCCCACTCCCATGAAAGAAAGAAGAAAAAGGGGGGGAAAAGTGTATTCATGTCATCAAGCAGGAAAGAACAAGGGCAGTCACCATGTGGAGGAGGGAATACAGTAGGGAAAACATCACGTAAAGCCCAAATGTAGGATCCTTGTTTTTCTATGTTTTAAAGTATTTAAGTTTCAGGAAAAAGAAGTGTGGATTTCAAAATAAATAAATCCAAGGAATGTGTCTGTGAATTTAAAGAGTCCCATACAACTAGAAAAGTTTAGCAAATTGTTCCAATGCTTATGATATCTGGTAGATACTAACATTTGGCTGATTGGCAGCATTATGTCAATTTTCCAAGCCCAGGTAAAAGAAGCTGTCAGCAGTTTCCTTCATAAAGGACTGCTTGCTCCTGAGTGTGAATGTCCCTTAGGAAGAGAAGAGCAGCTCAGGAAACCAGCAGGGCCTTCAGTACTGTGATGCTTCCAGGAGGGGGACAGGTCCTGTTGAGGAAGGCATTTCTATAAATGAGGAAAGATTTCTCCATCTACCTTCAGTTTGTGACCTTATCTGACTCCAGGGACAAGGTAAAAACAGTAGTTTGGGCGAGAGAGAGAGATTTCAAGCTTGAAACTATAATTACACAGGGGTTAAGGACTAGGGAGTGAGATTAAGCTTTCATCCCCTACTTGAAACTATTCTGATGCATGATCTCACTGTTTTGGGTGCTAACCATAAAATATTTGCCCTATTCTGATGGACAGAGGTAATGGTAGAGAACAGCTGGTTCTCAGAAGATGCAAAAGGAACTCAAACCAGTTACCTTCAATGAGCACAGGTGGGAGAGAGCACTGCCCTTTGGAGTCCTAAGAACCCACTTGACACCTTGTAAGTTCCAGGCCTCCCCTTCCTATATACTCCTTGCCATCAGGGGTTCTGCTCAGATCCTTGTCAGCCCCTGGTGCACCCAGGCCAGCGACATCTGAGAACAAAACAGCACCACACCTGTTGCTGTACTTGGCCCCTCTCTTCTGGTCTTAAGAGAACTTCAGCAATCCCCAAAGGACTCAAATAACAGAAGCATGGGCATAAGAAGACTTTGCCTAGAACTTTCTGCCTTGAACCAACCCCTCACTCATTCCTTCTCACAGTGCTTGGCATCCACACGCCAATGTACACATGCATGTGTGCACCAATGAAATTACTGGGCAGGACCAGCTCAGAATAGGCTGATGCAGAACTTGATGTCCCTTTCAGGCCAAGGAAAAGTATTGCAGAGAGCATGACCTCACCAGAGCTGGAAGACTGGTCCTTGTGTATCTCTTTGCAGTGAGTAGCTCTCTGGGTCTCACAGAAATTGTTGCCTGAGAATGTCAGAAGCAAGGTGAGTTCTTCATGAATGTACCTGGCCACCTAGTACAGACAGACTAGTTTTCTCAGGAGCCTCCTGTCTCCTTAGATGCCTGTGACACGCAGTCACAGAAGCTGTCCTCCATCATTTTATGCAAGATTCAATTTAACACTCACTTCCGTAACCCAGTCTGCAGCTGGAAGTATCCCTAGAGGTGATACCGCCATTTCAGAGCCATGATATGTGGGTTAAAAAAGGATGTCAGAGACTACAGTGTAAATGCCGAGGGCTTGTCAGAACTGCCAATTCTGTTGAAAAGCTGTCACTAACATGTTGTGTTTTCAAATGACTCTTAGCTTGAGGAGTGCTGAGCAAAGACCAAGATGCTGCACGTGTGTGGGCAGAATCATAGACAGAGGCTGGGGCCCAGAGCTCTGCTCCTTCCTCTGATGCCACGTCCTTCTCGTGGGGTTTCATTTCTTCTCACATGAGGAAGGGTTGGCCCAATGTGTCCTGTGCCCTACCATCTCTGGTATCTTTGTGTTTCTGACTCTAGGGAACTGCTTATGCCCATTCCTGGGAGAGCCACCTTGCTGGGGTGTGACAGGGCAGTCCTAGACACATTCTGCCCAGAAACTCAAGTTCAAGCTACCTCTGGAGGAGGGATTTTGATTTTCACAGAACATCTTTGCATGCTCTCTTTCCATGCTCTCCCTGGTTTTATCAATTCCCTCTTCAATGGGTTTTCATTTTTTCACAAATGATCTGAAAGAAATCTAACTTTGAGAGTATCCAGAAAGTCTGGAATAACCAGTGATGTCTACTGCTGATCATAAAAGGAGGACTGGGATTCCTTAAGCAAATGAAATTCCATTTTGAATGAAATACCAAAACAGGTATACTCATTACCCTCAAAGGGGTTCCCATTACCCGAGTCCTACAAGTAAGCTGGAGGAAGGGAAGGGAAAGCAGCAGAGAGCTCCCTTGAAGGGGAACTTCTGACAAAGAAGCATCTATTAGATGAGGAAAGGAAAAAGAGTCTGTGTGATGGTTCAGAGGGGCAGAAAGGAGGCAGGACACTGAGCACCTCCTTTCCTGGCTTACATCTTTAAGGACTAACCTGTCACCCCTTGCCTAGGGCTGTCAATAAAAAACTGTATCCTGGGAGGTCATGGACTTATTGGCAGCTCATGCTGCTCAGCTCTGTGCTCACCTCTGTCAGGACAGAGGTGTCTGGGTGTCAAAATCAAGTATGTTCCTCTCCAAACTGCATAGCTCACACACCAGCACAGCCCACTCACCAGCCCCTGCGTGTGCATCCAGGTGTGGATTTCTCGAGCCTGCTGATTGTACAATCACAAGAGCAGTCATTCTCATACCTCGGTCTGTTTTGAAAATAAAACCACACAAGTCATTCCATCCAGTTGATCAAGAATGGTGGTCAGATTGATTGAAGGAGGAGGGAATAGAAAGGAGAAGGTTTGTGGGCACTTATTTTAAATGGAATATATTCTCATTCAAATCTAAAAAGGAAAAGGAACACAATTGACCATAGTCCAATGACTGCCTGAAAAGCCTCTGCCCTCTAGTGGCTCAAGGCTCCAAACAAAAAGTTTGCACAAAAGTTGACTTCAAATGTTTAGGTTTGGGACACTGAACTGAGACCACCCAGAGAAACTCTCTGGACACCGTAGGTAACCATCAGCTTTAAGTCCTGGGTATCTCTCCCCAATGGGCTATATGTTCACAAAACTCCAGAGATGCCATTTGGAAACGTGGGCAGCAGAGACCAAGGATAAGTCCTGTGCTGGGCAGATACAGCCTGAATAAGACCCAGCATTTCCACACATGCTGACCAGCCATGGCCTAGGGCACTCCAACATCATCTCCAGGCCAATGAGTCTTCTCCAGCTGCAGCTACACCTTCCACACCTTCCACACCTCCAGGAATCACTAACACACATCTCACTCCCATCAGTGGCTCTCGCTACTCAGTCCCTTACCCTGTAGTCTGTACACCCTTACTCTAGAGCCTACCCAAGCTGCATGGTTGTAGGCAAAATTTCAAACACTCTTGAGGCAGATATGTGGTTGTCAGATGCTAAAGGAACAGAGACTCAACAAGGCCATCTGAGCCTACCCAACCATATAGTGGGTCCAGCATTTGACTAGCATCTACTGCCGGGGTCCAGCCCTAGCACAAAGGGTCGTGGGGCTCTCTGGTGATTGGGATGGCGTTGGCGAGGTGGAGAACAAGGCAACACAGACTCAGTGATCTGAGGCTAAGTTGTGTTCTAACTTTATTTTTTCCACACACCATTTTTATATGTTAGCTTCTAGCATGAGGACAATATCTTGAGGCCACACAAAAGGAAACTGACGCAAATTACAAGACAACAGGCAAAACATGTTAGCAGATTAAGTATTATCAACTCTTCATAATATTTTTAAGTATTCTTCTATATAATCTTTAACTAGTTCTACTTTCTATATTACTGGTAACATCGTGCACTGAAGTCATTTCTATGAACAACATATAAGCTTACACTATGTGGTTAATAATTAGTTTAATAGGAACAATAGCTCTTGCTAGGTTACACCTCCTGCTTTTGCCCAGTAAGCATTAGCCTGTCCTGCCCAAGAAAGCTGGTCAGAGCAACTAAGCCAACACCAGCGTTTTACATATTTTAAATATTCTAAAAAGGGGAGATGAGCCTTCCATGTACATTTGTCATTATAATATACTTGATGCCAACCAAGGTATATACTGCCAGTGGGAGATAAAGGGGGTCTAAATCTAAGGGACCAGAAGCTGGGTTTCCTAGGAGGATACTATAGTTCTCCATTAACCAAGTAAGCATTATCAAAAGATGTCTGAATTGTTGGGACTATTTTTCTAGCCTTAACAACTTTGTTTGTGACTTGTTTGTCTGGAGTTAAGGTGGGAACAACGTGTCTTTCTGCCCTAGGTCATCTAGGAGTAGTCACCATCTGCAGTGACATTTAGCATAAGTTGCTGGAAATGAGCATAGCATTCTTTCCAAGTTATACTTTTATCACCCCAGAACAAGGGCCTTTCTTGGTTATATCCAGTATGATTAGCTGTTTGATTCTTGTGTTCTAAATCCCCTAAGACCCTAAAATTCCCCCAAAATCCAATATAATATTATTCCCAAGCATAGGCAAATTAAACAAGACAACAGGAAACAGCGGCCCCAATTCCCAGGAAGATGAGACCTTGCAAACATCTTTGTAACTCAGTGGAATCCTTGTCAAGCACTGAGGGGAATTGAAGAGGACGCAGCAATCTACTAGGACCAGAAAGTTTCCAGAAAGAATCCATTTATAGGAAGTTGAATAGGTGGTTTTCAAAAGCCAAACCAGAACAACCACGGTGAGAAGTTTGAGCAGAGTCCAATCCCAGCAAGTGAATGCTGGATATCCTGAGGGCTGTGGGAAAGCAGGACTAGGCTCTTCACGTCAGACAGGGAACAGCATCCCTGCCAGCCACTTGAGAAGGTTCTGGAAAGAAAACATTTCCAGTAAAACATGGGAGAGTCACAAATGAATGTCCAAAACTGAGAGATTGTGCTCTGTGTAGACTCAACCAAGTGAAGGAAGAGAACAACATGTGATAACTAGTGGTAAAGGGGGCCTCTTGGGGACATCTCACTCATGTCAAATCATGACATTATTGACCAATGGAAAGACTGGTGCTGAATGTTTATGTTCCCCCAAATTCTTATGTTGAAGCCCTGGACCCCAAGGTGATGGCTTTCAGAGGCAGGGATTTTAGAAGGTAATGAACATACGATGAAGTCATGAGGATAGGGCCACCATAATGGGATTAGTGTCCTTATGAAAAGAGGAAGAGAGACCAGAGCATTCCTTCTCTCTGCACCATGTAAGAAAACTGCAAAAAAAAAGGCTGTCTATGAACCAAGAAGCAAGCCCTTGCCAGACACTGAATCTGTCAATATCCGGACCATGAACTTCACAGCCTTCAGAACTGTGCAAAATAAATACCTGTTGTTTAAGCTACCCAGTTTATGGTATTTTGTTATAGCGGTCCAAGCTAACTAAGACTTACAGCAAAGGTACATGAGGACAAAAAGGTCGTTAAAGTCCTAGCTGGTAATGACTAGAGATATCACATTTATATAATTCTGTCCCTTTTGATTAGCAATATGGAGGGGTTCTCCCCTGATTCCATACTCTAACATACTAGTTTTAAAATGATTCCCCAAATAGCTCCTTAAAAAACACCAACTTGCTTCAACAACCTCTTACCAACAACTTCTTACCAAAACTTCTCAGTCAGAAAAGTCTTAATATCTAATTTAAATTCCTTCTGCAATATATTTGTTCCTTTTTTATTCCATTCTGAAACTGAAATTAGTTCCTATGAAATCCCACAGACCATACCCTTTCCCTCCACTTCTACCTCCTTCTCTTCCACCTGATCCAAAGGTCTGAAAAGGAAAAGAATAGTAAATTAATAAGAAAATCAATACATCTGGGCAAATGTCATTGTACTTAAGAAAGATGGCTCTTTCAAAACCCTCAGTACCTCTCATTCAAGTCCAAAAAAACAAAAACAAAAACAAAAACAAAAAACCCACCCTCACAAGTGGATTTTGTTCTATTGCTTGCTTCCCCCAATACTCTGTTCTAGTAAAATTGTGAGCTCCTAGGAGGCAGAGCTATGTCCTCTTATTTTCTTCTTTACTCCCCCCCACCCCATCACTACAACTAGTCTTCTGAGGTCTCTAGTTCTGGTTTTCCTTTGTTTTAAAAGGACTAACCCTACGAATTTTCAACAAGCTTTTTGGTACTTTAGGCTGTCCCTTTTAATGAGTACCTCCGCCTCCAGCAAGTGCTTGAATTTGGGAATTTTGATTGTTCTGGCCAAGTCTTCAGCAGAGACTGGCAGGTTCAGGCTGATCTTTGTCTCTCTAGGGAGGCAGAAATTTGGAAAGGAGGGTGGTTTCCTACTGGAAATGTGGAAGGCCCTCTGGAATTTCTTGGGGTTTAAAATACACTCAGTATTTGGGGAAGAATAATTTTTTACAGTGTAGGAAGGAACAAGTCAACACTCAAACCCTGAGAAGTCCTCCCCATCCTCTGTCAAAATTCTCTTCTTTCCTTGATGAAGGATGAAGAAAGCTTGGGACAACAAACAGAGATGAGGGGAGCTGGATGAGACTTCTAAGAGGGTGGAGTGAAGCCGTCACCCTGGGGGGTGGGTGCCAGAGTTCTCCACTAGGGTCACAGGCCTATGAACCTGGAGGGCAGGGCTGTGGTAAAAAATGCAGAAGTACACCAGAACAACCAGCCCAGGTCCTGTTGCAGGGTAGGACCAGGACAAGTTACTGAAACAGTTCATGATTCCAGGAAAGGGAAACACAGAGCAGTGGGTAAGCAAAGGAGGAGGCAGCCTAAAATAATTTCTGACGCTTGAGTCTAAACCTAATCCCAAACAGGACTATTTCACATGTTAGGAGGGAACCAGTGTTGAGAATTAGCTTGCTTTATTCAAAATAGTTTGATGGGACAGAGAGGGGATGGGAGAGTCAGAGAAAATATAAAAAGCAGAATCAAAAATTAAAAGTTCCTAGCTGTGCTTGCCCAGTAAACACCAAGAAAAACATCTCTTTATACCTTAATAATCTCTGAAAGATCCCTGTATATGATACAGTAGCTGAATCATAAAGATTTTCTTATGTCACTAAGAAAATAATAAATAGCTTTTTAAAAGTAAATAAATTTGAGGACTGGAGCTGTGGCTCAGTGGTAGCGTACTTGCCTAGCACATGTGAGGCACTGGGTTCAATTCTCAGCATCGCATAAAAAATAAATAAAATAAAGGTATTGTGTCCATCTACAATTAAAAATATTTTTTTAAAAAGTAAATAAGATTGAAATATGCTTGGAAAGAATTCCATTAAAATATTTAAGCTTAAAAAATATTTTGGCAAAGGAGGAGAGCAAAAGCCTTATATCCTCTGAAAATTTATTTATGAGGGCTGACTTGTTCTCCAGCAATTGCAAAGAAACCAGGTATCACGTCCACAGCATTGCATGGCCAATGAATCTGGCATGTCCAGGAACTTCATCTTCATGGATAAGTGGAATATGTTGAACCATAGTGAAATTGCCTAATATCTATCCAGTTTACTAAGGGGGAGAAGGATTGATTCTCTCAAAATAAGACAGGATTTGGGGGTCTCTGTTCAAATCTATCAAGTAGACCCCAACACTGGGGCTAAAGCACTTATGTGCATCCGTGTGAATTTCCATGTACCTTTCAGAGAAGCCCTCAGGTAATAAATATGCCCTAGAAGCTCATGGTGTTGGCAAGGCTGCAAAATAGGGGTGAGCATGATTTAGATGAAGGGCCCCTTCTGAAAGCAAATCTGAGCCCAGACCAAGAGAAAGTTACTGTGCATTCAGGAGTTAGTCCAGGCAAAGATATGATGTCCAAACAAAGCCCCAAGACTGAGTGAGAGACATGAAGCAAAGACTAGAAGGACAGCAGAGACTGGATCTGCAGAGGTGTGCTTAATTCTGAGAGGCAGGCTTTCTGGTCAGAGCTACCCTTAAAAGACTGTGTGTGTGCATCCCCTGCTATTAGGAATGTATCTCACATACTCCTTCTTCACTTGCCTACCAGTTACTCCTGTTATCCATCTTAGCTGAGATGCAATTTACTTGCAAAGACTTCCCTGATGAGCCTGAGGAATTTAGGCTTCATTGGGAGAGAAATGGCATTCAGACTCCTAAATAGGGACATTTCATAATGAGGTCTCCATATTAGCTCCATTGCCCTGGCTACAATGTGATGACAGACTAGAAGGGGTCGGAATAGAGGCTGCAGTAAACAGTGCAGACACTTGCCATCACCCTGACTCTCCCTTGCTCTGTTCCTCATTAAATCAGTAACCAAGTTCCACTAATTCTACAGCTTAAATATTTCTCAAAGGCATCCATCTAACTTCCTCTCTCCTTGGACACTACACTCTTAATATTCTCATAATGTCTTTCCCAAATCACTGTACCAGCCTCCTGATCCATCTCCCACCTTGAACTTATTCTTGCTGCCCTCTAGCACATTCTTCACCTGGCCTCCAGAGAGGTCTCTAAAATACAAATGCATTTACCTTACTCACCTGAAACTGTTTTCTCCTTCTTACCATAACACCTTGAATGTTTGGCAAGTCCTAAAAAAATTGGCAATATCTGACCTCTCCTTATCATACTGAAAGGGACACTGTAGTACATTACCCTAACTTATCCTTTATGACAAGGACACTCATTCTTGCAGCTGTGCAAGTATTGACACTAACTCACAGCTCACAGCTGAGTCTCCCTCCAGCAATTACCCCCAGCCAAAGGAAACTCTTGACACCACATGCCTTTCTTCCTTGGGAGCGGGGCTCATCCAATGACTGTTTGATATAGGAATGCCAAAGGGCATAGCTAATGGGCCCTTCTAGCTCCAGAACTCCACATGTAATCAGTTGGGGCCTGTGTTACAACTGCATTTCAGTTCAACTTTTGTCTCTGCCAAAACTACTTCTTTTATTTCCTCATAGGTATTGTTTCAGACATACATCTTGCATATAAATTCATCTGAGTTTGTTTCCTGGGAAGCCTAAACTACTATACTGTCTCAGTCTTACAGAAACTTCATACACAACTTTTATCAGTTCCTCAATCCACCAAGCTCTCTGGCTTATGGGTCTTTGCATAGGCTGCTGCTTCTGCCTACAGCAACTTCCACTTCTCCCCACTATGTATATTATAGGACTAATTCCTATTCTTTCAAAAATCAGCTAAGATGCACTTCATTTGAGAATTTACCCCTGATTTTCTGAGCTCTGTTGCTCTACCTTCATTCTGTCATGGCACTTAGTACAACCTCTGTGACTGCTTAATTAAATTACGGTGCATTATAATTATGTATACATATAATTTCTCCCTATTAGCCTACATCCTTTGTGAGGACAAGAAATCTATCTACTGTGTCTTTATTGTACCCATAGGGCAGAGTCCAGTATCTGGAACATAATAGGTTCCCTGAAATATTTGTCAAATGAGTAAACAGTAAGAAATGAAGAAGCCCTAAGTAATGAATTTGCAGTAGAATAAAAGAGATGGGACATATTTCATATGTATTTCGGTAGTAAAATTAATGCATTGGTGACTGACGGATTGAATATAGGAATAAAAGAGAGGAAAAATCTAGAATAACACCTACATTTTCACCTTTGTAAGCAGGTAAAAGATGATTCTGAAAGAAATCATTTAGAAGGAAGTTTGAGTAGAGAGATAAATGAAAACAGGCAAGTTTGTGATGTATATTCCATATCTAAATATGAATGTCCAGCAGGTGGTGGAAAGAGGGTTTGGATCTTAAGACCTGTGTAGACTTAGAATTGGAAATTATCAGTAGATCACCCAGGAATTCCCTTATCAACTTACATTTGGCCAAGAACACTCTGCTCATCTCAGTGGAACTTCTGTGTTTTGTCCCCACGCTGCCTTCCTTTGCTTATATCAATTGACTCAGTTCCATAGACTGAGTGACTTAAACAAGAGATATTTTCTCACAATTCTAGAGGTTGCAAGTCCAAGATCAAAGTGTCAACAGATGTGGTTTCCTTTGAGGCCTCTTTCCTTAGCTTGTCGACGGCTGCTTCCTCACTGTGTCCTCTTGTGGTCTTTTCTATGTGCATGTACCTCCCCTGTGTGTCCAAATTTCCCCTTTTGTTACAGAGATATCCATCACATTGGTTTAGGATTCACCCTAAGTGCCTCATTTTTACTTAAATGATCTCTTTAAAGGCTCTGCCTCAAAATATAGTCAGATTCTGAATTATAGGGATTAGGGCTCCACCATAGGAATTTGGAGTGACACAGTTCCACCCACAACAGTGTTGTTTCTTCTTTTCCTCTTTTCACACCCAAAGGCTACAAGCCCATACCTCTCTACCAGACTGCCATTGTCCAGACTGTCCTTCCCTCAAATTTCCAAGATTCCAATTTCAACATGTATGAAAAATAGATAAGAGGGGATATTCTGCCTGGAGTGGGGTTAGAGGAAGATCTGAAGGATGAGTAAGAATTCACTGGTTACAAAGGGAGAGATGTTCTAGGCTGTAGGACCTCCATAAGCAAAGATATCAAAAGGTTAAAAAAATCCTATGTGCATGTGTGATTAACATGAATGATATGAATGTACATCATGCACAACCATAGAAAAGAAAATTTGTACCCCATATGTGTACAGTGAATCAAAATGAAGTCTGTAAAAAAATAAAATAAAATAAAAACTAAAAAAAAAAACTCATGAAAGTTTGGGGACAACTAGATGTGACTCTGATGGAGGAGGAATGTGGGCAATGGTAAGAGTTGTAGGAAGGTTAGCAGAGGTCACACTGTATAGTTTTCATTAAAACCAGTCAGTCCTTTATCTAGAGATGAACGCGGGGAATTCAAGGCTGCTACAACCACTCATGCAGGAAATAATGCCATTACTCGTAAAAGGTTGAAAGATTTGAGGATGACATTAAGGCCAATAGCTATGAGTGGGGAAGGAGTGGCAAATAAAAGATGAAGGGGCAAAGGTGGGGGGAAAGTAAGAAGAGAACAGGAGAGAAGAAAAGGAGAAGACATGCTGTTCACTTGTAAATGGCGAATCCTGTTTGTTATTCCAGTCGGGATTCTATTGGACTGGACTCTGACTCCTTGACAAGGCAGAATCTCCTCCTCACAGACCTTCTCAAACCTGATCAGCATCTCCTAATCAAGTGGAGGATAAATCAGGTGGTCAGTTAATATGGGGATGCAGTAGCAGAAGGAGCCACCAGCAAAGAGAGTGGCGAAGAATTGAAGAATGAACTTCAGATCTGGATGAGATCAACCTCAGGGGATATAAGGATCAACCTCAGACAGTAAGGACTGAGCTTGCAGGTCAAGAACTAGTGAATCCAGCGGGGCACAGTGGTGCACGCCTATAATCCCTGAGGCTCAGGAGGTTGAGGCAGGAGGATCACAAGTTCAAAGCCAGCCTCAGCAATTTAGAAAGGCCCTAAGCAACTTATTGACACCCTGTATCAAAATAAAAAATGAGGGCTGGGATACAGCTCAGTTGGTAGAGTGCTTGCCTCAAAAGCACAGGCTCTGGGTTCAATCCCCAGCACTGCAAAAAAAAAAAAAAAAAAAAAAAAAAAAAGTAAAGGGCTGGGGATGTGGCTCAGTTGTTAAGTGCCCCTGGGTTTAATCCATGGAGCAAAAAAACCCCCCAAAACAAACAAACAAAACAACAACAGCAACAACAAAAACCAACAACAAAAAACAACTAGTGAATCTGAATCTGGAAATAGTGATGGGGACCATCGAGCTGAAGTTTCCCCTCTCAGGATACTGGGGCAGGAGAACACTTGCAGAAGAGAAAAGGTGGGGGAGAGAGTCACTTTTTGACCATTGTCCTCTTTAGTGAGCTTAGAGTAGTGATCAAGGTCAAATTTGTTGGGCTGTTAAGGAAAACAACAGAGCAAAGTGATTGGTTTTATCCCAACTGCAGGCTAAAAGGAAGCAAACCATCTTTTTCATGCCTACCAACACAGCACCCAATAGGTAGGACTACTCAGAACAAAGATGGCCATGGCTGACTAGTTTGTATCAGTCAAAGCTGGGACTATCTCACTAAATTGAAACCCTGTCTCTAAATAAAATATAAAAAAGGACTAGGGATATGGCTCAGTGGTTAATTGCCCCTGAGTTCAATCCCTAGTACCAAAAATACATACATACATACATACATAAAGTAAAATTCTCCAATTAAGACCAGGTGTAGTCAGTCAGAGGCCTGACTTGTCCCTGTGAAGCTGATGACCATAGAGAGCATGGTGAGGGAGCTGAATCACAGCAGGGAAAGAGAGGAATCACTGCCAGAACTGGGCCAAGCTCTTTGAAGCTCATTTCGGAGACACAGGGGCAACAGCAGCCCTGGAAGTAGCCTGAGGACTTGTGCTGTGACTAAGGCCCCTCAGGGCATTCCTTCCTCATGGACTGTCCAGTAATTCTTTAGGTTTCATTAGTATTGGATATATATTTCATTGTAGAAATAATGTAAGCATACTATGGAAAGCCGAGGAAAGGATTAGCCACAATGACAGCACCCAAATATTAATTCCCATCTTAGTTCGCAGTCTCAATGTTAGGACTTGAAGCATTCAAGGTAGAAAATCACCAAAGTACCTTTTGTATAAGACTATTCAAAATGCCAAGGATGAGAAGTTTTGTAGAGAGCATTCTCACTTGGAGAAGGAGCCTGAGTCAGTCAGGATTTTTTTAAAGAAAGATTTGACTAAAGAGGTCAGCTAAAGTTCAACTAGTTTCAGGAACAGGTCAAGTTCAAAGAAGGTTCTCAGAAAGAGGAGATACTGTTTTTAAGAATGAGGAGCTATTATTTGGGACTTTTAAAAAGGATAGGGCAGAAATAGGAGCTAAGGTCATATCAAAGAAGGATGGGGAGGAACATATCCTGGGGACAAGGACATTCAAGGACCACCAGTAGCAATTTCTCAGATTTCCAGTGTCTATTGCAGGGAAAAATGCAAAGGTCTTCTGATTATTGGCCAGAGGTCTTTCCATATATCATGGATGCCCCAACCTTCCCCACTTTGGTAGGTGATTGATAGAGAACCCTGGGAATTTCTGAACACACTCATGAAGGAGTGGTTGAGATAGGTAGAAGCCTGAAGAGCAAATGTAAAATTAGAAGATTTTACCACTTGGCTCTAGGTATATGATTTATCTTCAACTCTACTGGAAACTGCAGGAGTTGAGTCCTATGTATTTCTAGCCTGTAGCTGACTGAAAGGAATTCTGACATTTGTGGCTGAGAAAACTCTAGGACTTTCTTACAAAGGAATTGCACTTTGGCTTGGCTTTAGAAGTGTCACTATGTTAATAATTGTTATTCATCTTAAGAAAAATCTTCTGGGCTCAACCCAGGGAAGCCAGGCCTGTAGTCCATTGGGCTTCTCTGCTCACTGAGCAATGCAGCCCTGCTTTAGAGATAGGGGTAGTTCTGCATTCATTTTTCCTTCCTGTGCCTTTAAGAGCTGCAGGAATGCAAAGTAAGTTTGGAGAAGAGGTGGCTCTCCCAATAAAACTTCTGGGAAAGGGATCCTGGGAATGTATGCCAGAAACTCAACTGAGATTCCAACTGCAGAAGTTGGGGGTGGTTTGTGTGGGGTCAGGCCTCTGATTGGACTGCAGAGTCTATTAGGGAGGAGGAAAGCAAAAGTAAAAAGGAAACAGCTGGGGGAGGGGTAGCAGGGGAAAGACCTCCCCACCCCCAATACAGGCATTTTAGGCCCGAAAGCAGTTAGCAGCCATTTGCCTGGGGAGGGTCTGTGCATGTCAAGGGTGAGGGCAGCAGATGCTGAACCCAGGAAGCTCTCTGCACCAAGTGAGCCTGCAAGGACTCCAGGGACTGATTTGCCAACAGCTGGACTTGATCACCAGCTCACAAACTGAGATCATGCATTGGGTGGAATAATAAGCGGACTTTGCTCTCCAGCTGTGCAAAACATTGTTTTTCAAAGCTTTCCCACAGCAGCCAGTAGACTACAGGAGACCACCTGGACCCTTGAGTCTTCTCTAAGAACCACTTTAAGATTCCACTCTCAGCGGAATTTGCAGGACCATGGTGGCCCTTTGGGGAGCTTCTGCTCTGCTGGTTCTGTTCCTTGCAGCACTTCTGCCCCCACCACAGTATGCCCAGGATCCAGCCATGGTGCATTATATCTACCAGCGCTTTCAAGTCTTAGAGGTAGGTGACATCTGTGAACCTTGCACAGGGAACATGCCTCCTGGAAGTCACCTTGCTGTACTATCTATTGGAATGTATATTTTCCAGATAGGAAGTGATAAATCCATTGCTAAAATGACACTGACAAATATGTATAGCCTAGCAGTTTAGGGGACCAGTTCTAGAGTCCATTCTGCTGCACCCCAAGACCTTGAACGTAGCTTCACTCTGTTCTCTGATCTGGCAATTGTTCTCATCTAAAAAAATGGAAATAATAATATAAATTAACTTTTAAGGTTATTCTGAAGATTTAACAAAGATTTCAACCCTGAGAAGTTGGGGCTGGTTTGTGTTGGGTCATTAACCCATACTTAGAACATTGCCTAGCATGTTAGGGAAATGTCCAAACTGTTGGATATTTAGAATTTAATAATTCATTTTTTTAAATATAAAAATTAAAGGTTTTGGTCACTTTTTCTTCATGTTTTACTGTGTCAGGATGATAACAGATTTTAGGTTTTTTTTTTAGTTTTTTTTTGTCTTTTTGTGATAAACCAATAGGTCCCTGTAAAGAGTTGTAACTTTTACAGACTGTCTTAACTTTTTTTTTTTATTGTCAAACAGATCTTGGACTAAGAAATGAGCAGATATAAGCTATGTTAAATAGAGAGAAAACATTTAAGCATCACTTCATTAAAATGTACAAAACCCAACATTTTTGTAAGTCAAGACAGGTTCTCATGAACAAATGTAATTTTCCACCCTAGTCTTTGCCACACCCCAGCATCAATATCCACTATTTTGTACTTAATGGTTTGCTTTTGTAATTAACTGGCATGTCATTTATCTTTCAAATATACTCTGATCTCCTATATTTATTTTCTGTACTTTTCTGAAAAATCTTCAAGTCCACATGATTTGATCATCTAGCTACCGTCAGTCAAATGACTCAATAAGGCAGCCAGAATGCATTTCTCAACATTGTCCAGTCACCAGGCGAGATCTGGAGGCTGTGTGTAATGTTCCAGGCCAGGGGCCTCTTGTTGCTGCTTCACTTGTTCCCTCCTCACAAACCTCCCTGTCTCACTTCTTAAAAATGCCAGAATTATGCTCAGCCTTTAGCACCAATTTGCCCGGGGATCAGAGCTACTAATAACCTGCAAGCTGTCCTTCAATACTTTAAGAGATTGTGTGCAGATGAAGGTATAATGTACAGATGAATACCTTCATAGCTCTGGATGTGGATTTTAAAAACAAGGATGTGACTTGTATCCTTGGTCCCCACCTGGTTCCCACCTGGTCCTGACCTGGAGGTAAAGCCAAGTCCCAGGTGGCAGGCGCTGTTGGTCAATACAGACACTTAACAACCAAGTAATACAGTTCCCACCATGAGAGGGACATCTCAGAGGGATAAGAAAAAAGAGGATATAGATTTAGGAATTGCTTTTAATCCCTCCTGTCTCTCCTTCCTATCTCTTTGTCTCTATTTCTTTACCTTCAAAATGAAGTGTCTTACATATTGATGTTTGGAGTCTACATTTTTACATTTGTGAAGAGATTTTTGTTAAACTGTGCCAAATGAACTTTAAGTGCACACACTCTTTGGCCAAGTATTTGTTGAATACTACTCTATGATAGGCCCTGTGCCAGGTGTTGGGGATGGAGCTTACTGCTGGAACGTTAGCCTAAGAAGATCAGTTAAACATATGAAAATGTAAACACAGTTTTTTCTTCTTTTCAGCGTTGTTTGACAAAAAAAATGGAAAGCTCCATAAATATACACTTAAGAAAGAATAAATTAAAAAAATTTTTTTCATAGCAAGGCTCAGCAGCTCTCCCATGTAATTCCAGTGACTCAGGTGGCCCAGGCAGGAGGATCACAGGTTTGAGATCAGCCTCAGGAACTTAGCAAGACCCTGTCTCAAAATAATAATAATGATAAAGGTTGGGGATGAAACTCACTGGTAAAGCAGGGTGGGGATGAGAGTTTCATGAAAATAAAAGGGAGCTCAGTAGCATAGAGGGTAGGAATCATGGGGAGTGAAACAGAGGGAAAGCAGGACTAATGAAATTGATCAGATTGTGGGCACATATGAACATATCACAAAGAATCCCATTATTTGGAATAATTGTAATTCACCAACAAGGAAAAAAATGCTTTGAAAAAAGGAATACAATTAAAGTGTATAGAAAGGTATTAAGGGAAAAACAAGATTACCTCCTTCTTCATTGTATTTCCTCTACTCAAAGCTAATCATTATTAATAGTTTCTTGAGTATTTTTGAAAAAGAAGGCAGGTGTGCATACAAAACAAAAAATCAGGCATCATATTTACGAGAACGCAGAATTTCATTTTGTTTTCAATCTTGATTTTGTTTTCAAATGATTCCTTATGCATGCTGATATTTGAGTATGGTTTGAAGATTGGTGCTGCTTAAAGTGTATGGGGAGAAGCTTTTGTCTTGGCTTTCTGTGGAGGGTTTGGGAAAAAAATTATAAAAGTAAAGACATTATGCTATTAAAGAAAAAAAAAAAGAGAGAGAGGGAGTATGACAGTTGGGTGTGATAGTGCATGCCTCTAATCCCAGTGACTTGGGAGGCTGAGGCAGGAAGCTCACCAGTTAGAGACTAGCCTTGACAACTTAGCAAGACCCTGTCTCAAAATAACAAATAAAAAGGATTGAGGATGTAGCTTAGTGGTAAAGCATCTTGGGTTCAATCCCTGGTATTAAATAAATAAATAAATAAATAAATAAATAAATAAATAATACAGAATAAATAATGGGATATCAATCAATGAAATGGTATATCTCATTGATTAGGTTATAGGTGAAAAAAGAAAATGTATATACACAAATGGAATAATATGATTTTGCTTTAAAAGGAGGTCATTTGCAACAACACAAATGAACTTGGAGGACATTATGCCAAGTGACATAAGCCAACCACAGAAAGACACACCCTGAATGAGTTCACTGATATGAGGAACCTGAAAAAGCTGAACTCATGGAAATGGAGTAGAATGGTGGTCATAAGATGCTGAGGGGCAGGAGCAATGGGGAGATCTTGGTCAAAAGATTTCTGTTAGAAGGAACAAGTTCAAGAGATCTATCCTACACCATGATGACTATAGTTAAAAACTATATTGCATACCTAAAAATTGTCAGGTGAGCAGGTTTTTTTAAAAAATATTTTTATATATAGATGGACGTGATACCTTTATTTTATTTATTTATTTTTTATGTGGTGCTGAGAATTGAACCCAGTGCCTTACACGAGCTAGGCAAACACTCTACCACTGAGTTACACCCTCAGCTCCAGATAAGCAGGTTTTTAATGTTCTCATCACAAAAAAAAAAAATGCAGGGTTAATACATACATTAATTGGTTTGATTTAGCTGTTTCACATTGTATACATATATGAAAACATCATTGTATATACCATAAACACATAGAACTTTTGTTCATTTAAAAAGGCACAAAAGTATTTGGTACAGATATATTGATTGATATTAAAATATGTTAAGAAAGTTAAAAAACATACACAAAGTCATATTTTAAACTATGTATATTTATGAGTACAATGGTGCACACCTATAATACCAGCTATTCAAGAGGCTGAGGCAGAAGGATCACAAGTTCGAGGCTGGCCTGGAAAATTTAGTGAGATCCTATCTCAAAATAAAAATCTTTTTGAAAGGACTGAGGATGTAGTTCAGTGGTAGAGAGCTTGCCTAGCATGTGCAAGGCCCTGAGTTCCATCCCTTGTATCCCCCCCCCACACACACACAAATTATATACATAAACAAACAACATAAATATATATATCACCAAATATAAGAAATCTTTCAAAAATTGATATATTGATAATTATCAATAGTACCTTTAAATTTAGAATCATGGGTGATATTTCTTTCTCAGCTTTTTGTATTTTTCTAATAATCCTTTTCTATGAATGATAGCTATTTTTATTACTTGGGTAATTTGAATAACTAGCAGTAATTTGGTAATTTATTTTCTGACTGAAGCAAGGTCTGGAAAAATGTACCCAAACTACAAGGGCATATATTCAAGACTTCCGAGAATTCTCAAAAAACATATCGGTTATGCTGGGAAGATGTCAGACCTACACCAGTGAGTATAGGAGTGCAGTGAATAACCTGGCACTGAGAGTGGAACGTGCCCAGCGGGAAATTGACTACCTGGAATACCTTCGCGAAGCTGACGCGTGTGTAGAATCAGAGGACAAGTCACTGGCAGAAAAGCTACTTCAAGAAGCTGAAGAGGTGAAAAAGGTCCAAACTCTGCTGAATGCAAGTAAGAACTGCATCTTTTACTACCCTTTCTAGGGATTATCACACTCAGAAAGGTACAGACCTGGTACAGTTAGGGAGTGTGATGAAGTAATGCATAAGAAGTGGATGTGTGTATCTGTTAGCAGAGCAATCTGTGCAGGGAACAGATATCCAAAGGAAAAATATCTTCTGGGGAAGTAGCTTTTCCTTTCACAGGGAGTTTCTAAATTCCCCATGGAAGGGCTACAGTGTCAGAGGTTAACCTAGGAGCTTGCTTCCTGATGGACCTTGGTTTGGTGGAGGCAAGTGGTCCCAGATCTGTCCAAGGAGAGTGGCAGGTTAGTGGATACTACATCCAGTGTCCTGGAAATAGGTAGCAGCTGTCAACATGCCAAACCGACACTCTGAAACTGGAAACGCAACAGCCAACCATCAGGGCTGGGAATTGCAGTGGATTATTACTATGTGTGCTGCCTGGGATGTGATATTCAGGGAATTTGTCTCCAATTTTGTGATCCATCAAAACCACTTAGAGGCCATTAAAAATAATGTATAGTAGCTCAAACTATAATCAAAAGTATCATGTAATAAACACACCAATTAGAAGGAAAAGTTTCTGTGCATGAGTTCATTTCATTATAACAACAAGGAAGACAAGTCTCCCTCAGAGTCTGCATTCAGAAATAGGAAAACTTTATTCACATGCTAATTATGCCTGCCCCCAGTTCAAGAAACTCCAACAGGGAAATAAGACTGAAGCCAAGTACCGTCACTGGTCCTAAAGGTTTCATATATCTTCTCCCTGTAGTCTTTTATAAGAACTCCACATGTTGTAAGAGGAAGGGTCTTCCTAAATGAAGTGACACTTGATCTGAATTTTGAAAGAATTCAGAGCACATTGATCAGAGGGCACTTCAAGTGAGGACAGAACATATAAAGGCATGGACAAGGGTATGTGGCACCTTGATATGCAGATCTGTAAATAGGGCTGAGTGAAAGCTGTGTAGGGCAGGTGAGTGGAGGAAAACTAAGTTGAGGAGCTCAGGAGGACCCAGATGATGAAAGACCTTGCACACTATACTGAGGAAGTTGAACTTCACTGGAGGGCCTCTAGAGAACCATTGAATTATTCTAAGAGGAGCATGATGTGAAGGAAGATGGCAAGACCAGAGAGGGGAGACCTGTTAGGGGAATACTGCGATGATTTGGACAACAAACAGGATTGGCATTAGGTGTCATAGGACAGAGGAGAGCAAGTGGATTTGAGAGCCATTGAGAGTTGGAATCCATTTAGTTTCATAACTTGTAATTAAAAGTAAAGGACAAATAAGAGGGATGAGTCCAGAATGCTTCCTGGGGTTTGGGTTTAGGTTATTAAATGGTATGAAATACCCTGGGCTAGAAAACCCAAGAGCACTTATTACTCAACTATCTTTTCACTTATGTCTTAGTCCATTTTCTGTTGGTATAACTGAGTGCCACAGATTGGGTAATTTATAAGGAACAGAGGTTTATTTAGTTTATGGTCCTAGAGGCTGGGAAGTCCAAGAGGATGATGTTGGGCAACTACTTGGCATCAGGCAGGGCCATCCTTTTGCATTATAACATGATAAAAGGCACCGAATGATGTGACAGAACAAGCATGCTAGCTTTTTCTCTTCTTATAAAGCCACTAATGCAATCATGGAGGATCTCCTCTCATGATCTCTCATCCTAATTATATCCCAGAGGACCTGCCTCCAAATACTATTAACATAGAACTTTGAGGATTAAGTTTTCAACATATGAACTTTTGAGAGAAACATTCAAACCATAGCGACTTAGAACTCTGAAATTATAGTTCATTTATTTGCACACTGCTTTTTTCCAATTCTCCAGCTATAATGTCAACTCTCTGAGAACTTGGACACTGTTTAAATGTCTGATATTGTCTCCAGTATCTAGAATAGTATCGTTGTTCAAGTAAATAATTGTCAGGGAGTAACTAAGTGAACAATAACAAAAAAATGAATGAAGGATAGTCAACTCAGGCAGAACGATCAGTTAGGCTTTGATTAAAAAAAAAACCAAAACATTTTAACCCTGAGTCAGAATAAAAAGAAGAGAGTGCTTTATCTATAATAAGAAGCAATTGATCAAATTGGTCAAGTCAGTAATCCCTTTTGGCCCTGCCATTGTCCTGATATGAACCATCTTCTGAGAGAGAGCACGTAGGAGATAAGGATGGAAAGGGGGAAAGGCCAAAGAAAGGTCATCCAAGGATGAACAGAAGCTGCCTAAAAAGCTGATGGGTGTATGTGTGTGGCTTAGCAGTACAGTGCCTGCTCAGCATGCTAGAGGTCATGGGTTTGACTTCCCAGTAACATAAATAAATAGATAGATAGATGATAGATAGATAGATAGATAGATAGATAGATAGATAGATAGATGATAGATAAATAAAGGTGATGGGAAAGATTAGCTGCCCTTGTGGCCCAATTCTGAAGGGTGGTGCTGAACCAGATTCCTGAGCTGTTCCTATTCCCAGGACACCTCAGTCCCTCAGGCTTAGAGGTTGCCCTTTTCCACTCCCAGGTGGAGCTCAGCAGCGGTCCTGACACTAGACTTGATGCTTTTTAAATTCTCACCCCATCCCTCACACATTGGAGCTCAGATATTTTCTCTCCCAACTCTGTGGTAAATGAAAACTTCTTTCTCATCCTCTTGGAGACTGTTGCTTCCATGTCTGTTGGCTCTGGAACTCTGGTTTGAGGATGTGTCTAAGACTCAGCCAACACTCTTGCCCTCCTCTGTTGGACAGGATGCGCTGCACGGCAGGGACAGAGGAGTGAGCGGGACTCGTCTGCATCCTGTCCTAGCTTCCGTAGGGTTTCTCTTACCTCCTACAATCCATCTGCTATGGGTAGACCTTCCCAAACCCAACTTGGATCTGTGTGGCTTTTTTTTTTTTTTTTTGGTCGTTTCACCACTAATTGTCAACAACAACAAAATCCTTTCTATTCTCAAAGTCTTTTATATAATGGCCCAAACTGATCTCAGCTGCTGCTTCTGTATGTTTGTATAACATACTCATCCATGTGCGTGTAAACACACACACACACACACACACACACTCACACACACAAGCATTTAGCATCCTCAATCACCCATATTTGTGTGTATTTGACTCCTCAACCAGGCCATGAGCATGTTGACATCTTCCTATCTGTATTCACAGAGTCTAGGACAGGGCTTCATATGGAGGAGGCCATAGAAATTGTTTCTAGAAGAGATACGGATGGTGGAGGCCAGGCAGAGATTGGTTTAGAGAAAGGCAAAAAATTACAACCCTGTGATTAGTGCTTCCCTGACCTATTATTTTCAAAGTTTCTCTGTCCAAGTTTAGACTTCAGAATGCCAATTTATTCCCCCACTCTGTGTTGTTTTATATATTGCATACTGTGTCTCCTCTGCTTGTTTTTTCTCCTTTGCCAATTTTGTTAGTAACTATGCCAGTATCCATCTTCTAATATTGCACAACAACTTACCATAGATTTAGCAACTTAACAATACACATTTGTTACCATAATTTCTGAGAGTCAGGAGTCCAGGCACAGCTTAGCTGAGTCTGCTGCCTGTAGTTACAGGACTGAGGCTTCTGACTTCCAAACTCTTCTCTCTCCATAGGTTGTTCACAGCATGTCTGTTGCTCCTTCAAGGCCAAAAAAGAGACTGCTTCCCTTCAGGAAGTACAGAGCGCCTCTTTTAAGAATGTTTTATCTGATTGTGGCAGGCCTCCTATAATCATCTTTGGGTTTTTTTTATTTGTTTGTTTTTTGTTTTGCTTTCGTTTTTTGTTCTGTTGCTGTTGTTTGGTACCAGGGATTGAACTCAGGGATGCTTAACTACTGAGCCACATCCCCTGCTCTTTTTATTTTTTATTTTGAGACAGGGTCTCACTAAGTTGCTGAGGCTGGCTTGGAACTTACAATCCTTCTGCCTCAGTCTCCTGTTCCATCATCTTTGTTTATTGATTAATTCAAAATCAACTGATTTGGAGCCTTATTTCTATCTGTAAAATCCCATCACCTTTGTCTTATAATGTAACACAATCACAGAGTACTGTCCTCTCATATACCTGGATCCTGCCCACACCCCAGGGGAGGGGATTATTAGGTCATGTGCTGGTTGTGGTGGGGATCTTGGGGGCTATTTAGCATTCTGCTTACCACAGTGCCTAAAATGCCTGAGTCCACCTTCTTCCTGGAAGATTCCAATCATCCCCTCCTCTCCCCTTGGCTTACCAGGACTGTGCCAGTTAATAGAACTTGTATTAAAATCCTAAAGGCTCCAAACAGCTTCCTTGCATAGACGAACATGTTGGGTTTGTGGGCCAGGGAAAATTTCCCAGAAGTCAGATCACAGGGTTTCATTCACATATACTTGCTGTGTTAGAGCATTTCTTAGAAAAACCTCTAGGGAGTGGATGAGGCAGCTTCTTTGGAAAATTCAACCTTTTTATCTTCGGAGACTTCCAGGAAATTCTAACACATATTAGTCTAAGTGGTTCTCATTTCTGCTGAGAATATTTCTATGGTAACTACTAAGGGCCAGATTTTGGGGATATTAAATAAGAGAGGATGGCTCTATAATGAGGCCATTTCCAATACAGCTATTAAGACTTTAACTTGAGATGATCCCCAAAAGATGTCCACATAAGAACTTCGATCCCAGGGATTTTTAGGGTTAAATAAAATTATTAGAAGCTTAAATTTCTCCATCTCTCCTCCTGTCTCTCCCTCCCTCCCCACCTACTTCACACACATACATAATTTAGAATGCAAGTGAGTGAATGTTACTTGAATTCAATCTAACTTATATTTTAAAATCATTTCCAAGTCCTTAGTATAAAAATTGTTACTACTAAAATAAGATTTTATATTGTACTTGAGCCAATTTATGGCAAGGCCTCAGACACATAGGCTAAGAATTCTCCAACTAAAGTCTTTGGAAGACTCCACAGGCTGCATTCTTGACTGGATAAAGATATTAACCTCTTTTTAACTCGTTAATGGCTTTTGAAGAAAACTTACCAAGAAAGTTTTTTAAAAAGCCATGATAGTGAATTTTATTTTACTTTCTATTTTAGTCTAGCTCCTTTTATTGCAAAGGGTACACACAATTCACATCAAGTACCCCTGACCCTTCTGGATTAAATAACTCACATCTTTTGTTAGACCATGTTTCAAAGAAGAAACTCTGTTGCTGCATATTTAAATTCCACTGGGATCCATGCAGGTAGATAAATTGTTCATGCCCCATATTTGAATTCTGTTTTTTAAAAAAGCAGAAAATAAAAAACAATTAAACAGTCCTCCAGAAGTCGAATAAAATATTTTCTGTGAGCCAGCTTCCAAAGTCAGTTAGTTTGTGATGAATGGAACAAAACGTTTAAATAAGTATAAATAATTTACAATAGATATATTAATCACAAAGGAGGGAACCAAAGGTATGCATGCAGGTATAAGTACAGAAGAGCATGAGAGTGATCATGTGTGCATTGCACACAGAAGTTGCTGCATTCACACGACCAGCAACACTGGCAGTTTATCCCAGGCATCCCTCTGGAGAACTCATGCCCAAGGATCCAGAAAGGCCTATATACATAAGATTTCTTTTCGTTTTTCCATCTGGAAGCCCTACTGTCTATGAGGATACCTCTAGACACTAATGAAAGGTGCCATATCCCATCAGCTGGTAACATTCGGCTTCGGATGGTATGAACATCCATTCATTCTCTCTCACTCATTTGTTCATTGATTGAACAAATGTCTAACTGAATTTTGGATATATGCTGGCATTGTGCCAGGCATTAGAGAGGGAATGTTGGAGAGGGTAACATCCTTTTCCTCAAAAAGCTTACAGCCAGGTGGAGAAGCCACCTACACAAACCACAATAACAGTCCAGAGTGAAAACTGCTCTGACGGAGGGATATACAATATGTCACAGAAGCGCAGGGAGAGGCATTAAATAGATAGGGTCAGGGTTGCCATGGAGATGGGGGCACTGTAGAATCTGGAAAGTCATCCTCAGACTGAATTCCAATCATGGAAAAGATGTAATTTAATGGAGAAGAGAGCTAAGGCCATTTTAAACAAATGGACCAGCCTATGGCAGTACAAAGGTAAACAGGGTTCAATATGTTCATGCAGCAGGTTGTTCAATAGAGCTCAGGTAGAGGAGAATGTTGTGCAGAGGAGAGCAAAGAACCAGAGAAGAGCTGAGTTCCTTTGTGCTAAACTATGGGGAATGAGAATACTAGCAGCCAATATTTATTGAGTGCTTATTACATACCAGGTGATCTCTAAGCATTTTATATATCTTATTAATTATAATCATGTAATGCCGATAACAACTATATGAGATAGGTATCATTATTCCCCATTTTATAGCAACTAAGACACTGAGAGGAGAAGTAATTTGCCATTATAATGCACAGCTAAGAAATGGCAGAACTGAGATTCAGACCAAGGCGGGCTCCTACACATGCCAGCCTCACCCATTGTGCTGTTTTGCTGAGTAGTGATCAGCATGGGAGTGTCTGAGTCAGTCGGAGGTTTTAGAAAGTTCATTCTGGCCACAAGGTACAGAATGGACTGGCAGTAGGGAAGGTTGAGGGAACACAGGAGAGAGAGATTGAAGCTAGCAAAGCCATCTCCAGGGCTGCCACAGAGCCATGGAAAGTGGAAGCCCTCTGTTCTGAGTAGATGCCTGAGCCCAGAAGTTTCCGATCTTATTGTTTGTGGCAGTATGAAGACCATGTCAGTTCTCTTGGTTTCAATTTGAGGATGATTCCTACTCATAAAATGACCGACTTAAATCATTTTTTAAAGCCCTGCCCAAAAAGGATCAATTTTCTTCCCCTACCCCCTTGTTTTTAGTTCCCTGCCTTTTCTTCATTGACTTTTTTTTTTTTTTATTAAACAATGAAATCCTTCTGCTTCCCCCATCCCATTCACTCCCTTGGTTATCATCTGACTAGTCACCCTATCCAACAGATTCTTTCTTCTAAATATCTTGCAAATGTGTTCTTTTCACCTGTATTGATCTCTGATCATATCCAGTCTTTCTTTGCTCAGGGGGTTACCAGGGATTGAAGTCAGGGGCACTCGATCACTGAGTCACATCCCCAGCCCTATTTTATATTCTATTTAGAGACAGGGTCTCACTGAATTGCTGAGTGCCTTGCTTTTTCTGAGGCTCATGATTCCCTTGCCTTAGTCTCCCAATCACTGGTATTACAGGTATGTGCCTGGCTCATATCCAGTCTTGATTACTGCGAGAGGTTCCTCACTGACTTTCTTGCCTCACATCTGTCCCTGTTTCCCATACTTCCTCTTCTATGGCCACCAGGATTATCTTGCTAGTCAACACCTCATGCCCTTAGTCCCTTTGATGGAAATCACTACCTACACGGTCAAGCAAACTCCATAAAACATATCAAGTAAGCTTTTACAACCTGAAACCAACTTATCTTTCTTTAAATAATTTATTTATCTTTATAACAGGAGTATTTGAAAATTAAATAAAAACTGTGAATACTGTATTCACTGTATTTATTGTACTTATTTTTATTGTAAAAGTAGATAAGAAGCCAACAAGCAAACACAACAACTTTAAAATTTTCATTTTCAGCTTATGCTACTCCTTCTTATCCCTGATGCTTTATGCTGTCCATTTTACTTGCTAGTCTGAAAACATAAATATACTACATGCATGCCTAAAATATTCATGCTGTTTGCCAGGATTATCACAGCGCTTGGAACAGGGTAGGAGATCCATGTGTTCTAATCCAAAGTAGTTTGTTAGAAAATGGAGGCAACTATTGGCCTGGGATTGAACAAATCTCTTTTATCTGTTATCTTGTCTAATGTCCATGAAAACTATATTAGACAACCCTGACTTTTAGATGTAGAAGCTGCAGCTCAGAGAGTTTCACACAGCCCAACTCCCCCACCACGCATTCCTGATGCATCCAGGAGTGCATACCACCCTGGACAAGCTAGCTGCATCTCTGCATCCTTGTCTGCTCACCAGTCTTTATCTCTATCCACCCCACATAAGTTGTCTGTTGTTACAATTATGTCACATAACAAACCACTTCAAAACTTGGTTAAAACAGCAGACATTTATTATTTTCCATGGGTTCATAGGGGTGGCTGGGCAGTTCTGTTGACCTGGGCCAGGCGTGGCTTGCTTGTGCATCTGCAGCCCATGACATCTTGCCTAGGGATGGCTAGTTGGAAGAGGCTCATCTGGGATGACTTGTTTCTTCTCCCTTTGGTCTCTAATCCTCCGGGAGGCTGACCTGGGCTCATTCTCATGATGGAGGCAGATGTCTGAGAGAGAGGACAGAAGGACACAAGGCCCTCAGGTAACTTAGCCTGGTCATTTTTACTAGATTCATTTGACTAGAGCAAATTCCAACTTCAGCTCCAGAGCCCATCCTTCCACTATAACCTCTAATTGCATCCACATCAGGTTTTTGGTTTCAAAGTTCATGGAAACAGGTAGCAATCAAGAACAGTTTTTAATATGCAAATGTCTACATGAAAACAGGGAACCCGGCATGAGTATGATTGGTGGTTTTGAGAAGAAACACAAGAACCAATGAGCAGGTTACTGCAAAGTAACCTGTCCAGGAGTTACTTGTGATGGCCCTAGGCCATCACATTTTGAGAAAGGATGGAGAGCACAGGATGAAGTGAGATTTATTTCATAGAAAGAATCCTCTGGAAAATATCAATATGACCCTATTTTCTTGCCAGGTAAAAAGGAGAAATTGAGAACATTTCCATAATTTTTAATTGGTAAGAATCTTATTTGAAAACAACAACAACAAAATCTTATGCAAAAAAACAAAACAAAACAATAAAGCAGTTCAGTCTTCAAATGAGAAATAGATGAAAACAAGAAGTTCATAATTATAACCTTGGAATCCTTAGAGATGTTGCAATAGTCAGATAATTGATGCACAGTCCATGCTATTTGATCAGAAATCCTCCAGAGGACTGGCCATTTCCATGTTTTATTTCACGTGAGTATTGACCACTCTGGATGTTCTAGAACCAGATAATATTCCAGGACAGAACATGCAGCAGTGAATAAAATAAGACAAAGCCCTGGATCTCATGGCGCTTATATTCTACCGAGAGGAGTCAGACAATAAATATGTCAGCAGATAAATGTGTAGTGTCAGAAAGAATATAATAGACACTATAGAAAAAAAAAAAAAGAATTACAGTAAGTAGGTTACAGGAAGCTGGCCCAAAGGAGGCATTGGAAGGGAGTTGTCCATGTTGGGATCCAGCTGTCAGGCCCCCTGGGTAGAAGCAGGCCAGACCCACACTCAGAGACTGTACACATCCTCACAGCTTTCAGACATTCCCCTGATATGCTCAGATTGATGCAAATGGCAACACACAGCCATACAATGAAGGGGCATGGATTAAGTCTGTTATCTTTCTCATAATCTGTTCCTAATCACCAATAAGGCTGTCAGGACTTGGTATTGGATGCCTTGGAATACTTGGAATTTTGTAACCTAGAAAATTTGGGACCTAGGAAAACCTATGGTATGGATTTACTGAAACGAAGACCAAAATACAGGAGCATGTTTATTGTATGCCAGACTGTTTCAGCCCTACCTTGGATTCATAGCTCTCTAGTAATGCCAAATCATGCTATGGCTCACTGAGTACATTTCATACAAGACTTCCTGTTTCTCTGAAGCATGCAGATAGTGAAATAGCACCTGCTGATCTATTTGATTCTAAAATTCATATAGTACAAGTTGAGATAGCAAGTTTTTTTTTTTGAGATAGCAAGTTTAAACAGACAAATACTACATTATTTGAACCGACCTGATTCTTGAGTATAGAGTGTTACCAGTAAGAGTTTGAATAGTGAGGGTGATTTATATTGTGCCCTAGACCAGGCACTAAACAACTCCTGTCTAAAGTGCTTGCAAGATAACAAAATGAATATACAATTCTAATCAGCAATGGGAGCTACCCTGGAAGAGGGTGACATAGAAAAGCTTTGGGCTTTTAAGGAGCAGCTAACTGCTCTGCAAGAGTCAGAGAATTTTGTTTTGAAAGATGAGTAGATGTGTCCCAATTTAGCAAAATTAAACTAAGGAAAAGTATGGGCAAAGTCTAAAACATGTGGAGGACCAGGGCAGGTTTGGTGTCTAGAGACCAATCCATATAGTGGGGAAATGATGAGACAAATTTAGGATTAAGGACCTTGTGTGCTATGCTGAGATATCTGAAATGTGTTCTGTGGGCAAAAAAGCAAATGGTCCAAATCTCTAGAATAATTAAGTCCACACAGACAGTTGGTAATAGCATGAAATTTTATAATTGACCACTAGTCTGACACTGGGATCTTTATCATCCCAGTGCCTAATATTCTTCCTGTCACTTGATAGGTACTGACAAATGTCCATGAATACAATTTTGGTAGTTGAAAAAGTCAAGTTTTGTAACAGAAGTTCAAAAAGTACTCCAAATGATCATCATTTTAGAGGAATTCTTTCTCTTCCTCCTTCTCTTTCTTCTATGAATTCATCTTTTCCCATGAAAACCTGTTTTTCCTTCTCTGTTGCTGTCTTAGCATCCTACACCCATCCTTGAGTCTGGTCTGTTATCTGGTTCTCTCAATCTAATCAGTAAACTAAGACCTAACCTTTCTCTTTCTGCTTCTTGAGTCCATGCCAATATTTCCATGTTCCTTGCTATCTGGATATCTCTCATCTGGAATAAACTTACAAACTCTTCACCTGGTTTCCTTGTGTCTACCCCCCTACACCCCTTCCCCAAATTATTGTCAGCCAGACAATAATTTCTAACACTCAGACTGAGTCTCTCTCTTAAAGAGGAATAAGAATCTCCAGGTTTGGAGACTGTTATTATAAAATAAGGGGAAAATATTTTAAAAGATTCAAATAAGTGATATTTGCGTATGAATTCATTGTGAAGCCCTGGGCCAAATTTGACCCTAATTGCTTGTTGGCAATTCTGCCTGAGGGGAGAAACAGATTTTCTTTCTCTGGTTAGCAAGTGAAACCTTGAATGCCATTGTCTCTGTTAAATAATTTGCATCTTGACTGGACTCAAAGATTTTAAATTTATTATTTCCAATCCTTCCTCAACTTTTCCTTCTGATAATTAGCTTCTCTCAAGATAAGCACAGCAGGAAATTTTAACTTACTCGTTTACTGAAACACTGAAAATGTACTCTCCTTACATTTTAAAAGAAGAATTTCTTATAATATTTATAGAAAATCATCCCTGAATAAAATGTAGAGAGCATTTAGCCTAAAACCTTTCATGGTAGAACCAAGACTGGATTGACAAGGGGTCTTTAAGGGGATACAGTGCTCTGGACTTGGGTCTCTGACTCCCAGTCCTGAGTTCCATCTACAAAGGAAGGGGTAAGAAAAGCAGAGGGAGGACATAGGAGAAGTTCTTTTTCTTTTTCCCCAACTGTGTTTCCCTGATCAAAACCATATATCAGCACTGTCTTGTTATTTCTCTAAGGGTTCTGCCTTAAATGAAAGGAGGCATAGAAGGAAAAGGAAGAAAGTGTATGTTTGTTTCTTCTGTATTTTAAGTGAATGTTTTCTTTGGGTGAGACATTCATGTGCTTTATTCTTAGACACAGTCCTTCCATAGCTGGGCTGCAAGCCTGCTGGCCTTCTTCCCAGATAGGAGGATGGGTAGGCTGGGGCCACCTAATCAAGACAGATATCCTGTCATCTTCAGAAGTCATTGCCCTCACACCAGGACACACCAAGACTTACCACTCTCCTTCTCTTCCCACCATACACATACATACCCAGCAACATGCCCATGAGGCTGGACACAGGCTGAGCTCAGAGGACCCCGTCCCCATAGCTGAATGACCTTTCCAAGTGACTTGTCAAGCCTTAATTTTTCTTCATTTGGAAAATGTGGATTAAAATATCAACTACTGAAATTCATAAGGATTATATAATTAATATAAAGAGCCCAGCACATTACCAAATATATTTTGTATATTTGTCAGACATTTATTAGCTTCTCCAGCCCTGTGCTCATTCCTTAATAAAGAATAGCTTCTAGGCTTCTCTCAAAACCCATGGACCCCAACTTCCCCCATAAAAATCCTTGCAGGATTAGAGCCTCATTCATTCATCCTCTATGATCAGCATAGGATTTGGGAAGAGCAGAGGCGTCACATTAGATAAGCTGAGCTTGTGGAACTGGAAAAGGTCTCCTGGGCTCAAGTAGAGAAGGGGTCCTTAAACAGCACAGCTCATTTCTCCTCTTTCACAAAAATTCTATAGCAACTAGTAGTTAAGTGTGGTGCTGTCTGTTAGCTGCTCCTGCAATGCATAAGGTTTCCATGTGCCTTCCCAGGGCTCTGGCTTCCTATTGGCCAGGCCACCTAGGACACATTCACCTAGAGGCTACAGGAAAGCAACCCTTCAGACTGGTGAAGCCTGTCAGCAGGGGGACATGATGACTGCTGATGGCTGAGAGATTTCTGCAGCTTACCTGCAAGACTTACCTTGGCCACAGTGTGGGCCAGGCAAGGTCTCTGTGCCTCTTGGAGTAGACAGTAGTGACAAGACCATGGAAAGGACTGACTGGGATTCAGCTCTTCCCAGCTACTCTTGCTCCCCACCCCTATACCTACCATGTATTCCCTCACAAGAACCTGAGGGCAGGTATTTTTTAGTGAAATAATGGATTTGAAAGTATCTTAAAAGCATTAAAGTACTTTACAAATGATTATTTACTTAAGATGGTCCTGTGGTCAGAATTCAGAATATGCAGTGCTATTTAGATCCTAGGAAAAATATCTGCTTAAATGAAACTATTTTCTGTATTAATTCAATAGACGTTTACAGAACTGTGAAAGCACTGAGTTAGTCATTAGGACACAATATTAAACATGAAGACAGGCCTTGTTCTTGTGGAGTCTAGTTGGGGAGATGGACAATGAATTTATAAATAAAACAGATAAAATGATTATCAGTGTAATAAGTGATCTCAAAGAAATAAGAAAGGTTCTGTAGGAGTTAATTTTAGGGTATACATATTTAGAATGGTCACAAGGCCCTTAAGGAATTGATATTAAAAGAGATTTATCTAGAATGGAGACAAATAGAGTTGAGGAAGGGGATTGAGAGGGAGGGAGGAGGGGAGAGCAAGGGGAAGTACTGGGGAATGAAATCTATAGGGCACTAATTAAAATACTGCTACTAGTAATAACAGAAGGGAAATCAGCAGACAAGAGGATCAGAGGGAGAGGAGGGAGGAGGGGAAGGTACAGGAAAATGAGAATGATAAAATATGTGTATGTATGAATGTGGCATAATGAATCCCACTATTATGCATAATTACAATGCACCAATAAAATAGTGTTCCATGACAAAAAAAAAAAAAGAGATTTATCAATTCCACAGCACTTCAAATAAATGAGGAGTGAGAAATGGAAGGGTAAGATATTGTTGAAAAGGTGTGATATTACAGTTGTAGATTTCTAATATACAATAGTTCTGGAGATTGGGGGATTCAAAACATGCCCATTGGAGGGGTTTAAAGTAGTTTAAAAGGAAATTTCCATGGAGTTGAAGAAGTACTCTGTACATAGGGCATAGTGTCCTGGAGAAAGTCAGTGATTAGGCTAGGACTTGACAGGATGAAACACAAAGCATGAGATACAAAGAAGAGGCCAGGCAAGGTGGCACAACCCTGTAATACCAGTAACTCAGGAGGCTGAAGCAGGAGGATCACAAGTTCAAAGACAGCCTCAGCAACTTAGAGAGGCCCTGTCTCTAAGTATCCTTGAGTCCAGCCCTTAGTAACAAACACTCACATGGAAGAAAGAAAAAAGAAAGAGAAGAAAAGGGTGCAAAGAAGGAAGAGTTTAGGCATGAAGGTAGAAGAATAATAGTTTGAAATGGCAGTAAGGAGCTAGAAAAATGTAAACCCCTTCTTTTTACTTCATTTTCTTCCACCTAATTTAGACCCTTTATCATCCTGTTTGGACTACAGAAATAACCTCCTAATTGGTCTTTCTGATTTTGTTTTCTTTTTCATTAGTCTATCATACATTGGCTGCCAGTTTAACCTACAGAACAGCCTTGACAGCATTTCCCTTCTCAAAAACTTCAGTAGCTCCATCCCTGCCTGTAGAATAAAACCAAATTCCTTAGCTCCACCTTCAAGGTTCCAGGCAATAGAGTTGACTCCAATCTACTCATTGGTATTTGCCTCTAGTCGAGGCAATATCAAGTATTTAGGTTGCATTGGTTTAAACTTATTAAGTATTACCTTACCTAATCTCTCTTCTCTCTTTTTCTTTCACCCTGCCCCCCACCTCCACTGGGGATTGAACTAAGGAATTTACATATGCTTGGCAAGCACTCTACCACTGAGTTACACCCCTAGTCCACTTCCTAATCTTGGAGGATTTCTCTGAAAGTGGTTTTGCTCACTTTCCAGAATGTTTTTGTATTTTCCACTTCTCTACAGTGTTCTACTCCATTCATCCTTCAACTCAAATGCAGATTCTTCCCTGCCTCCAATGTTATCTCTCTTATATTCTTTAAGAAAAAAACAAACCAAAAACAAATAACAACCCCCCCCAAAAAAACTTCAAGTCCTATGCTCTAGCTAATCATGTACCTAATAAGAAAAAAAATGCCTACTTTATTTTTGCATTCCTACCTCACCTCACCTCATAACACCTAGCCCAGTATCATACTTTTTGTAGATTTTCAATGTCTACTGACTAAATACATTCATAAAGTCACAAATGGATGAGTTGAGATCTTACAATGTTGCAACAATGTTAAGAATTTTTCAGAATGCCAGAATCTTTCATTAGAAGATATCTCCTCATGGTTTAGGATTAATATATATATTTTTCATCCTTAATTCTTAGAACTCTTTTGGGAAACTTGTAAGCTAAATACACAGTAGATATCCAGTAAAATCTTGGCAAACAGAATGGAATTATGTCTCTTTACACCTATGTCATTCTCACTGTGTCAATTCTACATGCTCTTGAAGAGATCAGGGTCTCTAACACAGCAAGTGGCTGCTTATATCCTGAAGTGAATAAAATGCTAACTCTTGGACAGCAACTCTCTTACCAAAGACCCATTCTTCATCTAGTCTTTGATTCATTAAGTCATATCATAACTTGTGATTTATCTATGTGTAATAACTTTATTCTGAATTGTATGGGGAAAAAGTAATCTGTGAAAATAAGGAGATGACAGAATGAGCTTGGCTTATTACTGGAATTTAAATGCCCTTTATCTGAAAAACATGAAATGCACATCTATGTTCCATTTTTGTCCTAGGATTTTCTGAGGGGAATTCTTCTTTTAATGACCATAATTTCATTGTAGAATTGAGAATATTCCCTATCTGTTAGAACTAAAAGAAGCAGGATATTCCAGGCATGGTAAGTCTTCTAGAAAGTAGACATCTCATGTTAAATAATCGCTCCTTTTTTCACTGTTTGGCCAGGCTGTGACAACATGCTGATGGGTATAAAGTCTCTAAAAATAGTGAAGAAGACTATTGACACAGATGGCTCTTGGATGAAAGATGCTGGCAGTGACTCTCCAAAAGTATATTTCTTAATTGGATCCAGAAACAACACTGTTTGGGAATTTGCAAACATGCGGGCATTCATGGAGGATAGCACCAAACCTGCTCCCCGGAAGCTAAACCTACCACTTTCCTGGCAGGGATCAGGCCAGGTGGTCTACAAAGGTTTTCTATTTTTTCACAACCAAGGGACTTCAAATGAGATAATCAAATATAATCTGCAGAAGAAGACTGTGGAAGACAGAATGCTGCTCCCAGGAGGGGCAGGCCGGGCACTGGTCTACCAGCACTCCCCTTCCACTTACATTGACCTGGCTGTGGATGAACATGGGCTTTGGGCCATTCACTCAGGGCCAGGCATCCAAGGCCATTTGGTTCTCACAAAAATTGAGCCTGGCACCCTGGGAGTAGAGCACTCATGGGACACTCCCTGCCAAAGCCAGGATGCCGAAGCCTCGTTCCTTGTGTGTGGGGTTCTTTATGTAGTCTACAGTTCTGGTGGCCAGGGCCCTCATCGAATCACCTGCATCTATGATCCACTGGACATTATCAGGGAGGAGAATCTGCCCAACTTGTTCTTCCCCAGGCGGCCAAGAAGTCATTCCATGATCCATTACAATCCCAGAGATAAGCAGCTCTATGCTTGGAATGAAGGAAACCAGATCATTTACAAACTCCAGACAAAGAGAAAGCTGCCTCTGAAGTAACACGCTGCAAGTGGGAGGGAGGGGAGTAAAATGGCTTTGGCAGCTACTCTCTGGGACCCTGAGACTACAACCCCTTTGCAATGTAGTATCCCTCTGGTCACAAACAGTAGAAGATTGTAGAAGTGGGGATACATATGCATCTTTTCCCAGGTGGCACTGCATTAGGAATCTTCTAAGAGCTTAGATGAGAGTCCATCATTGGAGAATTTTGAACAAAGTCCATTACTCATCCAAATGTCCTGGCCCTCATGGCCTCCCACATTCTGATCCTGCTGACTTCTATTTAGCTTTTTCTTTTTTGGTTTCCAGCATTTGCTCTAACTCTACTTTTCTCCCTTAACCTTTAGAATCATATGTTCCCACAGATACTCAGGTTCCTCTTCTGTCTTCCTCAAATGCCCATAAATATGTTTTCATTTTTCATTGCCCAAGTTCTATTTCTTATTGATGTTTAATCTTTATTTCCCCTTACTCTTCTACCAAGTGAGGTAGATTATTATAATAGAGTAAAAATATTAATATTTGAATACCACTTTTTAGTTACAAAGTATTCACATTTTTTTAAATTATCTTGTGAGATATGTACAAGTCTTTATGATAGCCATTCTAGAGATAAAAAAGGGTCGAGGTGAGCTATTCAAAATAGCACAACCACAAAATGAAAGAGCTAGAAACTGCTACAAATCTCATAGTCTTTTCATTGCTCAAGAAAGCATCAAATATTTATTTTTGTTCACCCATTTATAATCAATGTATTCATAGTTCAGTCTAAAAATAATAAGTCTCCCTCTTCAGTCAGTTTTCATGTCTGCACAAGACCTTCCTAGAGGTCTTTCAAAGCTACTTCCTCCAGAAAGCCAGCTTAACAGTGAGGACCCCACCTCTAGCCTCATCTTGCCTTACTGTCATTTGCTTCTCTCTTTTTGCTCTAAATGCAATAAAAGTAAAACTAAGCAAACAACCTCATCAGGTTATATTTGCCTACATATCCTTAGCATACAAGCTTTTAGGGAGTGCTGCCTGTGTTGAGTTTACTATGAACAATCCGCAACACACAGAGGATCTTGGTAAATATTCTGGAATCTGGATGGAAGCCAGGTAACAGGCAAGCAACTAGCTGCCACAAGCAGGCATGCTGTGTGGCAGAGAGGGCGGTATGCCTCTTGAGAGGGGCTTCAAAGTGTTTCCCATGCATGTCTAATTCAGCTGAGTTTGGGTCACAAGTGAAGGCTGTGGTGCCAGTTTGTGTCATGTGCTGAGGCTCCTGTTTTTCCAGGTTGGTCACATGAGAGGGCTTGCTTTGTGTGCTTGCAGCTGTTCCCTGATCTTTGCCAAGTCCAGGCTGGGACTATGGGCAGCGAAAAGAGGTTTTTTTCCCCTGTAGCATTCAAGTAGATCTACGGCAGAACAGAAGGACTCAACCTATGGATACAGTGTAATTACCCACAGTTCTAACAGAACTGTGCACAGGGAGCCCAAATCCATTGTGAAATGAGGCAGGTATGAATAAATAAATGTGGTGTTATTACCCACTCAGTGGGCCTGGGACCATTACCTGCCTATGGGTAAGTAACGTTTCCTATCTCACAGATATAAAAGAAAGTGGCCTGCCTTGCATTGGAGAGTAGAGTGGAATTATCAACAGGAGGGAGTCCTTGCATGAAAACAGGCCTAGGAACATTTTCCTGGGTTTCTCTCAAGTGAACTTTTCATCTCTGAGATCTCTTGCTGGATTTATGTGAGAACTGATATCCTGGTGACCTATACCAATGATTATTAAACTTTGTTGCCTGTAAGAATCACCTGGGGAGCTTTAAGATTCTTAATATCCAGGCCAAACCCCTAACCCATTAAATCAGGCCCTCTAGGGGTGGGATACAGACATCATTCTTTTTTAAGCCTCTTCCCTGCAAGGTGGTTCCAAAGTGCAAGTGCAAGTTAGCCAGCCAGTTACTCATAACATTTCTAAAAGTAATTGTTGGGGTAGGGGTGTAGCATAGTGGTAGACTGCTTGCCCTGTGGGCATGAGGTCCTGGGTTTCACTTGTATAGTTCTAAGAACAGGCTAGCATTTTCTGGGGGCTGGGGTAGGGGCAGTGGGTTCCCTTGGGCAATACATGTGGGATTTGAAAACACCCATGAACTTGTGTGAACTGTGGCAGGCAGTATTTATCAAAGTTTCTGCTGCTATTTTAAGGAAGTAAAATAGAACTGAAGGGTGTCTTGCTGTAACACAACTCTTGTGGGCCCCAGCCTTCCTCTGCTGGCTTTGCCCTTGGTCTGCTGCTGGCTAGGTTCCTGCAGTGACCACACGTCTCCTATTTGCCAGTGTGGCTTATGTTCTATTCACGTGTACAAGCCTCTGGGCACACTGTTAATATCAGACCACAAGGGTAAATTTGGTTTGAACAAAGATGTGTCCCATTGAGTCTGCCAACTCTCCAGCATGCAAAAAACTGGAGGCCAGGGCTGTAAGTGACTCCTGCCAAAGCTGGGGGCTGTGCCAGAATTCCTGGTGTCACTGCCATCTGAGGCTCACGGGGGATTTTAATCAGCTGAACTGAGCAGCCTGCCCGTGTAAACCCAGGCAGGGCAACCAACTGGCGGTGAGGCTTCAGGCCGCACAGTGGGGGTCGGTGCTGGAATCGGTCTCCAGAGCTCAGAACTCTCGATTCAAGAAATCATTCTTTGTGGTCAGGCATCGCCAAAGCTTCTCTTGAACTTAGGTACCTGACCTTGGTGCTGGGCACAGGAAGTGGTCCTTGGTCTTAGCTATTCGCAATATCTAGCACAGAGCTATTGTTCGCCACCAACCACTAGAGGGACCTCCACCCCAGGTCGCGGGGTTCAAGCACAGCCGGACTTGAGCCTACCGATATGGGGATGGGGTGGGATGGGCGAGGCTCATAAACAAGGAAAGGGGTTCCCCTCAGGCCAACCTCAATTTCTATGGCATCCCTCACAGGGTGGGGAACTCCAGACGTCCCAAGGGTTGCTGAGCTGGGTGTGCCCCTAATAAGGGTTTTCGGTGCTCCCCTCCCTGCAATTCTCCACAAGTGTCTTCCTGCTTCTTGAGTTTTATTCCCTGCGACGCGGGACCGGTGCTGAGAGGCTGCAGAAACCCAGGCCGGGCGCACCAACGCTGAAAACTGCCCAAGGGCTTCCTAGCAGCCGGAAGGGTCGGGGAGGAGGAGGTGGAGCGAGCGGGGCGGGGCTCTGGAGGGGCGTGGCTCTTAGAGGGAGGCGGGGCTTGGAGCCTGCACGCGGAGCGCGGCCCAGGGGGCGGGGCCGATGGGGCAGGTCCCTGGGGAACAGGAACGGCGGCCGGACGGGTCCCAGAGCCTGGCTGTGGTGCCTGAGAGGGTGGCGGAGTGACAGAGTGACGGAGTGACAGAGTGGCGGCCCCTGGAGGAGGTTCCAGGGGTGGGAGAGGGACGCTCAGGGAGAGCCTCCCGCGGGGCTCCCGCCTCTATCACGTGGGTGCGGGACCCAGCCGCTGCCGGTCGGTGGGACGGTGGCCTGTAACTCGGTTCTCCGCTCTCATGTTCGGAGGTGGGAGGGGCACAGGAGCGGCCCGCACACCTGATCCGCCCGGAGAGAAGCGGCGGCCCCGCGTTCAGGTCAGTGGACTTCTCCCATTCCCCGGGGCTCGCCGCTGCCCGGACCGGGATCCCCCACAGGGGCATTGCCCGAGGAACGCAGACCCCCTAGATCCAAAATCCACACGGGGCGTGGGGTCAGTGCCTCTTTGAGCCTGAAAGGTGTTCCAAGCGAGAGGACCCTCCCACCTGCTCTGGCCAGAAGACTGGGAGGAGGGTATGACTCCTGTGCATTTGCTTGGGATCTCCACCCTGCGCAGACAGCCCGCGCTCCCGCAGGTGCCAGGATAGTCCTGGAGATGCTGGGGTTGGCGGTTACCTCAGCATTCAGTATAAACTAGAGAGCCCAAGTTGGTATGACAGCTTTAATTCCGTTCACCCAGGCAAATCTTTGTTCGAAAGAATGTGAGCCTAGATGCAGTGGCCGGGCTAAGACCTATGCTGTATTGTAATTGCAAAAATGCAGCTTGCTTTTCAAAAGACCAACCCGCTGATTCCTAGTAGATTGCAAGATGGGATGGTCCTATTTAAAAGTGTCCCCTCCTCCCTCCTTGACATGCCAACTCCATACTGGTAGTTTTCCTTCAGAAGATAATAAGATTATATATTTAAAGACCAGAGCTTCCAAGATTTGGGAAGGATCAAAACAGGCATTTTAGTCAGTGAAAATCTGATTATATTTTATCTTTTATGGCAGCTGGATATTTGGTAGAGATCTGTCTCCCTTTCCACATTTCGGTTTGTTGGTCCACTTCCTCTCTTTATATTCATCTCTCCTTCCTCTACCCTTGATTAATTGATTATAAAGCAAAACTGTCATGTTTGCATATTTTATGGTGTTTTGTGAAGTCAAATGCTCAACTACAGAAAGGTGGTTGACAGCAGGCATACTTCATCTTCAGTCTTTATTAGTGGGATAGTCATATATTCATGTATTAGCATATTCATATGAATACATTTATATCAGTATAGTCATAGACAATTGGTTTTCAATGTTATCCGATGTAGAAATTATCTGTCTTTTGGGCTTAAGAGAGGCAACCCATTTGTATTTTGCTTAAATTTGTATTTGACTTTGAAATGAGAGACAAGGGAGATTGATGAGTCTGTCATTTCATATTGTATTCATCCTAGATTTGTGTGTGTGTGTGTGTGTGTGTGTGTGTGTCTGGTGCTAGGGCTCAACCCAGGGCCTTGCACATGTTAGACAAGTGTGCTTTACCACTGAATTAAACCTCTATCCCTCATATAACATTAATAGTATTACTTTGAGATTTGGGGATGTGCCAGTTATTAAGTTGTTGCTACTAGGGAAACAAGCTGAGTATTTTGGTCTCTACTGAAGTAGCTAACATGGATGGGCTATGTCTGTAAGACTAAGTGAATAAGATAAATTATATAAAGGGGGTAGGAACAAAGTTGTGGAAATTCCCAACTTTCATCCGAGCATGAAAAATGTGGGATAGTTTCAGGAAAGGGTGGTATAAGTGATGAACCTCAAAGGATTTCTCTGGGGTTTCTGCAGGCAGAGGTGAGTGAGTGGGAGTGACTTGGACTGTGAAAGTGGTACAGGCAGGCAAGCTCAGACTAGTGATAAGTGGCCAGCAGTCCAGCCTGGCCCCTATGGTGGGTGGTAGACAATAAAGCTGGTAACAAGATGGAACATGGTCCCAGCTGGCCAGAAACACCAGGTGCAGAAGTCTGAGGCATGGGAGTCAATACATGATTTTAAGCAGGGGATCGACTTATGGATCTGTGAGCATTTCAAAGTCGAGACTTTGACCCTTGACCCTACTTCCACCTGATACCAAAAATGCAATCAATGCTTTGTAGAATGAATGGTCAGACAACACTTCAGAGCAGTGCTTTTCAAACTTTAACAAGTCCAAGAATCACTGAAAATCTCCTTCAAATGCAGATTTTGATTGGGTAGGTCAGGGGTGGGACCTGGTGTTCTGCATTTGTAACTTGTTCAGGGAGGGCGCCTATCACTTCATTATCTGTAGCAAGAATTTAGAGTAGTCGTTTGCAAACTGACTATACCTCTGAATTGCCTGGGGAGCTTTACAAACTGTTCAGATTAAGTAGGTTTGGGATATTGTTACAAAGTTCCCCCAGGTGATTCTGACAAATGCCTAGTGGGAATGGCTGTAGTGGATAGTGGACTCTGGAAGTGCGAGGGAACCAATGACTGGGGAGGCTACTTAGGAGACTAATTAGGCAGACTAATTTACGGTAGAAGTTAATGAGCCTTTATTTGGGGCCTCAGAGAGTGGTGAAGTTGGGACAAAAGAGACCCTATAAATATAGAACCTGTTGGAAGGGAGACTAAGGAGTGGGAGGTGTCAGTCAGTACACTAGGAGGGAGGAGCAATTCTAGGAGAGTTCTACTTTGGACTTGAGGAATGGTGTGCCCTTTATACTATTTGGAAGTTGTTTTTTACTTGACCATAAGATATTTTTTCCTGAAATACATATTTGTTCATGATGCCCCTCTGCTTAAAATCTTCTGGTGGATCCCCTAGTGCAAAATATAAGACGGTAGAGTTATTCACACACAAGAGACAAAGTATTTAAAAATTTATTAAGTTCTGTAGATTGTGCATCTCCATTCAAGATGTGACAGTCACTATTTGGTGTGGGTGCAACTAGGCTAAAACTCTTGGTAGCTTTGTTTTTTCCTGAGTCACTATTTTTCCTGCTTCCTCTTTCCTCAGGGGAGTTCCATTTCCCCTGGACTCTTGTTTTCTAGCATCATGCTTTCATTTTAGTGTTTGTTGGCACTTAAGTGTTCCTATTTTCAAGAATTTAGGAAAGGTGAGCTGTAGCCTATATAGGCTTTTTTTGGTGGTGGTGGGGGGGACAGGTTCTGGGGATTGAACCCAGAGGTGTTTTATCACTGAACCACATCCCCAATCCTTTATAATTTTTATTTTGAGACAGGGTCTCACTAAGTTGCTTAGGGACTTGCTAAATTACTGAGGCTAGCCTTGAACTTGTGATCCTCCTGCCTCAGCCTCCTGAGTTGCTAGGATTATAGGCTTGTGTCACCCACCTGGATACATGGTCTTTTAAAGCTAGCTCTGTTGGACCTTGTGGATCTCCTCAAGGCCTCTTCTTATCTCACACATACCTGGTAAACAGTCTTCTAGGAAATGATGCCCTGTTGAGCTTTAGGCCCAGACCTCCATAAGTTCTCTCAAAATTCCGGAGGGCTACTCACTCTGAGGTTTCCCTTTAGAAAATCTATGATTTCTTTTGGCCTTAAGGTCATTGGTTTAGTGCTCATTGGTAATTGTTGCTTTCATTTCCTGTGTCTCTGTCATATTCGTACATATATGTGTATGTACACTGAGAGCTGAGCATTCATTGTGCACAGTGCTTTTAATCACCCTATTCTATGTTGTATAGTAATCTTGGCCTCTGAAACACATCTGTAGACACAGATTGGATGAGATTGCCTCTCTGATAGCATAAAGGATAACATTCTTGTATGATATTCAAGGCAGTGTAGAGGCTGGTCCTAATTTAGCTCTCCAGCTGCATCTCCAATGTTCCCCAAACTGAGGAGTTCAATTATTTCTGTTTTTATGTGTCTGTGTTTGCACACACTGTTTCCTTTCCCTGGAAATACCTGTTGTCTCTGATCTGCAAAGTGGATGAGCTGTTATTAATCCTTCAGGATGCCAATCAAACTCTTTTTTTAAAAAAATATTTTTTTTAGTTGTAATGGACACAGTGTCTTTATTTATTTATTTCTGTGTGGTGCTGAGGATCTAACCCAGTGCCTCACACATGCAAGACAAGTGCTCTACCACTGAGCCACAACCCCAGCCCCTGGGTCAAACTCTTGAAACCTCCTTACCCTCTTCATTTTTACTTTTTGCTTCTAATATATGCATTTTGCAACAAATTCATATCTCTGCTATGCTACATAAGTCACTTGTGTGCAGGTCTTTCTATGCTCCGAGCTGCATGAGCTCTTATGCATGGCCCAACACTTGGTAGATGTTCAGGAAGAGTTTGCACTAGATGTGGACCCTGAACTGACTGACTTTGCAGTGTTTTCTTCAATAAAGAGGCAAAGGGGCAGTTCATTTTGTGTGGAAGATTAGGGAAAAGGAGCAGAAGGTGAAAGATTGGGAGGAAGGACAGGCCCAAGGAGTCATGGACCCACATGACTAGTCTTGGGGTGGGATAGGGACATTAACAGAGGAAAGCCTGGGATCCCAGGCTGGGGAGAGATCATGGATACCCTGGAAAGCTGGAGCTAAAGAATTCAAATTAAATAATATTGGTGACATTTAGGGTTTTTGAGACTGGAGAAGACGTGGTGAAAGCTGTTTTCACGAGGATTCTGAGCTACATAGTATAGGTTAGAGAGATAGGGAGGACTTTTTGTGAGGACTGACTATTGCATAACCCATGGAGGTAGCTTAGGTCTTGAGTCAAGGCAATGGTAGTAGCAATGGAGAGGAGGTCATGGAAGTAAGTGAGCTTGCCAACAAATCCAGTAGGATTTGGTGACTACTTGGATTTGGGAGAGAGAGAAAGGAGTCAAATTGGACACTGACATTTTGTTCTAGTTGCTGGGAGAAGAATAAGGCAATTGTTAGCAGCACAGAGGAACTTCTTGGAAGGGAGAAGGGAAATGAGGGTGATTGATTCCTTTTAGAATCAGAAGGGAATCTTGAGTAGATTCTTGCTTTCCATTTATGTTTTTACCAATAAGCACGTTGAAGCCCAAAACAACCTACCCAAGGACACTCCACCCTTGGTGGCAGAACCCAGGCCTCCTAGCCTTCTGGCCGAGACTCTATCATCTGTAGCACAGTGTTTGGTCAGAGGAATAGAGCCAGAAGGTACAGATGGAGATTCCATTAGGCAATGAAAAATGGGAATGAGACCAGATTGGGGTGAAATCAGTCTGCAGAAGGGCTAAGGCTAGAGGCAGGTTTTGGACCTGCCAATGCAAATGGGGGCCAAAAGGCTCATGAGGTCTCCTGTTTGTCCTGTGGCCTCCCTGCATGTGGGGCTAATGTGGTAGGGAGTGCTTTTATGGTGTCAGAACTCTTACTTGTTATGCTCAGTGTGGGTACATGTAAATTAATTGTGTTTTTCTTGAATGCAACTACTCATCAGTTTACCATTTTCATGAAAAGATGTATTCCAAGAATAAAATATCCTTATCTCATGCAGACTTTAGGGACACATTCAGTTAGTTCATGAGAACTTGCCTGTGTAGTGACAGGATGGGGATGGGAGCAGGGGGTAAGAGTGACAGCTGGGAGAGGCAACCAGTCATGAGGACTTCCTCCAACTAGGGGTCTGTGTAGGCAGGGGTCAGGGAACCAGCTGACTAAGTTAAGGCCACACCTGTCAGATGATGAGAGAGAACCTTATCTAGAATCTGCACTGCTGCCAAGAGACTTGGTGGAATTTCCCTCCCCTTCTCATCCCTCCCTTCCCAGCCAGGCTCTTCAGCCTTCAGCCTCCCAGTACAGTGTCTTGCTTTTACCATGTGCCTGGACACAGTGGTCACTTCAGTTTACTACATGTGAGCTGGGTTATTACATGTGAAACATTTATCACCTGACATGTGGTTGCCAAACAAAAAAGACTCAAGGAATACTGGGAGTCCACTTTGAGGGAAAACTTACAAGCCTCTTTGGCTTTTTTGAGCTATATAGCTGTGTCCTTCCATTTGCTACTTCATCTTGTTCTGAAGTTTTTTTTGTGTGTGTAGAAATAAACACACACATACATACATCTCTTACCCCCATCTGTCCCCACTGCCACCACACTGAAACCAAAGTGTGTGCATGAGCCTGCTCACCCATGGTAAAGTAACAGGGACAGCCATAGATTGCAAACTTGAAATTTGGGATGCCCAAGGCTTAGGAATAATATATCAAGGTAGGTGGATGGAGGGCCCATTAACAAATCTCTAGGAAGAGATGCTTAGATGCTGCTATAGGGAATAGATCCTACATGGCCTCTCCCTTGGCCTGCAGGGCATTCCCAGGGTGCTTTGCTTTGGAATAGCTATTTCTTCCTGGGAGTGAGGATAGTATGGCAGGCGATCGTAATCCCAGGGTTTCTCTGCCTGCTTAGGGCTAGCTAAAGCTTGGTGAATATGGAAGGGGTTTTAGTGGGGTCAGTCAGAACTGCTGCCTCAATTCTCCAGGATAATGATGTGATTCTACAGCCACTTATGTGCATGATTGGAATGTACCCATCACATACAGCTAAGCCTTTCAGGCTGGACAGGGACTGCTGTGAGCCAGAGGGCCACTCCTGTGACTGCACTAGGAGTCCCAAGAACTCCTAGAAAATTTCTCCAACTTTTCCTTGCAGAAAGACCCAAAAACTCTGACAGAAGGAACTCATTGTTTGACAGGTGTGTGTAAGTGTGTGTGTAAGAGAGAGACAGTTGTATAGAAGCCAAGAGGTGTATTGTAGGGACTAAAAGAACAGAAAAGGGCAGAGCCACAACTCAAACTAAAAAGACCTTGCCTATGTACAGGACAACTCTCTCAGGGCAATAAGTTTTTTTCCAAAACAAGTCCTTGTTGCCCCTAAATCAAAAAGTTTTTTGTATGAATAGCTAGTTTCTGCTGAACTGCTTCCTGGAGGCATTAGAAGGAGGGACTCACAGAAGGGAGGAGAGAATAGAACTTATAGCTGTGATAACTTTGACATGATGTAGGAGTAGTGTTAGTACCATTTTATGGGAAGGAAACAGATTGTGTGTGTGTGTGTGTGTGTGTGTGTGTGTGGTGGGAATCAAATCCAGGGCCTTGTGCATGCACCTTACCACTGAGCTCTACCCCCATCCTGGGAAACAGATTTCTGAAGGTTCCATAGTATTAGACTTAATTTTATTTATTGAACCACATGGATACTTTTGGGGGTGAAAGGAGGTACATAAATGCTAAACTACATGGACTTGGAATGACAGGATTATTTTCACACTGGGAAGTATAGCATCAAGCGTAATGCTCAAAGCTTCAAATTTTTTGAGAAACAGGCAGGCAAGGAAGGGAGGGTAAGGGAGAGTTTTAGAATGCGATTTTAGGTGGGACTGGCAAGTTCTTATCATTCATCATTTTGCCAGAGTGAAGGAATTGTTCTTGACTCTGACTCCTGACCTTGACTGAATGTCATGAAAAAGTTTTATTACATAAGCTCTTCCTGCAACCAGCCAAGACATCTGGTTCTTCAATGAATACTGCTTACCTGGTAACAGCAACAACAGTCCTGTGTGTGTCTGTCTAGGGTTTCACTGCTCAGGCTCACTAGTGCAGCATAATGCCCCAAGCAGGGATTATTCTCCTGCTCCTGTAAATAAGGAAATTGACTCCTGCCCACCCCATCCCCCTCATTCCTTCACAATAGGCAGCAGGTTTTCTCCATCATGGGGACTTGGCCTCCCTGACCCTGAGGATCCTGGTAACTCTCGAATGGGTGCTTTGACTCAGTTCTCCATTCAAACTCCAACTCTACACAGGTTTGCTGTTGCTACTTTGAGCAAGTCTCTTTACTTCTCTGAGTATTACGTTCCTCATCTATTTAATGGGTTAAGATAATAGGCCTATCTTTGTTATGAATATTTAATGAGATGATGCAGTCAGTGTTGACTATAGTTCTTGGTACATTACAGACATTCAAATGGTATTATTGTCATTATTTTTCTCTTTTCAGGAAGCCAAAGAAAAGTACTTTGTCAAAAGGAGTGGTTTGCATCATCCAGAGGGCTTAAGCTGATATTTCAGGGAATCAGTATTCTCTAGGCCTCTAGGAGTGACACAGAAAGGGCAGTCATGGTGGGGGTGAACAGAAAGTCCAGGAGGCAGAAGTGCATGGCAAGGTAGGTAGGTCTGGTTTCAGATAGCTGGTAACCAATCTACAGGACAAGTGCAGCACACAGAGTTTACAAACAGAGCCTAAACCAGCTCAGTAAGACGTGGCAGGGTAAGTGCAAAGTCCTTCCCTTAGGCTCCCCAAATCAATCTGTGTGTGTTACTTGTCCACGTGGAAGAGCTCACATAAATTGGCTTAGCCTGACTACATTAGTAGAACTCCTGAGTTTAGAGCTGGGTAATGGACCTTCTTCCCTGCATCGGCCAAGAGTGGCCATACCTGGAGGCATGTGGATGAGGGATGAGGCCCCAAAAGCTGCAAAGCCAGGTCCTTATCCTGCAAGCTTTGGGAGAACAAGTATAGATAGGAAGACACAGGGATGTGTTTACTATTTTCAGATGGGTAAGGGAGTGACTATGTTCCACATTTCTTAGAATGCAGACTTAAATGACCAGGCAGTGATGGTAGAGGGAGTTAAAGAGGAGGCAGATAACCAGGCCTGGTATGCACATCCATAATCTCAGCTATTCTGAAGGCTGAGGCAGGAGGATTGCAAGTTCAAGACCAGCCTGGGCAACTTAATGAGACCCTGTCTCAAAATAAAATAAAATGGGCTGAGGATACAGCTCAGTGGTAGCCTGCCCCTGGGTTTAATCTCCATTACCCCCCCCCCCCCCCCACACACACACACAGACACACAGGCAGCTATTTGATTGAAATGGTATAAGAAACTCAAGCTTGTCTCTAAGACCAAGCATCTCTCTTAAAGCATGTATTGGAGTCCACCTGAAAAAGGATATTTATTGTCCAAGTAGGATTGAGTAGAGAGGAGTTCATGAAAGAGAGGCAGGTTGTGCTGAAAGGTCACAGAACTAACTAAAAGGACTGCAATATTTTCATCATAGGTTTTGTGAATCAACTAATTGGGACTGAGTCCTAAGGAGTTAGAACCAGAGATATATCTGTTAGAGCAGACGGGGGTTTTTGTGTGAAGGAAGAAGAGAATATGCAAGGATCCATCTCTGGTCAATGAAGTGTTTTGAGTTAAGAACATAGAAGTCTCTTGTATAAGTGAACAAACTGGGATAAAGATATAATTAGGAAGCTTAGCTTGACTTTCCCAGTTGTTAAAAGTTGAACAGAGAAGTTGGGACTAAGGCAACAGGATTGGCATGGGTGCTTTAATGCTGAACTAAGAAACTGGACTTTATCTGTTGATGGTGGGAAGTAGTTGGTGGCTTCTGAGCAAAGATGACTTTCAGCACATGTAGGATGGAGTGAGGGTAAGAGGCTAGGGAAGAGCAACCTTAAAGATGTGCAGAAGCTTCTCTATCCCAGCTTGTAGGAGGAACTTCCCACTTAATAACAGGGGTAGGGAAAGAGGAAAGGCTTCAAGGACATAGCTCATTTGTGAGCTAAAACTCTGAGGCTGTCACAGAAGTGACAGGAAGTGATGTGCTATGTATATTCTCTACTGGTGCCTCCCTTCGCCTAACCACCTGAATAGAAGATGAAGGCTTTTTCTTTCCCATGGGCCAGATTGTGAGAACACAGCATCCTGGGACCCAGAGAAGCAGGCCATGTAGTCTTAGGTACTGAGTTCCCAGCATCCAAGAGGGTATGCCAGGTGTTGAAGGGAAAGGAGTCTGTGTGATCTGAGGCCCTGGGCTCCCAGCATACAATAGATAGTGGTGGGCATAGAAGGAGGACACTGGCTACAGTACTGGAAAGTTTGTCTGTGGCCTTGGCCACAGAATAAGTTCCAGCCCTAAGGGAAGGCAGGGTAGTCTGTGGGCACCATTCAAGTGGACTGAGGTTTTGGGTGGGGTATGGTGGATGGGAAGATGGAGAATGCTGTGGTTAAGTAACATGGATGCCTGAGTGCCATGATATCCTGGTTTGGGTGGATATCATGACCTGACAAAATGGTAAGGTGGAGATGGCAGCCCCAGAGTCAGAACTAGCCCACTGGGTTTGGGAGAACTACACCCTGTTGGGAGCATAGGCACAGCATAATTCCTAAGTACTCTGGAATCAGTAGGGCTCATGTCCTCATTATTTCAGTCACTAAATAATTTTCAAACCCTCCTCTTCTTTGAGAACCATGGTAGAGGCAACATGAGATGAGTAAGAGATGACCTCTGCCTGAATAGAACTTAAGGACTGTACCCCTCACTCAGATCAAGCCATAATAAACACTAAGAAAATAAGAGTATTTAGAAAAAAGAGGTTGGGCTTCCTGAGCAGGTGGTGGTTGAGGTGTGTCTTGAAAGAGAGACAGGGACTCTGTGGAGGTGAAGGGAATTCCTGGCAGAGGGAACAGAAATGTGCAAAGGCTTGGGGACTGGAAATTAAGGGGCATGTGGGAAAAACAGCCAGTGATTAGGTTGGGGGTGGGTAGAAATGAGGCATGAATGAGGTTTAGTAGGGCACCAGAGATTGGCCATTAGCATTTATTATAAAATCCTCACCATGCCTCAGACTTTGAGCGTGGTCTCTGCTTCCATCTCATAGCAGCCTTTCAGGTCTTAGCTCAGGAGGCTTCATGAGGATGCAGGACTTTCTCAAGCTTTCCTAGCTGGTAAGTGACTGAATTTGATGTATACTCAGTCTACTTGACCTCAAAACTGTGTTCTTTCTACCTATATTGCCATCACATTCAGAGTCCAGATTATATTGTCTGTTACATGGGAAACTTATTTTATTGTGATGAGAAAGGAAGATGGTCAGTGAACATGCATTAGACCACATTAATCTTTGAGAAACACTTGGTGAATGTGACCAGACTGTCACAAAGCACATCCTGTCCCCAGTTAACATATATACATACATATATATTATTTGGGTAAATCTCTAAAACAGTAGGAAGTTGCATAGATTTTCATGGGACTAGAAACTACTAATACTTGACTGCTAGAGGCAATTTCTGAATTCTTAGCTAAATTCCTCTGTTTTCTTTCCCACTGAAGAAAGTATATTAAAATGGGAGAAGACAACCCCAATTTTCTCTAATTTATACAAAAATTTCTTCAGCTTTAGCTACTTTATCATTAGTAACAAATCATAACCAACCTCACCTGTTCGTGACCCCAGGCTGTCATCCCTAAAGGTTGTGTGGCAAAAGGGGTGCTTGAGAGTAGGTTGGAAAGGTTGGGTGAAGGGTGAGAGACAGAGAAATCTGGGCGATAAATAACCCAGGTGGGGATGTGGGGGTGAAGGGGAGGGCTGGTATGGGTCAGTAAGCATTTGCTGTGAGCCTGCCCATGCAGGGGTGTGGAGTAGGTGCTAGGACATCTGCATGAAAGGACAGCATTGTTTCCATGGTAGGCATGTTCAGGCTTTGAGCAGGTGGGTGTTGGTGGGGGCTGCCTGCTCAAGTCATCCTGTATCCTGTAGAGTCAGCCAATCCTTATTGCTTTATCAGGTACCCTACGCCCTGTCCTCTGTCCAGCTTGGCTTTCCTCTTGGAGCTCAGAACCCAGACCTGGACCTGGTAGCTTCACCTTTCTTTTGACCTCAGAGTGGTTCTGAATCCTTTAGTCTTCCTAATGGGAAGTTTTTTCTCAGCTCAGAAAGTTTGAGAAAATCACCTACGGAGGCAGTAATAACCATGGAGAAAATACAGTGACAATTCAGAGAGAAGTTTAGGTTATGTCTGGGCTCTTATCTCTTGATATCTCATGTTAACAGGAGACTTCAGAGGACAGAAAGCTCTACCTCTGTGATTTAGCTGCTAATAAAGAGCACTTTAAAAACTATTAAGGGCTTCCCTGGTATCATAAATCCAGTCCTCAAATGTCATGATTACTTATATTTAAAAGAGAATTTTAACTCAAGTGACAGTTGAATGAGAAATGGTATTCATGAGAAGGATCTTATCCATTACATCACTGTTACACACTGTGTATGGAAACCTTCCCTAAGTTACTCCTGCAGTGATTGGTTATAGGTGTTCCTCTAAGAGTATGGTGTACACTAAGTACAATTGTGAGGCATCTCTGTGACACTGGTGCAACTCAGCCATCCTCTTTTAAGGCCATCTCTGTAGTTAAAATGGGCATGCTCAGTGCATAGGGCCAGGGACTTGCTGCTATAAGGCTGAAGCCAGTCATGAATGTGGTCAGGACTTTGCAATTTGCCTTCCTGAACTCATAAAGCCCAGCCTTGATTTTAGCTTCCATGTTGGGGGCCTCCCAGATCCATTTCCGCAGCTATGACTTCTCTGTCAGGTGCCTGCCCCCAGATGGCCCTCAAGCATCATAAACTTGGCCTACTCACTGTCCCTAAGCAGTGCCACCTGATAAGACTCTGGGGAAATGGCTGAGGAAGGTGCTAAGAGGTTATTAAGAGTAGCATGTGATCTATAGGAAACTTGCAGCTCTTGAAGGCCCAGTAGTGGCCCTGACCTGTTGTCTTTCTGTCAGGTACTGCTAGAGAGATCTGCAAATGCTGGGGAAAACCTGGAACATGTGCACCATGTTTGAGCTCCTGTATCAAAGGGTCTGCCTATGTCCAGTCCTAGGTGTGGGAGATATGATCTCCATTACATAAGAATCCAAGAAATCAATGTATATTACCAAAAGAAGAAAATTATCTCATAAATAGTACAGGTTTTAAATCCATGCTATTCATCTAAGCTATGATCTGAATGTATATGTCTTCCCCCATTTATATGTGGGAATTCAAACCCCTGAAGTGGGGCTTTGGAGAAGTGATTAGGTCATAAGAGTAGAGCCGTCATGAATGGATTAGTTCTTTAATTAGCCTGAAGGATCTAGCTAGTCTCTTCTACCATGGGGGGACATAGAAGGTACTATCTATGTATCAGAAATTAGGCCCTCACCAGACACTGATTCTGCCAGAACTAGGATCTTGGACTTTCCAACCTCCAGAAGCGTGAGAAATAAATTTTGGTTGTTAAGCTACCCAGCAGTTTATGGTAATTTTGTTTAGCAGCCTGAATGTACCAAGACATTTTTGCTGCATCCCACTCCCATCCTTCTTCAGGGGAAGAAGTTCTCACCTACTTGATTAAAAAGGAACCTCAGAAGTTCTGGGGCTGGAATGTGGGGGACCTGGTATCTGTAATGCTGCCTCTTCCTTGGCTCTTTTGAGTCACATCGACCTCTACACCTTTCATTTCTTCTTACTTCGAGTCTGAGGAACTATTTGGATATCTTCTATGGGAGAATAACAGCCCTGATAGATGGAAAAGAAGAGGTAAAGAATGGAGAAGCCCATAGGAGACTGACTTTTTTACTTCTCTAGGTTACAGCTGTCAGACTTCCAGGAGCAAGACTGCTTGGTCCTCCAAGGAGAAGATACCTAGTGTGATGTACTTCTGCAGACTTGTCTTTGGTCTGTAGCACCATGTGTGGAAATGGGGGATTCCTGGATCACTTTTCTTGGGAAAGTCCCTAAACCATCTTGGACCTCAGAGCTTTAGGGGAGGGAAGTGATATGAGTGACAAGTGTCTTGTGACTTGCAAGTAAGATTAGGGAACTGGCTCTGTCCTGCCCCTCCCTGCCCACATCTTATGCTGAAGCTATTGAATTAGGTTAAAGAAAAGAGGGCTTGGCCCAGTGCTTTTGGCTGTTTTTGCTTTTGGTGTTTTTTTTTTTTTTGTATTGCTGAGGTTCAAACTAGGGTCTTATGTACACTAAGCCAAATGTTCTACCACTAAGCTATTCCCCTAGTCTGCTTTTGGTTCCCTGAATGTAGCAGGACAGCTGGTCTGTCCATGAGGTCCTAGGTTTCCTTCTCATAGCATCCTGGACTTGGTTCCCTGGCATGATTCAATTGAAAACTGACTTATAAAGACTATAGATGTTGTTTGAGAATTAAGTGAAGTGGTCCCTGTGAGGGAGGGTAACACCAGTGGATCAGGACAAGATCAAATAGCTCTGGAAAGAAGG
>JAJEJO010000826.1:0-124593 GCA_020662805.1 Glaucomys volans
TTTATCCACAGAGACATACTAACACCTGCCCACAAAATTCTGGGACACGAAAATCTGAATCTTGCTACATAATGCTGTTCATTTTAGTCTCACATTATTACTTGAATCAAATTTTAAATTAGTCAACTTACAGAATAAATTATGAAAGGTTTAATTTTTCTATTCCCTTTAAATCCCACTATAAGCACAAGTCATCTGAAACCAAGTAAATTATATATTTTTGTCCAAATGGAAGTGAAATAAAATATATCAAAATCAACAAATTCTCCCTTAGAAGAAATATGCAAACTGTTTATACTAACAATCTTTGGTTAAGTCATTATTTTACCAAATATAATCAGAAATAATCCTTAAATCAAGCACCTTTCTTACCACCCGCAAATAAAGTACAGAAGATGATAGGCTGATAGTTCCTTACAATGAAGACAAAAAGTTTTGGGAAAAAGATGGAAAAATTAATGATATCTAGCTGACAACATTTAAATAGACAATGGCTCTATCAATAAGAAGAATCCCTAACAAATATGTTTCATGACAGAAATGTATTAACCACTTTTCATCATCTGGAGCCTTCATAAATCTATAAGAGATAATATTTACTCTCTCCTGCTAGGGGTGGCTTTTTGTATTTCTAGTAGAATTCATTTAATTCTGGTTGCCATAGTTACAACAGAATTCCAGAATGAATTTGTTTCATCATAATTGCCACATGTTAGTGTATAAACAGCTGACCTCTACCTTCAACCAGCCATACTCATTTGTGAATAAAGAAAATCCCTCATCACAAAGTAATTGACTAGAATTCAAAATATACCATTGAGCCCTTGCCCTCTTCAGAGAGTTCATAGTATTTCTTCAACTTTTTTTTTAGTATAGCTATCTCTGAAAGACACATCAATAGTACATGAAGAATTTAGAGGAAGATTAAAAACGTTTAAAGTGATGTGGAGATTTACAGAATTTGAAACAATTTATCCTTGGCCTATACTCTAAGGCATAATAAAATTTTTGAACTTTAGGCTAATGGGCAAACTGGAATCTATCTTTTTTTCAGATACCTGTCAGCTATTAAATTTGAAATGTATTTTTTATCAGGCAATTCAGTGTCAATCACTTTAATATTATTTTATCTTTTTAAAAAGCACAACAGACAGAGACATTATGTTAAATCTGATATCTTTTTAGCATTAGCTTAAAAGGTCACAGGTAAAGAAAAGGAAAATCATGTTTCTCCTTGATACTTCTTTAAGGTGACAAATATCCAGAAAACATAGAATCAAAAGGAAGATCCTGTAATTTGGGAAACAGGGTATTTATAAATCACAATGAAGTATTCATGTCCTAAGAAAAACTGAAGCAAAATTTTCATAGACAAATCTATGCCCATAGCAATTAACATGTCAGTTAAGTTAAAGATATAACCCTTTAATCTTTGAAAAACAAATGTCTTCTAATTACCACTAAATGTTTTAAAATTTATTTGTCCCCTTGTAAAATTTTATAATGCTGCCAGTGAAATACAAAGAGAACATGTCATGAGAATATGGAAGGATGAGAAACTTCAACTAAAATCATCTTTTTACATATGGCAGCATAAAACAAATAGTCCTAAGTATGCTATTTTGAGAGGTTACACAATTTTTAAAGAATTGCAGAAACCTCAAGCTATTTTATAAATGAAAATAGAAGTACTTTAGCTAATTCATCCTACACTTTTCCAATTTAGTTAGAAGTTGTCTTTCAATATATTCCATCTGAAACTATTTTATATTTTTAGTTTTCATTGGTTTTGGATGGAACCATTTTCTTATGTGTGTTAGATCTGAGTCATGACCATTTGCATGAAATTCTATTAAAATGTATGGTTTGGGGCAGGAGTAGAACAAGACAATGTGCTAATAATTCAAGAGATTCAGAGATAAATAAGACACTTCTTGTCTAAAGGAACATGTACTAGAAGAATGTAGCAGAAGGATGGGGAGAGATGTTAAAATAAGTAACACTATATAGTATCATAATATGAGCTGGTATATGAATGTGATCAAGAAAGGGGACCATTCTATGAGGGTTAACATAGAAAAGAGATAAGCTCTTTGAAGCATCAGAAAAGATCTCAAGAAGGTGGTGATCTTTGAGTTGGTTACCCTGTTAAAGGGAAGATTCAAAGTCTAAGATTAGTAAATTAGTCCTTGTTGTTACTACAACAAAATGCCTGAAATTTGGTATTTATGAAGAAATAGCTCACATTTGGGAGGCTGAAAGTCCAATATTAGCAGCCCAATTGGTTTAGTCTTTGGTGAGGGCTTAATGGTAAATGGCATCATAGTAGAAATGCTTACAAGAGGAAGAGATCGCATGATGAGACTGGTAAGCAGAGCTAGAGTGGAGGTCAGTGTTATTCTTTTTATAACAACCTTCTCCCAAGAACTAACTCAGGGTCCCATAAAACTACATTAATGGCTTTCAGGGGCATGCCTGCCATGACCTAATGACCTCTCTCTAGGCCTCATCTAAAGGTCCTGTCTTCTCTTAACATGGACACACTGAGGACCCAGTTTCCAACACATGAGCCGGTGGGGGACACATTCAAACCATATCCAAGTCAGCAGATAAGGGATATTCTGAAAAGAGGGGAAAAAAAAATGATGACTGGAATAAGACATGAAAGAGTTCTTTCAAGAACCTGGACAATGTACAACCAGTGAAACAACAGCTGTACTCCATTTGTGTTCAATGAATCAATAAGCAAATAAAAAAAAGAATAAATAAATAAACAATTCAGAACTTAAAAAAAAGAACCTGGACAAACTTCTAGTAGATGTCAATGTAAGCAAGTGCAAATTTTAGAATAAACACTGTGATTTTTAAGTAGTCATGTTACATTTGAAAATGCTAATTTAATTTTAAAAATTGAGGGTAAAGCCTTATTCCATTGTATAGTAGGGACCCGAGGGAAAAAAAAATAGCAATGTCTGACAGATCCCATGCAGCAGTTGGGAGAGGTAGGAATGGGCTTCAGAGACAACCTGCTTCTATGTGAACACTTGCTCTGGGTGAATCGAATGTTCTTTAGCCTCTTGGATATGGTTTGAATATGTCCCCCAAAGTTCACATATTTGATACTCCTCAAACAGTGTTGAGGGGTGGGCCTTTATTGCATGACGAAGTCACAGGACTCTGCCCTGATGAATGGATGGAAGCCACTGTCATGGGAGTGGATTAATTATTTTAGGCTAGGTCCTTATAAAAGGATGAATTTTGTACTTTTTCCTCTCTCACCCTCACTTTTTCACACACGTGCTCTCTTGCCCTTCTGCCTTCTTGTATGGGCTGAAACAGAAAGAAACTCTTGATGGATGCAGTATGGACTTGACAGCCTCCAAAACTGCAAGACATACATTTCTGTTCTTTATAAATTACCCAGTCTCAGATATTCTGTTATAGTAGCACAGAATGGATTTATGCACTCTTTGCACTTGTTTTCTGATAGAAAGTAGGAATAGTAATAGTGCTTATCTCTTAAATTGACATTGACTATTAAATAAAAATACATGCAAAACACTAAGACTAATGCCTGGTGAATAGTAAGCATATGTGATTAAGTAGAGCAAGGCTGAAAATATATGATTTCAGCTACAGATATTTTAAAGCTTTTCTATAAGTAATTTTATCCTCACTTGCAATATTTAAGAATTTCAGCAAAGGGGGGCGGGAATAAACTGGCCAATTAGAGATAATGCCCAATTTAAAAGTCTCCTTCAAGTTGTTTTGTCTTCATTGCAGTGGAACTGAGATCTAACTGCACTTTTTAATCATGTGAAGAACTCTTAAAAGCATGAATGCCAGAATCCTACCTCCAGAAGTTAATTGGTCTTGGACTTAAGGAATATTAAGTGTCCCAGGTGATTGCAATGAGAAAAAAAAAAAAAAAGAAAGAAAGAAAAAGAAAAGAAAACCACTGATCCAATGGGTAATTATCTGCCAATTTGAAATTCAAAATCCCTATAAGAGTTGGTTCACCCTTTTCCATCAGGTTTTATTCTTCCTCCAGTTCCCAGTCCTCACATTAGTACAGAGGAAATTGCAACTCCTCATATTGATGGGTCTCTGACTAGTCTTCACTAGTCTCCTTTATAATGGGTTTGGTCTACTTTTATTCCTATGAGGCCTGCACTGATATCTACTAATGTCTAGATTTAGTATAAGCCCAGGCTGCTCTACCCCACTAGTAGCCCAGGTAACATGTAAACCCACCAGGTCTTTGTAAATCATTTGCTGAGCCTCCTGTTGAGGTCCACAGTCTCACACATGTACCACTGGCTGTGAGATTCTGTACTTTCTGGCCTTTATCCTGACTACATAGACTGTCTCTTGATCCCTGGTCCTCTTAATTCCTCCCCCAACTCCACCCTGAGAACCAGGCATGTAGGAAATCCCAGGTCTCTTGCAAACCAAGTACAGACCTTGGTGTTTTGGGGTCCTTTTACAGACATTTAAATAAACTTCCCTTTCCCTCTTCTCTTGGTCTTCTATGGCTCTTGGAACACACTGGATGCAAAGAAGAGAATGGTCTGGGACTATGGTCAGATTTGAATATTTTTGTGGTTGAGAAGAATGAGTAGGGTTTCCAGTCACACACAAGGAACCTAGATGTACCTCACTCTAATCCCTTTTCCTCTAGTGCATTTCTTTCTTCCTTATCCTTACTCTTATTTCTGTTGTCTTGGCTTTAGTTACATTCTTCATCCTTTCTGTAGTATAGTTTAAAGAAAATTCTGTGATCCCAGTCTCCTAGGATTGACTCTGAATGTGAAAAGGACAAATTTTTGGAATTCAGAAAAGTCTCTTTCAATAAATCCCACAATATTTTCTCACCCCAGACTCAACCACTTCATTTATAGCCAAAATTTAAATAGCAAACTTGTTTACCTTTCTTCCAGCTCTATCATTCCTGCCTAGCTCCTTTTTGAGGCAACGGATGTATTTGGTTAAATCAAGGCACAGTCTCACACAAGGAAGTATAAATAAGAAAAGAACATTAATATACTTTACAGTATATTATGCACATAATATTTGTAGTTGAAAATAATTCCAGTATGAATTTTCTACTAATCTTGAAGTACTTGTCTTCTAGTTCACTGGAAAAGATATACATACACATATAAAAATCTAAAACATATTTTTTCACTACTGATAATCTATCAAGGTATCTGAAGTTTGGAAACTTAGTTTAAAAAATATATTTCCTTTCCCCTTTGTCTTTCCTTTAGGAGTTCATTGAACATATCAAATGCACTAAAACTCTGGTATCTTTCTTATTAAGACGTAATCACTTTCTAGAGATCTAAATTTCATACTATTTAATTTTGAAATCCAGATGGAACTGACTTCATACCATACCTCATTGAGGCTGCCCCTCCCTTGGTTGCAGACATTATTCTTTTGATCCTCTCTTGAATATTATGGTAGGGGCAGTTTTTTCACCTTAATGTCTCATTAAAAGTACTTAGGGATTTTTAGAATGTGAAAGAAATTTTTCCACTCTAGAAAAACTGAAAGTTTGAGAAAAGAACAAAGAAGCTAAAATGAAACATCCCATGGTTGCCAGTGTTGTCATTTTGGTATATTTCCTTTCATGGGTCCTGATAAATTATAATTAAATATACAGCTGCCTTTTTCACTTTATATTGTGAAGATTTACTTGGGTTATAAAATTTTCTTTGAAAATGTTTATTTCCACTAATTTTACTCTTACAAATAAAACTTCAATGAAAATAATACTAGTTAGACAGGATAAAGAAGGACATTTTATACTCCTTAAGGGAAGCATAAATCAGCAAGACATAATAATCATAAATATTTATGCCCCAAAAATGGTGCATCCGTGTATGTCAATCAAATCCTTCTCAATACAAGGAACCAAGTAGACCACAACACAATAATATTGGGTGACTTTAACACAGCCCTCTCACCATTGGACAATTCTTCCAAGCAAAAATTGAACAAAGAAATCATGGAACTCAAAAACACAATTGCTAATTTAGACTTAACAGACATATATAGAATATTCCATCCATCAATAAGTGAATACACTTTCTTCTCAGCAGCCCATGGATCCTTCTCTAAAACAGACCATACATTATGCCACAAAGCTAGCAAATACAAAAAGATCGAGATAGTACCTTGTATACTATCAGATCATAATGGAATGAAATTAGAAATCAATGATAAAGTTAAAAACAGAAACTACTCCAACACCTGGAGATTAAATAATATGCTGTTGAATGATGCATGAATAACAGAAGACATTGGAGGAAAATAAAAAAAATTCTTAGGGATCAATGAGAACAATGATACAACATATCAAAATAGCTGGGATAATGAAAGCAGTGCTAAGAGGAAAATTCATTGCATGGAGTGCATTCAATAAAAGAATGAAAAACAAACACATAAATGACCTCACATTACAACTCAAAGCCCTAGGAAAAAGAGGAACAGATCATCACCAAAAGCAGTTAAAGACAGGAAATAATTAAAATCAGAGGGGAAATCAATGAAATTGAAACAAAAGAAACAATTCAAAAAATTGACAAAACAAAAGATGGTTTTTTGAAAAAATAAACAAAATTGATAAACCCTTATACACACTAATGAAGAGGAGAGAGAAAACTCAAATTACTAAAATTCGTGGTGAAAAAGGAAATATCACAACAGACACAATTGAAATACAAAACATAATAAGAAGCTACTTTGAAAATTTATACTCCAACAAAATAGAAAACCTGGAAGACATCAACAGGTTCCTAGAGGCATATGAGCCACCAAACTGAATCTGTAGGACATACACAACTTAAATAAATCAATTTCAAGCAATGAAATAGAAGAAGTCATCAAAAGCCTACCAACCAAGAAAAGTCCAGGACCAGATAGATTCATAGCCAACTTCTACAAGACCTTCAAAGAAGAGCTCATTCCAATACTCCTCAAAGTATTCCATGAAATAGAGGGAACCCTTCCAAACTCATTCTATGAATCTAATATCACCCTGATACCAAAACCAGAGAAGGACACATTGAGGAAAGAAAATTTCAGACCAATATCCCTAATGAACATAGATGCAAAAATTCTAGTGAAAAATTTTAGTGAATTGTATACAAAAGCATATTAAAAAGATAGTGTACCATGATCAAGTGGGTTTCATCCCAGGGATGCAAGTTTGGTTCAACATCCAGAAATCAATAAATGTAATTCACCACATCAAAAGACTTAAAGTCAAGAACCACATGATTATTTTAATAGATGGAGAAAAAGCATTTCATAAAATACAGCACCCCTGCATGTTCAAAACACTAAAAAAAAAATATACAGAGAATAGGAACATCCTTAACATTGTAAAGGCTATCTATGCTAAGCCGACAGCTAACATCATTCTAAATGGAGAAAAATTGAGCAATCCCCATGACAACTGGAACAAGGCAGGGATGCCTTCTTTCTCCACTTCTATTCAACATTGTCCTTGAAACTCTAACCAGAGCAATTAGACAGACCAAAGAAATTAGGGGGATATGAATAGGAAAAGAAGAACTCAAACTATCCCTATTTGCTGATGACATGATTCTCTATTTAGAAGATCCTAAGAATTCCACCAGAAAACTTCTGGAACTCATAAATGAATTCAGTAAAGTAGCAGGATATAAAATTAATGCTCATAAATCTAATGCATTTTTATTCTTAAGTGATGCATCCTCTGAGATAGAAATTAGGAAAACTATACCATTCACAATAGCCTCAAAAAAATAAAATACTTAGAAATCAATCCAACAAAAGAAGTGAAAGACCTCTACAATGAGAACTACAGAACACTAAAGAAAGAAATTAAAGAAAATCTGAGAAGATGGAAAGATCTCCCATGTCCTTGGATAGACAGAAATAATGTTGTCAAAATGGCCATACTACCAAAAGTGTTATATAAATTCAATGCAATTCTAATTAAAATCCCAATGACATACTTCATAGAAATAGAACAAGCAATCATGAAATTCATTTGGACGAATAAGAGATCCAGAATAGCTAAAGCAATTCTTAGCAAGAAGAGCGAAGCAGGAGGTATCACAATACCAAACCTTCAACTATACTACAGAGCAATAGTAACAAAACAGCATGGTATTGCCACCAAATTAGGCAGGTAGATCAATGGTACAGAATAGAGGACACAGAGACAAACCCACATAATTACAGTTTTCTCATACTAGACAAAGGTGCCAAAAACGTACAATGGAGAAAAAATAGCCTCTTCAACAAATGGTGCTGGGAAAACTGGAAATCCATACACAGGAAAATGAAACTAAACCCATATCTCTCACCCTGTATGAAACTCGACTCAAAATGGATCAAGGACCTAGGAATTACATCAGAGACCCTGCACCTAATAGAAGGAAAAGTAGGTCCAAATCTTCATCATGTGGGTTTAGGACCAGATTTCCTTAACATGACTCCTAAAGCACAAGAAATAAAAGCAGGAATCAATAATTGGGATGGAGTCAAACTGAAAAGCTTTTTCTTAGCAAAGGAAACAATCAGCAATGTGAAGAGAGAGCCTTCAGAGTGGGAGAAAATCTTTGCCACACACACTTCAGATAGAGCACTAATCTCCAGAATTTATAATGAGCTCAAAAATCTTTACACCAAGAATACTAATAACCCAATCAATAAATGAGCCAAGGAAATGAACACTTTACAGAAGAAGATCTATAAGCAATCAACAGATTTATGAAAAAATGTTCGACATCCCTAGTTATAAGAGAAATGAAAATTAAAACCATTTTAAGATTTCATCTTACCCCAATTAGAATGTCTTTTATTAAGAATACAGGCAACAACAGGTGTTGGCGAGGATGTGGAGAAATGGGTACACTCATACATTGCTGGTGGGATTGCAATTTAGTGCAGCCACTCTGGAAAGCGGTGTGGAGATTCCTTAGAAAACTTGGAATGGATCCACCATTTGACCCAGCTATCCCACTCCTTGGCCTATACCCAAAGGACTTAAAATCATATTACTACAGTGATGTAGCCACATCAATGTTCATAGCTGCTCAATTCACAATAGCTAGATTATGGAACCAAACTAGATGCCCTTTTAATAGATGAATGGATAAAGAAACTGTGGTATATATACACAATGGAATATTATTCAGCCATAAAGAAGAATAAAATTTTGGCATTTGCAGGTAAATGGATGAAGTTGGAGAGTGTCATGCTAAGTGAGATTACCCAATCCCAGAAAACCAAAGGCCGAATGATCTCTCTGCTACTTGGATGATGATGCATAATGTGGGGTGGAAGGGAGGCAAGCATGGAGGAAGGATGGATTGCACAGAGGGAAGGGAAGGGTGGGGTCGGTGTTGGGGGTAAGAATAAAAACAGAATGAGATGGACATCATTGCCCTGTGTACATGTATGAACGCACAGATGGTGTGACTCTACTTTGTGTACAACCAGAGAAACAACAGCTGTACTCCATTTGTGTACAATGAATCAAAATAAATTAATTAAAAAAAGAAAAGAATAGGAACAATATGAACAAAAATATCACATTTACAGTTGCTATGCATAGGCTAACTCCTTAAGGTGAATTATGTCACACAATCTTGACAAAAATTTTACCAATCGGTAATAATATCAGTCAGAAGTTATAAATGAAGAAACTGAGAGTTGGATAGATTAAAATAATTTGGCCTTTTTCACATGATAAATATAAAGAAATGAATTTCATACTAAAACATAGTTCTACCTGATATCTCATCATTCTGTTTTCATGAGAACAATGTCTCCAGAAGCGGCATCAACTATTCAAACATTTGCGCTCCTTTGTACCTTTGATAGCCACTGCTAAGCCACTTTCCAGAAAAGCTTTTAAAAGTATTTACAAGCCTAGGAGCAGTATATGAAAATGCCTGTTTAACAGTATTTTTTCCTCAAAATGTTGCCAATCTAGTAAGTGAAAAATTGCTACTCAGAGTGTTTGAATATATTTTCACACTTATTCTCCATTTGCTTTTTATCTAAAATGTCTTTTCTTTCCATTTTTCAAATAAGATTTTACTGTTGGTTTTTCAGAGTTTTGAATATTTTAAGGCTCATAATCTTTTGACTGCCATGCATGTTCCAATTTTTTTGTTTGCCAAATTTGCTTTAAATTTCAAAGTATAGATTTTAGATTTTTCTATGTTGTACTTGATTTGATATTATATTTTATTCTTTGGGTTTTCAGTGACCTTGTGCCCTACAAAATTCTTTCCCATCACAAGAGTGCAATTTGATAACTTAATTTCTTTCTGTTCTGGGCTTCATTAGAAGTCCATTATGGTGGGTGCATGTTTGTTCTTCACTGAGATGGTCTAAGTGGAATCCTAGCTCTGCTCCTTTTTGACTGATTCAGGCCAGTTCCTATTCTGAGATACAGTTTCTCTCCATTCTCTCCATTCTTAATTTGGGATGATACCTACTTCTAAAAGTTGTAAATATTAAACAATATGCATAGGACACAAAGTACTTTAGTCAGCTTTTTTGCTGTTATAACTAAAAGAATCTGAGAGTTGGATCTGAGAGAGAGAGAGAGAGAGAGAGAGAGAGAGACTCCACTCTCCAGATATAAAATATATATCCTATAGGTACACCCAATTCCCACCTCCTCCAGCCACACCCTACCACTTCAATTAATCCCATCAGGGATTATTTCATTGATTGGGTTAAGACTCTTAGAATCCAATAATTTCTCCCCTGAACCTTCCTGCATTATCTCACATGTGAGCTTTTGGGGGACACCTCACATCCAGACCATAATATAAAGTAAGCACTTAGTTAATGGCAGTGATTATTTAATTCCCTTGAAATTAATTTTTTATATAGTATCTAACATCAATAACAATATTAGTAGATTAAGTGACACACACTTGACTTTCTGTCTATTAGGGAGGCTGAGTTTGGGGGGTTGTGACTTCAAGCACAGCCTGGGCAATGTAGGAAGACCCTGTCTCCACATAGAAAAGAAAGTGATTTTTGCTCCAAATATTTGATCAGTTTATCAGTATTAGATATTTTTAAATCTTTCCTTCTAGCGACCAGTTAAATAGAGCAAGCAGATCAGGAGGAGGGAGAAGGGAAGGGAAATGAATAGGGAATGATACTGGTCAAATTATGTTTTGTGCATGTATGGATTAGGCATAATGAATCCCACTATCATATATAATTATAATGCACCAATTAAAATAATAAAAGTAAATAAAGCACAAGATAATCTGAAAATTATTTTTCCTTCTGTGGCAGGCAAGCTACATTTTACAGTCACTAAATTTCTGTTTGAGTCTACAGTGGAACAAAGGGCCCCTATTCAAAATCATTTTTGTCCATGTGCTCTTGCTCATTCGAATGAGTACTTGGGCTTTTCTTCCCAGTATTTCAGATAAAATAGCCTGGCAATTCTACCCAAGGGAAAGGTGAGTAGAGCCCAGGGCCAGCCTTAGACTCTGTCTATTGGCACCACCACAAGTGAATCCGCCTTTCTTCACTCCAAGATGCACAGAAGGCAGGACCACCCTGAAAGAGGAGACAACCAAGTGACACATGATGGCCATTCTGCCAGAGATATCTTGTTCAACACTTCATCCTCAGTTTTCTGATGAAACTTGATAATAAGGATAAGGCAGTAGTTTGAAGAAAATTATTTTCCACAATAGACTGCTGCTTTTCCTCCTGCTCTTGTTCTCATCTTGTCCTAAATATGTTTTGAATATTTTTTTTTCCAAATGGAAGTAAGCCCAGATGGTCCTTCTAAGTAATCAAGTTTCTTCCCCATAAAAACCTAACTTGTGGATTTTTGAAAAATATTTTCCTCCAGATATTTAATTTAGCTCCTATCCAACAAAAGGGAAAGGAAAGAAAATCTCCACTAAACAATATGAACAACTGCAGGTAGTATTTTCACATTTGCTTCCAAATCTAAAAGAAAAATAAGATTTGCGGGCAATTTGCAGTGACATAACACAGCATCTTCAGACTAAGGCCTGAGTCAATGTGAACACCCAATTTGAGCACAATTTGAGCAACCATGGATTGTTGACAACTTAGGTTAGGTAAGGTCTAACATGCTCTGCTTCAATTTCTATTCACCAATGATTACCATAAAGTTTTTATTCCCAGAATTCTGCGGCTGGTTTCTGTGCCCTGGTGTCTGACTTAAGCCTGCCACGGCGAGGTTTGTCTTGGTTCATTAATTCCCATGTAGGTTTCTGACTTCCCTCCAAGTCACAGAGAGGATTTGTGGCTCTGTAAGGCTCATTAGAGCACCTACTCTGTGAGGGCCTTTGGCTGGGTTGGAGTCACCTCTGCTCCGGCTGCTTATAGTCACAGGCACGCTGACTTGGTTTTCTCTTGGGCCTCAAGGCCAGTCACTGAATGAGATCCAAGATCTTAAGGCTGAGTAAGAAACTGAACACCTCAGGGATGAAGGAAAGCCTTCAAGCCATTTTCCCTCATTTCTCAGTTCTTTGGAGGTAGTAAGAGGTCTAGCAAAGAAAGACCATTTATCTCTCCTCTTGGTAGGTTTTCTTGACTAATATAAAGCTGTCTCAAATACCACAGCTTTGGCCCAATCCTATTTCTGTATTCATTGCTGGTGGCTATGCTCTCCTCATGGTTAGCACACACATGTCCATCTGCTAGTACATTTCACTTCCTTTTTTCATTGTTCAGTCTTACCCACCAACAGAGTCAAGGATTTCTATAAAATATCATTCAGGTTTGTCTTATTCCTTTCTCACATATCTGATTTGTTGAAAAGAAAACCAACTTTCAACATTGAAACAGTTATAAAAAAAAAAACTATAACCAGACAATAGAGATGATATCATCATCATCATCATCTCTAACAATTGCATCGTCTTACAATATGCCGAGTGCTGATATAGCCGCTTTGCACATATGAAATTCATTTAATCCCTCTAGCAACCTAATGAGGAAGATATTCATATCATCCTCAATTTAAAGATAAGGTATCTGCAGTACAGAGAGAATAAATAAATTCTTCAAGGTCACAGAAATAGTAAATCACAGAGGTGTTTCCAAAGCTGGCTCCAGACCCCCTGCTCTGACCCCTGACACCTTCCTACACTGTCAATTTTCCAATGGCTTCCACAAACACTATTATCTAGTATAGCCAGACATCTGAATCTGCAATTCACATCTGTGTGTACCATGATGGATGTACCACTGAAGATTGACCCAGAGAGAAAGAACATAAGTAACTCTAAATATAGGAGTGTATGGAAACTAAAGTTGAATTTCTACAATAAAATAGAAATTTTGATGACTGCATACCAGTATGTGATACTGTATCAGAAACTTTTAAATAACAGTATTATTGTCTCATTTTATGAAAGAGGAAACTGAAGCTCAGGGAAGTCAAGTAAGTTCGCCATCATCACACTGGCAGGAGCTAAGTCATTCGCCTGTGGAATGTATGTTCTTTTCCACTTTAGCCTGCTTTCCATTGAGTAAAGATATTTTAGTGTGTTGTGTAATACCCATAATTATATACTCTAAAAACCTTAACCTTGATTCTAGGGAATTGAGGCTTAAGAAACTCTTTTCAGCTATCAACATCCCATGTTCTAGAAAAGAAGACCCAACATCTACACCGTCTTCTTTGCTGAATTCAGAGCACCCTCCTGAGACATTTGAGTGAGGGAAGTGACCTAAGGTGGAGGTGTCATCAGGGTACCAACTGACATTCTATAGAGACAGCCTATAATGCATCACTCCAGGCCAAACTCAATGTTTCCTGCAATTCCACAAACCACTGAAATTGTTTTCTTCAATTTTTCTAGTTAGCTCATTCAACGATAGAACACCCAAATTAACATCTCTGCTAGGTGATAGCTAATTAGTTTTCCCAGAAATCACTTGTAAAGTGCGAAGTTTAACTATTTCCACACTTTAAAGTCGTTATACTGTGAAGTACTTAAAGACGAGTTTAAAGAAACAATTAGATTCAAATCTGAACTAGGTCATTTATTGAAAATATCCAGGTTTCAGTAATTCATTAAAAAGTGATATACTTCCCTGGCAGGGGAAAGACCATGATCATGAAGGTGGTTTTCCCAGGGCAAACCTTATCCATTGCATTTCAGATGTGCTGATCCCTGAGATTTCAAACACGGGAAACTCAGTTGCATAATTTATGGTAGTGGAGACTGCATTTGCACTCTCCCTATTAAAAAAAAGATCAAATATTATTAATTTTTGAGTACAGGAGAAGCAATAAACACCACACTATCTTTTATGTTTGAGTTTAGAACCAAGTAAGACACAAGACAGGAAAGGTACTAATCCCTGTCAAAATGCCAAATTTATTTATAAAACTGTTTGGAGACCATAATTTCAGATCTGCAGCTAGGTTTGGTCCCTTGAAGTCTCCAAACTTGAACATGATTTTTCCTCTACTTATAGGGCAGAGCAAGACAAGTGCTAGCACTGGAATCCCAGCCAAGTAGAACACAGTTTGTCCTAAAGATGTGCGAGCTGGTGAGACCAGACTCAGGAAGCAGAGCCTAGCATACTCAACTTCTTCTACGAGATTTACCAGTGAATAATTCAATTATTCTCCAAGAGAGGCTTCCAGTGAGGAGGCAAAGAGAAGATGGAAGTATTCTTTCAAAATTTTTCTGTGCAGAGTAGAAATTCTCTTCTTTTTTATGAATTCACAAATAAAAAGGAAAAAATGTTCCTTCCAAGAGCACCAAGGATGAATTGTATGCATACTGAATTGTATGTTGGATATTCTAATCTGCATATAAATATAACACAAGTATCTAACATCCAAAAGCCTGATACCAAATTAGTAATCTTATTTGTTAATATATTCCCTTTCCAACGTGCTCCATTTCAAAAACAAAAACAAACAAAAAGCTAAAGGACCTCACTAATTCAGGAATTCAAACCAGAAACCTAGGAGTTATCCTAAATCAATAAAGGAAGCCATACAGAGAGGCATTAGGGTGCTAAGTAGGCTTTGGTAAGGGCTTCTCCATTTTATTCTGCTTGGTGCTCACTAAATATCTTGTATTAGGTACATTTCTCCCAAATCTGGAAAATATCCAAACATTATTTCTTCAAACATTTTCCTATTCCAAGATTCCAGTTAAACATAAGCTTGGCCTTTTGATTTGATCTAACAAGCCCCCAAGGGTGATTTCTCTTGTTGCATATTTAAATTCACTTCCTCTTTTTTCTGTCATATTTGTTTGGCGATTAGTTTCATCCAGCAATTTTTTTTTTAACTTCAGATATTAAACTTTTTCAGTTTTCAATGTTCCATTTGGTTTTTCTTGTTCCATTTGGTCTATCACTATGCGGGGAAAAAAACATATACATGATGGATACATACATACATACATACATATGTGCATGCATACATTGATCCCCAGCTGCAAGCTTCCAGAGAAGATCAAGTAGGCTTTTGGAGATTTTAAATAGGAGTTGGAGCTAGATAAACAGAAATTTAATTTGTATGTTTAGAAAATAATTTGGGGAACTATTAGGAGAACTGGTTCATGTGAATGATGAGATAGAGGACAAAGGTGGAAAAATGAAACTCAGAAGAAAAAAATCTGGGAGATGATGTCTTGGGAGAGGATGGTGATGTAGAGAACAGAGAGAATTAATGTAGTATAAATGTCTTTCAAATACATCCTAATTCTCCCCATTCTCATCATCACCAGCTTCATTCAGGACACCATCTCCTCCCAGAATGTTTATCTTCTCTGAAGTTAGATTAGAGTATCCAACTATTTACTTAAAAAGCCAAATATTAATTAAAAAATTCTTAAAATCAGCAAGGTAAATGACATTACATACAGAGGAAACAATCTAACAGCCGACTTCTCATGAAAACCCATGGAGGTCAGGAAGAAATTGGGACACTTTGTTAAGGAGCTGAAACATATGAACAAAATCTTGTCAATCAAGAATTTTCCACTCAGTAAAAATATTTATGAAGAGGATGACAGAAAAATAAAGACATTTTAAATAAAAGACTATCCAAAGAATGAGACTACTTTCTCATTAAGAGAATCTGTATTATTATATAGTTATATGTAATATATATATATGTTATATATATTATAAATTCAAAGCAAAAATATAACTAGGAAAAATACAAATATTTAGAAATCAGAGAACATACTTTCAAATAACCAGTGGAATAAAGAAGGCAGCCCATGAGAAGTTATAGCATATTTTGAACTAAATGACTAAATAAAAACTTGAGCTAAATAAAAATAGAACACATGAAAATTTTGCAGATGTAGCTAATACAGTGATTAGAGAGACTTATACTGGTAAATGCCTATTCTGGAAGTAACAGGTCTAAAAGTTAATTATTTTAATTCCCATTTAAAAAAATTAGACAAAGACACAGCCACATCAATGTTTACAGTAGCTCAATTCACCATAGCTAAGTTTTGGAACCAACCTAGGTGCCCGTCAACAGATCAACAGAAAAAAAAATGTGGCTGATTATTTCAATAGATGCAGAGAAAGCAATTGATAAAATATAGTACCCCTTCATGCTCAAAACACTAGAAAAAATAGGGATAGTAGGAATGTTCCTTAAGAAAAATTGAAAGCATTTCCCCTGAGAACTGAAACAAGGCAGGGATGCCCTCTTTCTCCACTTCTATTCAATATTGTGCTTGAAACTCTAGCCAGAGCAATTAGACAGACGAAAGAAATTAGAGGAATACGAATAGGAAAAGAACTCAAACTATCCCTATTTGCTGATGTCATGATTCTCTATTTAGAAGACCCTAAAAATTCCACCAGAAAACTTCTGGAACTCAGAAATGAATTCAGTAAAGTAGCAGGATATAAAATTAATGCTCATAAATCAAAGGCATTTTTATTCTTAAGTGATGCATCCTCTGAGATAGAAATTAGGAAAACTATACCATTCACAATAGCCTCAAGAAAAATAAAATATTGGGAATCAATCTAACAAAAGAAATGAAAGACCTCTACAATTAGAACTACAGAACACTAAAGAAAGAAATTAAAGAAAATCTGAGAAGATGGAAAGATCTCCCATGTCCTTGGATAGGCAGAATTAATATTGTCAAAATGGCCCTACTAACAAAAGTGCTATATAAATTCAATGCAATTCCAATTAAAATCCCAATGACATACCTCATAGAAATAGAGCAAGCAATCATGAAATTCATTTGGAGGAATAAGAGATCCAGAATAGCTAAAACAATTCTTAGCAAGAAGAGCAAAGCAGGGGGTATCACAATACCAGACCTTCACCTATACTATATAACAATAGTAACAAAGACAGCATGGTATTGGCACCAAAATAGACAGTAGATCAATGGTACCAAAATAGACAGGTAGGTCAAGAGGACACAGAGACAAACCCACATAAATACAGGTATCTCATACTTGTCAAAAGAGCCAAACATATACAATGGAGAAAAGGTAGCCTCTTCAACAAATGGTGCTGGGAAAACTGGAAATCTATATGCAGGAAAATGAAACTAAACCCATATCTCTCACCATGTACAAAACTCAACTCAAAATGGATCAAGGACCTAGAAATTAGACCAGAGACCCTGCACATGATAGAAGAGAAAATAGATCCAAATTTCCATCATGTTGGCCTAGGTCCAGATTTCCTTAACATGACTCCCAAAGAGCAAGAAATAAAAGCAGGAATCAATGATTGGGATAGAGTCAAACTGAAAAGCTTTTTCTTAGCAAAGGAAACAATCAGCAATGTGAAGAGAGAGCCTTCAGAGTGGGAAAAAATCTTTGCTACACACATTTCAGATAGAGCACTAATCTCCAGAATCTACAAAGTGCTCAAAAATCTTTACACCAAGAATACTAATAACCCAATCAATAAATGGGCCAAGGAAATGAACAGAGACTTTACAGAAGATCTACAAGCAATCAACAGATTTATGAAAAATGTTCAACATCCCTAGTTACAAGAGAAATGCAAATCAAAACCATTTTAAGATTTCATCTTACCCCAATTAGAATGTCTTTTATTAAGAATACAGGCAACAACAGCTGTTGGCAAGGATGTGGGGAAAAGGGTACACTCATACATTGCTGGTGGGATTGCAATTTAGTGCAGCCACTCTGGAAAGCAGTATGGAGATTCCTTAGAAAACTTGGAATGGATCCACCATTTGACCCAGCTATCCCACTCCTTGGCCTATACCCAAAGGACTTCAAATCAGATTACTACAGTGATGCAGCCACATCAATGTTCATAGCTGCTCAATTCACAATAGCCAGATTGTGGAACCAACCTAGAAGCCCTTCAATAGATGAATGGATAAAGAAACTGTGATATATATACACAGTGGAATATTACTCAGCCATAAAGAAGAATAAAATTATGGCATTTGCAGGTAAATGGATGATGTTGGGACTGTTATGCTAAGTGAGATTAGCCAATCCCCAAAATCCAAAGGCTGAATGATCTCTCTGACAAGTGAATGATGATGCATAATGCACGGTGGAAGGGAGGCAAGAATGGAGGAAGGATAGATAGCATAGAGGGAACAGAGGGGTGGGGTCAGGGTGAGGGGGTAAGAATAATAACAGAATGAGACAGACATCATTGCCCTGTGTACATGTATGAATTCACAGATGGTGTGACTCTACTTTGTATACAATCAGAGAAACAATAGCTGCACTTCATTTGTGTTCAATGGATCAAAATTAAATGAATAAAAATAAATAAATAAAATAAAATGTTGTTTTAACTTGATTTATAATTATAAAATATTTAAACATCTGTTATGTAGTATATTCTTTTCTGAGCCTTAAAATTTTGTAATTGTTTCAAAACAGGGAGCAAATAAAAAAAATTTCCAGAAAAAAAAAAAAAAATGTGGCATATATACACAATGGAATATTACTGGGCCATAAAGAATAGTGAAATTATAGCATTTGCTGGTAAATGGATGGAACTGGAGACTATCATGCTAAGTGATACAAGCCAATACCAATATATCAGAGGCCTAATGTTTTATCTGATAGGTGGATACTAACACATAAGAAGGGGGGGTGGGTGAGGGGAAGAATAGATGTTCATTGGATTGGACAAAGAGGAATAAAATGAAGGGAGGGGGAAGGAACAGAAAAGAGAGTAGAATGAATCTGATGTATCTCCAAGAGAGATTCATCCCAGGAATGGCTTGGTTGGTTTAACATTTGAAAGTCAATCAATAAATTTCACTACTTAAATAGAATAAAGGAGGAAAACCATATGATGTTTTCAATAGATACAGAAAAAGCCTTTGATACAAGTTATGATAAAAAAAAAAACCTCTCTGAAAACTAGGAATAAAAGTTTCTATACTTGTTCAAAGATATCTATGAATATCTGCAGCTAATATCATATTCAACTGTGTGAGGATCAGTGAAGATTAGCCAAGATCAAGGACAAACAAAAATATCTGTTCTCCCCTCCTTCTCTTTAATATTGTATGAAAAGCCCTAGTCAGCTCAGTAAGTTGAGAAAAAATAATGGAAAGCATAAAGATGGAAAGAATGAAATGAAACTTTAGATTGGACATGCTTGTGTTTAAGAAAACCCAAAGAAATCTACAAAATAAAACCTAGCAAAACTAAGAAGTGACCCACATAATGTCTTGGGATACAGGCTCAATATAATAAAATCAACTTAAGTTTTACATATGAGAAATGATAAATTAGAAATAAACTTTTAAAAAAATTAAATTAACTCCATTGTGATAACATTAGAAAAAAAGTTTAAGGATAAGTTTAACAAAAATATGCAAGGACTGGGCATCAAAAACCACAAAACACTGCAAATGAAAATTTTAAAAGATTCAAATAAAATGAGAGCTTTGTGTCACGGTCATGGTTCCGAAGGCTAAGATGGCCATTCATAAGTTGGATATATAGATCCAATGTAAATTTAAAATTCTATACAAAAAGAAAAAATGACCTGAAATAACCCCAAACAATCATATACTCTTGAATAGGACTAGAATTCTTACTTTACTTGTGTTCAAGACTTAATCCAAAGCTATAATAATCAGGGCAAGTGTGGCATTAGTGTGTAAGTAGAGAATGAAAAATGAATAATTTATAGTCAACTGATTTTTTTTAAAAATGTCAAAGCAATTCAATAAATAAAAAAGTCTTTTCAACAAATGGCACTTAAATACTTGTTTATCTGTAGGAAAAAATAAACCTTAATCCTTACCTGACAACATACACACAATTTAGCTCCAAAAGGATAACCAACCTAAGAAGCGCAAAAACTATTAAACTTCTGAAACAAACAGAAAAGACCTTTGTGACCTTGGGTTATGCAAAGATTTCTCACAAAACTACAAAATAGTGATAAACTGGACTTCATCAAAGTTTAAATCTTTATTCCTTTAAAGACAGGAAAAGATCATAGAACTGGTAAATGGTAAACTGAAATTCCATTTCAGGTACCGTAAGTTCCTAAATCCCAAACATTTCCCACTACTGCTTGCAATCTTGAACACTCATTCTGGAATAGTCTACTCAGAAACACAACATGAATCAGCATGTATGTCTAAAGAAGCCTAAGAACATTCTTAACAAGGTAGACCAAAGGTCAGTGAAAGTAGCCAACATAAGCATTAAATGAGACCGAAATACGAAGCAGAAAGTTCCCAAAAAGTGGATACTTTTTTACTTAGAATGTTCCATAAGAATTCAGGAAAACACATAATAAAGTGAAGAATGAACCTGGAATGGAAGATCATGACCAGAGCTTGGTCTTAATCTTAATTCTTCACCGACTAGTATATAACCTTGAATTTCTGCACCTGACAGATCCCTGTCTAAAATACAAAGGGGTTGACTTGGGTGATCCCTCATGCTTTTTTCAGACTTATGACATTAATGATAAAAGATTTTCCAGTCCTTTAGTCAACAACTTTCGTTGCCAAGTTCTAACGGTGTGCAGCTCCTGAGGGTGAGTGAGGCCTGGCTAGAACAAACAGAATCCATGCGCCAGATCTGAAGTCAGGAACATCATGATGGCGCTCCCCATTGGCAGCTGAGCTGAGCAGACCCTGCTGGGACACCGTCTGTCGCAGCTGTGTGAAGTCAGAGGAAAAGAGGTAGGAAATGTTCACCAGCTGTAGTGGGTCATTTTTCACCAGCTGCAGATGGTTCTGTGGGAAAAATATAGAGGAGGGGGGTCTCAGTAACTAGCAAATTAGCCCCAACAGCGTCATCAGAGATGAATGAGATCTCTGTCTAACCTGGGAACTAAGCCTGCAGATTCACTTTGGGGAGAGTCCAGCCTCCTCTGTGTTTTCTGACAATCTCCATCCAAATTCCCCACAGGCCTGCAGTGTCTAGTACTGCACAATCTCACAGCTCCTAGGTACTTAAGGCACAGTGATTAATGATGCAAGGCAGTGACTAAGACTCATCCACCCATTCTAGAAGTTCCTAAAAAATAACAATGTGTAACTGACCCACAGTGGGTGCTTGACAGATATTTATCAAAGTACATTGCTTTGAAAAGTCCTTCATGCTTATCGTGGAAAAACACACATGAAGGCTTGTTTTTTCACATCTAAACAGTATTTTCTGGGGGAATAAAAAACACGTAAAATATAAAAGGCTCAACCTGATTCAATCATGTGTCTCTGTTCTTCCAAATCCCCTTCCGTTGTCTCAAATTCCTGTTTTAATTTTGAGTTAACTGAAATGGATCTCTTACATTTCCAGCACAGCTAAGGTAATGGAAAGGTCTAGAGTTAACAACAGAGCTAGGCTTTGGTGTGGGTAAATGGTGAAATTTGTTTGGGGCATCAAAATATTTCCTTTCTGCTTCAACCACAAATACCATCAACTATTGTCCCTCACCTCTTGATAAACTAACAAACTTGCTTTTCTGACATGTCTCATCTATAACCCAGAGTTTTTCAATGCAATGGTATTCTAAGGAAATTTGCAACCTAAAGAATTACTCCAATTGAAAAGCTCAGCCACCTGTACAAGCCATTCAGTAACCAGAGAATGCAGGGCAAAGGCCTGTATGTTATATCATAGAGGCCACATTATCTGAAAGTAAAATTAGCTTTAACTTTTTCGTATACTTTTCACCAATACTTCTTTTGGCCTTTAGCTCACCATACACCTGACTTACTGTATTACTGCTTTTGCTGCTAAAATGTGAAATGGATAGCTAATGACTTGAAAGTTCTACTTCTAAGCAGTGATTAACAGTCCACGAAGAGGCAGGCAGAAGATACCAGGAAGTATACCCGTGCATGCAAAGAGTTAATGTATTTCCAAAGGTTTCCTCCACTTGGGAGGATATTCCTCACTTTGAAGTTTAAAAAAAAAAAAATCCAGGTAAGCCTGAGGAATGCCAAAAGAAAAGACTCTGCTTTTAGGAGATAGCAAACTCCAGACCTTAAATGATTTAAATGCAATCCCCATGTGCAGCTGCTAAACCAAAGCACCTCACCCCAGGGAAGAGATGAGAAATTTTGAGGGCGATTGAACACTGAGAATTCTCATCGTGGCTTAGCAAAAAGTGACTTAGCACATGTGTTTCAGTAATTACGAAGCGTCAGGGTGCTCACTGGCTCTGAAACGCAGAGTCACCCATGTGACAACTCTGATGCTGGCATAAGAGGCAATCAGATGAGGCAAGAATGAACACCTTTTGCCTGTGCAATCTGCTAATGCTCAAGGCACCTTTTCTTCTGGGAATGGATGTCTGAGTTGAGCATTCACACTAAGATTATTCATTGCTTTTTCAGATTAGGTGTGCAGAGCTAATCAGGAAGAGAAGAGGGAGATGGAATGCTTATTAGGCAGCTATCATGTATGCAGCACTTACTCAGGGGCCTAGAATTTTACATACAATTCTTAAAAAGCAAAAGCAAAAGAAATTTTCACTGTGAAATCTCACATACATTACAGAAAGGTATAGAAATGGCAAACTCCTCTCCAACTCAGTACACATCATAAAACACCATCGCCAGGACTTCAGAAGGCCTCTGCAGGATCATGCCTCAAAACCATCTACCTTCCCTAAACATTAACCTCACTTATGGCAGTGCTTTTTTCTTACTTTGCTTTGAGGATGTTCCCTGTAAATGTGCATTTCTAATGCTATAGTTGGTTGTACATCTTTCTGATCTTTATATAAATGGAATCGAACAGTCTAGTTTTTCTTGTATCTTGTGTTTCTATTTTCTTTCATTCAGCACCACAGTGATGATATTCACATCTATGTAATTGTAGTTTGTTCGTCTCTTTGCTCTCATATTACATTATATGACTATACCTCAGTGGAGAGCAGTGTTAGAGCATGTGAGAGCAGTGATAGAGATTGGGGGTCTCTGATGACCTCATGGCTATGGCATGCCTGGTGCCTGAGAATGTTTCTGTGCAAGGATGCCTAGCTACTATGGAAATGCCCTGCCTGAGGAGGCTCCATGCAAGCATCTTATCAGCTTCGATCTTGACCTCAGGCACTTAGCTTCCAGGGAGAGAGGAATTCTCATGTTAGACAACCACAATATTTCACCAGCTCTGCTACTCCTGAGCCCATCCACTGTAAACAGTAACTTTAAACAATGGACCTCCTTGAGCATTTCACAAAGCTCCTAACATTGCCCATTGCAACTGTGGAAAAGTTGCATAGATGTTTCTAGTTCTGTTACTTTCCTGAGTAAAAAGAATAATGCTTGCATAGTCTTTAACCTGATAAAGAGAAATATATAAATAAAGATTGCTGGCATAACTCTTTAGATCTGCTTCTGCATCAGAGAGCAGCACTCCACCTGATCCCAGCTTTATCTTCACACTCTGCATGTGTCTTTATTGTTTGTTCCCCCATCACCTCCGCCAGAACTGTACATTTGGCTACCTTGGACACAGTATACCACTTGATTTATCCATTCTATTGTTTATGAGATTTAAATAGGAACCAATATGAATAATCTGTTATGAGCATTTTTAGACATCCCTTTTGAGGTAAATGGACATGTATTTCTTTTAGATACCTACATAGTGGTAAAATTAAGTCATGATAGACTAGTGGCCTAAATGGTCAAGGTCATGTAAAAGGGAGATTCATTTTGTTAATAATGCCCATAGAGATTTAGGAAAATTATACCCAAACTATTTGGAGTCAGTAATCAACAATTATCTTGAATCTACTCTATGTGATGTACTATGTTAAACATGCAGATAGGAAATTCACAAAAGGTAATCAAATACACAAAAAGATTATTAGTCATTTAGTGGTTTTTTTCATTGAGGGTCAATAGTGGGCTAGGTCCTACATTGTCCTCTGTAGTAGAATATTCTAATAAGAAATAAGAATCACAGAATCACAGCAGTTTATAACAATGGAGAAATTATAGTTGAGAGCATTTACTAAATAGGTGAAAAGCATAACCACAGAGAAGTAAAGGAATTTATTCAATGTTTACAGAGCACTATAGAATCCCGGTCTCCTGATTATCAGATCTAGAGAAAAGTTTTCTGAAGAAGAAGAGTAGGATCAAGAAAAGGGAAGTTGTGAGCTCATATTATTATTTTTTTATTATTTATTTATTTTGATTCATTGTACACAAATGGAGTACAGCTGTTGTTTCTCTGGTTTCTTCCAAGATCCTATCTTTTTTTCTTCTCCTTCCCAAAATTAGGAAGTAGAAAACTAACCAAGTTACAAAGTTTGGCTCTTTTCCTGGTCTACAAAGAGTTTGCTCTTAAATACTCAATGTTTTCCTTCCCCAGGTACCTATCCTAGCAACTGGGAGGTGCTTCATAAACATCATCTCACTTTTCTAACATACCATTGGTTTTGTTAACTCTCCAGAAAGGCCAGCCTCCTCAGCCTCACCCACCACGTTGCCATGGGAGCTGGGGCATAAAAGAACTATAGCTAGAAGCAAGATGTACAGTTCTAAGCTCAGATAACAGTTTTCATGGCAAATGAAATTTTCACAGTCACTTTAGCCTCATTAAAACTTGTTCAGACTGCACCCTTCCATACCTTTCTCAAAACCTTTGAACAATTACAATTCAGTGATTCTAGAAAATATTTTGACCTATTTTCTTTTTCTTTCTTTCTTTTTTTTTTTAATAGGACAACTCTGTTTTCTTCCAAGATTCCAGTAGTGCTTTTGAGTTTCTTCTTAATAAGAATTGGAGAGTTCAGTGTGCCAGAGTAGAAAGAGCATTGGATTTGGGAGCAGAAAATAGGATGCAAATCCAGGCTTCCAGGTGAACCATCACCTCTGGGTCAAGGTTGTGACTATATATAACTCATATGAAAAGTGTTTCATGGTAAGTGCTTAAAAATGCTACCCCCTTTATGTCTTTCTTTCTTTTGTGTGGATTGAATTCTGGGGAAAGTACTAATTCAACCCATTAGGGTAAAATGGCTTCAAGTTCTGGTCAAGTTCTGAATAGTGCTGTGCCTCACTCTAATGACAGATCCAGTTCCTAACCTGAATGCACCAATATCAGAAAGGGACTAAAATTGTCTCTGGGACGATCAAGCCAAGTTTAGCTTCTTGATGACAAATTGCCACATTTGCAATCCACTTCTTAGAACTTCTATGTATCTCTCGTGTTTATATTTCCTCTACCTCCCCAACATGTCTTACTTTAACTGCAGTTAAAGGTTAAAGGTACAAGACAGTCTATTTTAAGTCCTGTGTCATGAGTGCAATGACCTTACACTCTCATAGGTTAAACCCCACACAGCATTAGATCAAAAAAAAAAAAAAAAACAAATATGGCATGCTTAGATAGGCATTCTAGCTTTGGGTTAAAAAATCAGTGTTGGAAAGCACCGGAACATGGCTTGTCGTGCTGTGAAAGAACTCAGTCAGGGCTCAACCTACAACAGAGTTAAATTAGTAGAATGCTTATCTTTCAAAGTGTTCAATTGGGAGTGCTCAAATTTTGATGCATTTTAGTTGAGTACTAATTAGCAACTAGCTGACTGCTAAATGGACTGTCACCTTTTGTTTTGACAATTTACTGAAAATTATCCCCTCAATGTTATTTGAACATGGGGGGAAATGGGTTGGGAGGGATGGAGCTAAAGATGGGATTTCATTTGGTGAATGCCAGAACTTTCGGTGTGCTGCTGATATTTAAGGACTTCACTAAATGCAAAAGAGGGGAAAAGGTTGGGGATGACAGACAGTGAGTTCTGCTCAGCTGGCGTTGACTCTGTAGTCAAAGTATAAATGGATCTAGTTCTTTTTAAATGTTAATAAGCTTTTTCACTGGGACAGATTTCATATGTATTTGCTGTAATATCAGACATTGGCCTATTCTGCAGTTGTACTATGGACTGGGTGTTTAAATTGATTCCATTATCAGGTGAGAACAAATCCAAGAGAGGTGTTTAAATGTTAATGCAAAAAAAAATTCTGAGATTTGGAAAATACATTTTAAAAATAGTATTCACGTATCTGTTTCTTAATTAGTATTATTTTATATAGAATTGAATTTTGCTCCATCATGACAATTTTTATCCTAGTCAGAGAAAATGCATGAAAGGTAAGTATGATCATGTGGTGAGGTAAGTGCAAACTCTGTTTTGTGGTGCTTACACAAAAGCGTTTTCCTAAATATGTAACTGTGATCTTCCAGGGTTTGAATCCCAAATCTTCACACTCTTCCCTGACTTTCTAGTCAGCAAATGTGGAAAGAACAGAGTGCCATGAGATGAGACAGAGTAATAGTAATTTAGACCTAACAAAAATTAAATAATATTTGTCTCAGCTTCATTAAAAAAAGAGGTCAAACCTATAAGGTGGAGTGCCAGAACCATGAAGGTCCTTATCCAGTTGTTTTAGTCACCTTTTGCATTGTTGTGACCAAAATACCCAGTAAGAACAACTTAGAGGAGGAAAAGTTTATTTGGGATTCATGGATTCAAAGGTCTCAGTCCATAGATCATCTACACCATTGCTCTAGGTCCAAGGTGAGACCCATCATGGGGAAGAGCATTGTGGAGGGAAGCTGCTCCCCTCCTGGCGACCAGGAAGGAGAGAGAGAGAGAGAGAGAGAGAGGAGAAGGAGGAAGACGAGGAGGAGAAAGAACGGGGGGGGGGGGGGAGAAGGGGCGAAAGGGCCCATAAGGAAGATGAACCCTTCCAGGACTAACTCCCAGTGGTTCACCTTTTCCAGCCTTGCCCCCCTTCACCCACCTGCATGCATTTACCACTCAGTTAATCTATTCAAAACTAGGATGAACTGATTCGGTTATAGCTGGTATAATCTCCCATCTTACTTCTGCATATTCCTGCATTAACAGGAATTTTACAGAGACACCTCATATCCAAACCATATCAGGGCCTGTTGGGAAAGCAATCAACACAGTTGCAGAAGAAACACTTGCTAGCTACCCACACTGATCATAGTATGAATGGACAACTGATGAGTACTAGATATTTGAGGAAAATCAACAGCATGAAAGAGAAGTACCAAGATTAATAAGAACCACTTGGAGGAAAAAGAGGCAATTCAGGAAACAGGAATTTTAAAAAAGGAAGTAAGAGCATTCATTAAAGCCAGAACAAAAATGGGCTGCTCTGAAAAGCTTAGAACCAGAGAGCAAGAAATAATTCTATAACATTTAAAGTCTGATATGAAAACTGAACAAGAAGACTGAACAACAGAATAGGCTAAATGAAAGATCTGGAAGAAATCTATCAGAATTTGAAGGCAATGGAGATGGGAATATTGATTTATTTCCAGGAAAATTCTATCCTCCCATCGCACATGTGGATGAGTCCCTTGTCTTAAGATGAGGCTACAGCTCTTGTAATCTAATCATTTCACCTCAGAGCATTCCTATATAATGCTTTCAAACCATGAACTTTTCACTGGACATAGTGGCATATGCCTGCAATCCCAGCACCTCTGGAGGCTGAAGCAGGAGGATCTCATATTTGAGGGCAGTCTCAGCAAATTATTAAAACCACTTGTCTTAAAAAATAAAAAGGGCTCAGGGTGTAGTTCAATGGTACAGTGCCTCTGAATTCAATTCTCAGTACCAAAAAAAGAAAAAGAAAAAAAAAGCCTTTCTGGGGTACATTTTTAGACCTAAACCACAGCATATGTATATTTTTTAAAAATTCTATATGGCTAATCTCTACTGTGCTGGAAGAATTAAAGAAAGGACAAGTTGCCTGTATCACAGTGATCTGAGTGTATATAATCAGGGTAATCACATGAAATAATGGAGTACCTTTTTCTTCACCCACTAGCTCCACACAGTGGCCGCTAGAAAAGATGACCTACTTTCCAAAGGACCAGATCAAAGGCTAAATACCAAGAGTGAGACAACAATCATTGGAAATAAATGTTGATCCCAGGATACTTGATTTCCCTTTCCTCTCCTGAGGAGGAAGTTTAAAATTGGTTGAAAAGAAAGGAGGAGGATTTGTGGAAATACCTCCCCTCCTGATACTTCTAGCTATACTGGGATTTGCCCTTCAGATCCTATTCAAAGTTTGGTAGCTCCCAAGGGCAGAGAAGACCACCATTTGCTTCTCATTTGCTCCTCCATAAATGAAGAAGACATTAGATATGATGGATTTGGAGGCATCAGTCAGGAGATAGTGGAGAGTGCCAAGCAAAGATTCAGGAAGATATTTATCCCTGCCGTACACCTTTTCCCCCAACAAGGACCCAGACTTGCCTGTACCTTCATCATGGGTCCAAAGTGAGACAGCAGAGTTCACTAAGTCAAAATGAATAAATTAGCCATCATTGCTTTTTTCCTATTCAAAAGTTTTCAAGTGTAGCAGCAAGATTCCAGCAGCAAAATTGAAAGAAGGTGTGCTTGCTGGGAGTGAGAGGCACCAGCATGTGCAGGAAGCTATGCAGGCAGCCACTCAAAGGGCCACCCCTTGGAGCTAACCTAGGAGGTGACTTGGGATGGTAAGAAGGCAGCAAGAAAGCCCTGTGCTCTTGAAAAATGGATGCTAATAAATGGAAAGAAAGAAGCAACTACCTCAACCAAAGCTCTGCCCATATATTTTCTGACTGACATATGGTTATCTGCTTAAAAATAATAAACAGTGACCCAATAATACCTAACTAGTCATAAGGAACTGCCCCACTGGAAGAATGAGACAAACATTTCTTACAGGTATGGAACTGCTACTATGCTCTCTCCTTTTCAACAGGCCAGCCTGCCGTCCACATATTATATTTAGAAAGACCACAAATTCATTTGGAACATTTTGAGAGTGAAGAATGTGCTACTACTGATTTTTCTAGAACCTGGTATAAGTAACTTCTGTCCAGGGCAACAAGGATTACTTGATTACGTTAGTAATATCTGAGCTCTTTCCAGTTGAACCTGGAAAGACTTTGTAATAATAAAAGCTGTCATGAAGGAGTGCCAACAATGCCAGGTGCTTTACCATGTCATTTCCTATAATCCACACAACTAATGTATATAGTAGGTACTGTTTGCAGTTTTATAGAAGAGGAATATGAAATGCAGAAAGGTTAAGTAACTTGCCTAGGGTAACACAGCTAACAAGGAAAGATTTCATCAAACAAGAGAAGATTCCATCAAGCTTGTAATATAAGTCTCGCTGGCTGTTTCCACATTTGATGTGCTGTGTTAATTCTTAACCTTTGAGATGAAGATAAGGATATTTCTTTGCAGATAAAGGAATAGCCCTTCAGGGGAATTATGTTATTCAAATTCAGTCATGCCAGGAAGTGTGAAAGTCCAAGTTGAACCTGAATATATCCTACAGGGTTTTCTGCTTCCTATCCTACCCTTGGAGGGGCCGATAGAGGAAATTCTGAGTCTTGGTTGCTGAAGCTATTTGATTAAAAACAGTGTAAACGGACAGCCAACGAGAACATTCATCTCTTTCATTACTTTTATTACTGGAGCTTTGCACCTTTCCTTAGATACATTATTAAAAGATTCCTAGAAAAAAACACCCTGATGAATTTTCAGCAGCCACACGTGAGGCACATGTGCGGTGCTACAGCTGTTAACGTCGGAACAAATCTTTTTTTTTTTTTTTTTTTTTGGTGCTAGGTATTGAATTCAGAGGCACTGTACCACTGAGCTAGCACAACCTAAATGAAAGAGAACCTGTGATCATGTGCCATGTTCCCACAGGCTTCCTGCAAAGCACACTGCAAACAGAATGCACTCGTGGTAGCATGCAACCATGCCATTCCAATGGCTTACATGAAACCAGGGCAAGAACACATCCCATCTCTCCAGCATTGGTCGTGTGGGCTATAAGCCCGTTTTGAACCTCAAGGTAGTGAATGATGAGTTTTGAAGCTGTCTTCGCTTGTGGGCCACCAAAAGGAATTGGAGGTGGTGGGACAGCGAGTCAACAGTGCAGAACCATTTTTCAGCCTGACTCCTACGGTGACGTGAGGGAAACTGTCATACCATTGATGTTGCAATCTGTCCATTGCTGCATGGGTTAGGGTCAAGTTCTGCGTACCATCAAAGCCTGATAGGATAGGTGAGGCAGTCCTAGGGACAGGGCCACAAAGGGTCTAGCAGTGGGTAAATTTATGAAGGAAAATAGAGACTCCCAGCACAGCTCTGAAGGTGTAGGTCTCTCTCTGAAAATCAGTTCACCTTCAGGTTCTCCAATCATCTGCCTGAACACAAAAGTAGAAGGACCATGGGCTTTGCTTTCAGGCAAAGTCATGTTTTCAAAGCTGAATTGTGCCACTGAGTGGTTTCTCTGACCTCGGACCAATTCATTTACTATCTCTGAGACTCAGTTGCTTCCCCCTTTAAAATAAGACCCTAACGCTGACTTCCAAGTGGTATAGTAAAAACTACTCTGAAATATCATAACGGTGTGTCCCCGACAGAAAATATAATGTGGGGCCACAGAGTGGGAACTCAGTGAAAGTTAATTTTATTCCTAATCTTGCTGCAAATGTTTGAAGTTCTGTGAATTGCTTAGTTTCCCCATGTTCCAGTTTCCTCAATTGCAAAATGTGGATAATAAAAGGTATTGTATTAACTAAGAGAATACATAAAAGGACCTATCACAATTTCAGGCATAGTTTAAGCCCACAGTAGATATTAGTTCACGTTCTCCACGTGCTGTTTCCTAATGCAGACTTTATTTCTCTTCAGCTGCACTGTTTTATTTTACATTATGTTGCATACAGTTTGCATACAAGTAGAGGAATTAAAATAGTGCTGCTATTCCCAAAGAGTAAAAGAACCCCTGGGTGTAACTGTCACACCATTTGAACTAATCTAGAATCCGTGGGCTTTGGAGTACCCAGAGCCATAGAGCTTACTCCAACATGCAGCACCTGAGCCCAATGACCCACCAACTACCTGGGCTCATTATCATAGAGATACTGATTCACCATGCTGGGCCTTGCTAGCAGCTTTCCAACCATTCAATTCATGCTTTTGTGGCAAATAATATTTGACTTTCAATTTAAAATCCAGGATACTGTAAAGCAAAACCTCGGTGTAATCATAGTGATAAATCAGGAACACATGCAGTTTTGACAGGATGGATTTTTCTAGTTTGTCATGAAGAACACTTCCCCTGTGCTTATCCATGCCCAAGCCCCTCCTTCACCCACATACCTGAGTATGAGAGAAGTTTCACCCATCCATACCATCTTGCACTCATAAGATCACAGCACTGGGAAGCTGCTTCAGAGGGTTACTGTCTTATCGAAAGTCTTAGAGTCTTGGTTAGGCTTGGTTAACTGAGTATGAAATGAATAAAGGAAGAAATAGAAAAAAAGCTATAACTCAGCAATAAAGTTTTCATCTTATTTAATCAAACACAAATTTGCATATTTCTTTGGCAAAAACATTCTCCCATTGATGAGCTAAAGCAAAATGTGCCAAAAGGAATTGTTTTGGTTCTCCCTCTTGAATAAGAAACATTAACTATAATTTTTTCAACATGAACCTTTGGTGGCTATTGGAGATATTTTCAAAACCATTTGGTTGCCATTTGGCTATTTATAGTTAGTTCCAAAAGCACAATCTAAGATTCAGAGTATTTAGAGGAGGGATCATTTCAAAATAGCATTTTCAATCGCATGAAAGTTTGAAAAGCTTGATCAACTTATGCGGGTGCTCCAAAAGTGTTTACATTTGGCCCAAGACTACAATGAGGTACTTACATTTGAATGAGGATGTTGGACTTGAATGAAGATGTTGGACCTGTGTCATATAAAGTGCTTTTGATGCTTTTAGCATCTTGGAATTGGAAACCTTAAAATCAGCTACAAATTAGGGAATTATTTAAACCTAACTCTTCCAAGCTTTCTTCATGATGTTTCTTCACACCTAATGCTACCATACTGATTCATGTATCATTTTCTCTCTTAATGTTTTCTAGCTGGAACAGAAACTGTCAAAGGAGCCAAACTAAATTCTGATGCTAAAAACTTTAGAAGTATCAAAATCATAAAACCCTAGATAATTCAGCTTACAATTAGATATGTAAATATTTATTAAAATTGAGCCTAACAGATATATCCCAAAGAAAGCTTTCAGATGCATAGAAAATTAGCACTTATAAATATTAGACCTTTATCCCCAGCCATAAATTTAAAGAATAGACAAAACACTGTTTGCCTCATTGACATTACAACCAAGAGAAAGAGCTGTGTGTCTCATTCCCAGAGGAGTTAGTCAGTCAGGGACTCTTTCACCATATTGTCATTCTCCCCAGTTGCTATTGATTTCAATGGCTCCTCGCTTCCTCACACCATCTGGTATTTCTTGGCCATGGTGATTTTTATGACTTGAGGAGAAGAAACAATGTCTCGACACACGAGACGTTCCTAACTTCAGACCTTGAGAAGCAACCCCAGGAAAGAAGAAGTAAAAGGATGACATAAAAAATCTCAGACTGCCCAGATGTGAGCAGCACTTGTTAATGCCTTCTCCCAACTTTCCTGAGATCAGGGGATATCTGTTCTATACACTGAGATCAAAAAGCAAGACTGTGCTCAAACAGCTCCTTATTTTATCCATTCATCTTGAGAGTTCACAACTGAAACTCAACAAGTGGTTGTTTCTTAAAGGTTAGTTGTAACGTGGCATATGAAATAATATCAGTGAACTTTTTATACTGCTATGTTGAAATCCATTGTTCTCCCTTGCAATTTGAATAGACCTTTTACCAATGTGTGACTTTGTAATACCATACATTAGTCATCTGGAAAATCTCAAATTAATTCATTATACAGCATCAAAAAAGAACATCCATTATTATTACTACATCTCGTGGGGAAGTCTTAAGTACTGGAAAAAAATCACCATGATAGAAACACATGTTCCAAAATTTTCATTCTTGCTTGACAGCTCCTTTTTGTCACTAGCAACAAATGCTGTCAATTGTTTTTCTTCAAGAGACAGACACATTTCACTCAGTTTGATAAAATGTCAGCCAATACAAGTCTGAATAATCATAATTTATCAGCTAGTAATTCAAGTTTTGAATAGAAATTGTTTCATGAAAAAAAGTGATTAGTTCAGCTTGCAACTCAAACAACTGCACCAGTATATTCTCTGGAGATAACCATCGTCCTTCAGAATACAAGCAAGCCATTCTGCCACACAGAATGTCAAAAAGGCATACATAAGGTTTGGGATTGAATCAATTTGATATTTTTTTTCCACTTCTTCAAGGACATTCTTAAATAAAACTGGTAGTTTAGTTTTTCACTGCAAGTATGTGACTTTGAAGAGCATCACACCAAGAATCACCTGGTGCCACCGCCTTGATTTGTGCTAAGACACCATCAAGTTCCCCTCCCATTGCTTTTGCACCGTTATTGCTAATGTCAACACATGTAATACTAAATGACATTATTATTATAAAAATGGTTTGGACTCATGGACCCTCTAAAATAGTCTCAGAAATAGCTGAGGAATATCCAGGGTTCCCCAGACTACACTATGAAAAGTGCTACATTATGGCTGAATACTTCTCACAGGAACAGGTTTAAGCCAAGTCCCAGAGAGTAGAAAACAAAAGTGATACACTTGCTCCTCTCTCTCTCTCTCCCTCTCTCTCTCTCTCTCTCACACGCGCACACACACACACACACACACACACACCTTCACACATATACCATTGGCTTCTGTTAAGTGAGTCCTATTTAGTTTTTAAATTGCGGTCCTGAGGTGTGCTTTAATCTTGCACATAAGATATCACCACCTTTCTCTTCCCTTTGGCTGAGTGAAGGCCCTCTCTCCTCAGTCATGGACATTTTGTGAATCACTAGTACATCTCTGAGTACCTGTATCTGTCTTTCCCTGTGTCCTAACACTTTAAAAATCTGACTACTTTAATTTCAGGTTCATATATAGACAATTTTCTTCTAGAAACACTGCAAATAGTCCCAAACTGAGCAATGGACACAAAAGTAACTCATAAATAAAAATGGCTGTCCATGCCGGTTCTCCCAACCCCAGGTCATTCAGTTCCCTGGCTCTTGGAAATCACCATGGTGGGAAAAAGCTTTGGAGGATTTAGAAAATCTGTATTTTCAGAATTTGAAGAAGGAAGGTAAATATTTGATTTAACATTATTTGAGTACTTAAATGTTTGTTTAAATTAATTTATTAATGACAATAAAAATAATTTCATGGTTTGAAGTTCTACCAATCCATCTCTTCTGTGTTAAGAACCTAAATATGCAAACATATCTAAGTTGATTGAAGGTCTCTCTACTATTTGTGGAGGGTTTGGAGAGGATGAAGTGAGGAGGGGTAACAACTTTGGAATGTGAAAAGAGGGACTATGCAAAGAAATGAAAGTAATAGGAATTTGGGCAAACTATATGCAAAAAGATGAAAGGAGAAGATGCCAAAAACATTTCATATGCTCAAAAGCCTGGCCTTAAGTTCAGATCTGTATGGGGATAAAGAAATCTTTCTTTCTGCTCCTGACTGAACCACATGGCCTTGATAGCAGGTGACAGAACTTAGGGCTCTGCCACCGTCCTTCATTATGTGAGGATTAGAGATGCTTTGGATGCCAAATGAAGAACCAAATTCATTTATACCAATATGTCTGCAAGCTATGGTGTTATAAGACCTAGATTTGGAGACGAAATTCTCAAAGCATATAAATTGACAAAGGATCAGTGTCCAGAATGAAGTGAATTCTAACTGATTTATTCACATAGACTTTTGCACATATAACTCTCATGTTGGCTGAACTTTTTTCCTTTTAAGACGACTTTGATTTTGTTTTTCTGTCCCCTGACCTTTTTATTTTATTTTTTCCTTTAAGGAGCCAGTGTATGCTGGGTACCACATCAGATGCTCACTGGTCATGGATAAGTAAAACAGAAAACCCTCAGAGTATAGCAGACATTCCATTCGTTGCTAAGGCAAAAATGACAGCATCAAAAGAAAGAAAAATATAAAAGATGATAAAGAACAAGAATTCCATTGGGTGTGTTTTCTTTCAGGTATTTTATTTGGTTTTTCTTATTACTTTCTGCTGTAATTCTGATTGCATTTTCAAAGTTCTCAAGACATGTCTAAGTCAATCAGATACAAAAGGAATTTTTCAAAGAAGTTATTCTAAAGTTATTTCTCCTCCCAATTCTTCTCTTTCAGGCATCGCAGTCAACCAGTCAGCTGACTCATTCATATTTATGCATTTGAAGGGTTTAACCTCTTCACTGCACCAGGAAGCTAGGCACAGCCATCAAAGTGCAATTGTTCTGCCCACGATCTGTACTGTCCTCAGAGATGCCCTGTCTGTCGGTGGTTGAAAATGGTCGATGTTGCGTAATACACACTATGCAAAGAGTGTTCAGTCCCAGCGCAGCCTGCTTGCCATTCTCCAGAGGTTACACTTCGTGAAGCTCATGCCAGAACGTTCTGCTTCTGCAGAGTGCTTAAATGCTCTTAGCAGGAAGAAAGGATAGGATCTGTTCCCTATTGAGATTCTGGAAATAAGTAGTTTGCAGAAAGTGAAACCTCTCCAGTCAGCAATCTGTGCTTGGGAGTGAGTCCTTGACCCACAGGAATTTGTTAAAATTACTTTCAAACTCTTCATTTTTTAAAAGTTTTCCTCTTGTGGTTGTAGAGAGTTATTTCATTTGATGCATCACTAGCTGTCTCCCCTGCTTTTTTTACCCAGGGCTGCATGCTGCACTTTGTCTTCCAAATAAAGACTGTCATGGCCAAAGCCTTTGCAGGCAACCCACCCAGCAGGGCCCGAAGTATTTACACCTTCTGGTGAACCTGATCAAGTTCATCTTCCATCAATTCAGTTCTGAGCTCAGCCTTAAATTAAATTTAGAAAGCAAGCTTCTGCAGGCCTGAGCCCTAACACAGCTTTGTCCTTTGTGTAGTTTCAGTCCTGATGTTAGACAACATTTGCAAATGACCCTTGATCAATTTCTCTCTTTGGATTCATCTCTAGGCCCTTCAATTCTGGCTCCCTTCCTGGCAGCTTCCTCCCTGGCCCCTTGGAACAACTGACATTTATATACCAGCACTTACAAAGTGTTTCCACACACAACATGAGGGAAAATAGACAAATCACTTGCTATGAGCTGGGCACTGGGCAAGACACTTCACAAGAATTACTACAGCTGATCTTCAGAACTCTCTGTGGGGTTTTACTATTCCCATTTTACATGTGAAAAGAAAATGAAATATGCATCTCCTAAATGAAATTTTGCCTCATGATTTTTGCACAAGCTTTATCAAAATAAATCATTCCATCTTCCCACTATCTGTTTCCTAAGGAGATTTGTGATGGTCAGAATCCATCTAGGCATTTAGGATTCTTTCTCTTTTGTAATTGTCTTATTCATAACTAATTCAACAATGTTTTCTTAAAAAAATTATTGAGTCTATTTGCAACATTCAACTTCATGTTTATGAAAACATCATTCTTACTTTTTGAGCACACATTTCAAGGGTCTCCATAATGTTAACTTAAGACATGCAAGTGCTACATATATAGCAAGTGTAAGTGGCATAAATAGACTGGGGGGGAGCCCAGCTGACATTTCATAAAACAAATTCAACGAGTGGGTGCAGGAGTGGGGGTGCATACTAGACGGTACCTTTGTAACCTCAAGTCTCAGTCTGAACATTTAAGAAAGCAGAGATTAGAGGTTTTACTAATTGATGTGTATGACATGATAATGGCCTTTTCTCATGCATATGCTTCTATTATTATGAACAAAGCAACTAAAATATACAGTCTATTCTTTAAATTTGTACAGATTCCCCTTGGGTCATTCCCTTAGCTTCATTTATTCCAGGCTAATATGGGGGTACAGATAGCCCTCTGTATCTGTGGGTTTTGCATCCATGAGTTCAACCACCCCAAACAGAAAATATTCAGGGAAAAAAAATTGTTTTTGTACTGAATACGTACAGACCTGTTTTTCTTGTCATTATTCCCTCAACAATACAGTATAACAACAATTGACATAGCATTTACATTGTAATGGGTATCACATGTAATCTAGTGATGGTTTAACCTATTTGGAAGGGTGTGCAAACACTGTCCTGCTGTAGATTTTGATCTCCTAGGGGTTCCTGGAACTAATCTATCCTGGATTCTGAGGCAAGACTAAAATGGAAGAACACTGGTAGAGATAGTAGGATATGGCCCCTGGGAAAGGCTGAGTGCACCTGTGTGGTATTTTGTTTGGGTTTTTTGTTTGTTTGTTTTCTGTGGTGCCGGGGATTGAACCCAGGCCTTGTGCTTGCAAGGCAAGCACTCTACCAACTGAGCTGTATCCCCAGCCCTTGTTTTGGTTTTTGTTTGTTGTTTTAGTGTTACACATAGACTATGACAGAGTTAAGCCTGTATGGAAGCAAGACCCAAAGTTATTAAGTTATTTCCTGGTAGATGAAGTACAAAACATGGAGAGCACTCTGTGACCTGGAGTACTCTGAAATGTTTTGTGTCTGGAATGCATTCATTCTTCTTTTTATTCAACAATATTTATGGACCACCTTCTATCTTTTAAGTGAGGTGAATACAATAGTAAACAAAACCAGACATGGTCTCTCTTTCCTGATAGTTTTCAGACCTTTAATGGACTCCTCAGAGAAACAAAAAATAAATTGTAACTGCAACTAGTGCCGTGCTGGAGAGCTACTTGGTTCTTCAATTTTATGTAGTCAGGAAGGTCAGCAGAGGCGTTCCTGAGGAAATGGCACTTAGATGAGAAGATGGCATAGGGGCCAGCTAGGTTACCAGGGAAAGACAGGTGTTCAGGAAGAGGGAACAATGTGTAAAAAGACCCTGCTGTAGATGTGACAACAATTTCAAAGCAAAAGGATTATCAAAGAAGATAATAAAGCATCTTTAATCAGAAGGGATAACCCCAGAAGAATACTGGGTTTGGAAATGGGCAGCGGTTGAAAGGAGGAACTTGCAGGCTTTCCTCTGACAATGTCTAGCCCATCAAAACAAAGCAGTAGCATCGAATGCGTTCAAGAGGGATGTGTGAAGAATTTGACTCAGAGGATCCAATTCCTAAGGCACTAAGCTGAGATGGGAGGTGTGCAGGGAATGAGAATGACCACACAGGTTTAGGGAAAGGTCTTCAGGCTGCATGTCAGGACCCTGGGTCATAGCCTTAGCTCTGTTAAATGGCAGTTATGGGACAGTTGGGGAATTATTACTCACCCTGGGCCAATAGATTCTGATCAGAGTCCTGGTCTGAATTGTGACTTTGTCCCTCACTAGTATATACCCTTGAGAAAATGGCACAACTAATATGAACCTCAGTTTTTCTCTTTATATAGACATAATAATCCCTTCCTCATGGAATTGTAAGGATTAAATGAGATAATATATGTAAAGCACTTAGTTCCAGCAGATGCTGTTAGTACTCTACTCATTAACTCATAACTGCCTGTGTTTCCTGACAGATTCCCAATGCCAGTACATATATTTTGTGCTCAGGACTTTTCTCCAAATTTATTTATTTATTTATTTGGTACTGGGGATTGAACTCAGGGTCACTCAACCATTGAGCCACATCCCCAGCCCTATTTTGTATTTTATTTAGAGACAGGGTCTTGCTGAGTTGTTTAGCTCTTTGCTTTTGCTGAGGCTGGCTTTGAACTTATGATCCTTCTGCCTCAGACTACAGAGCCATTGGGATTACAAGCATGCACACTATGCCTGGCTTCTCCAAAAATCTTGAAAAGTCACTGCCCATGCAAAATCAACATCTGCCTGCCTTCTGCAGCAGCCATTAGGTAGTGGCTCAGGAATTACACTTAAGTGCTTCAGTCTCCTCACTCTTTACATAAAGTAATTATGATGTTTGGGTTCTACTTCTTTTCTCAGATTTAAAGCTCCATGCATCCAAATGAAATGCATGACTTGTATTCAAATCTTTATCTCATATCTCAAGGTTTGCTCCCAGCCCACACTAAGACATTATACAACATCTATCATATAGTAATCACTTAATGAAGATTTGATAAATTAACAATTTATTATTATACTATTATTACTATTATACTTACTCAAGTTTTCTGATAGAACCCTAAAAATTGTTTTAGCACAAAATTTTAAATAAAAAAGATTATTATTCCCTAGCATACATAAAAGGGTAGTAATATGGGTTAAATGAAAGGTAACTGGATCCAGAGGAAAAGTCATCTGGACTATTAAGAAAGTCAAGCAAAGACCTGAAGATTGTAGCAGATGTTGTCCATAAATTATCTGAAGGAGCTAAAAGGAACTGCAAACAGCAAAATGATGGTGCTTCCCTTAGAGACAGCCAGATTCAGATTCCTCTTACTACTCCAGACTTGGCAGGAACTGGCTCCTCCTCCTGTCTTGCAATATTTCAGAATAGTCAACCATATAAAACTACAATATATAATGGAAGCTTCCATCATAGAATTTAGGCACATCCACAGCAGTTCTATCAAAGGACTCTGTAAGTAGTTGATGATACATAACAGGTGGGGGGAGGTAAGGGAAGAATGGAAGAAAGATGGACTGTGTAGATGGAAATGAAGGGCAGGGAAGGAAAGATAATAGAATGAGACAAACATCACTACCCTATATACATGTATGAATGTGCAAATACTATGACTCTACTTCATATACAGGCAGAGAAACGATAGTTGTACTCCATTTGTGTACAATGAATCAAAATTTAAAAAAAAAAAAACATGGCTTAGCTAATCAAGAAGAGCAAAACTTTGAGTTTCTAAGGATTTCTCACACTTATGAGAAGCTTACACTCACAGCCAGCTACACTGGCAACGTCAAACCTCTCTTGGGGATAGGAGAGTTGATAATGGTAGAAAACTCTGGACATGAACAAAAGAGAGTGACCAGTGCAAACTTCCACCAAGTGGGCCACGTTACTTCAGGACCTTAATGAGCTTAAGCCACTGGATATATAGTAGAATACATTTCACACATATTTTTGTGCACATTCAAGTCAAAAGAATAAACTAACTCTCAGACCTTAACTTAATCTTCAAAAATAACAATTTTCCTCACCACTTAATAAGAAATAGATGGTGCAAAAAACCATGTCATCAGTGCCGCAGTATGCAATCAGCAAAATAACAGATTATGGGAATCTCTGATAGAAAGACAATCAAGTTTGTTCTGAAAAATAGAAGAAAGAATGGTGTAATGTGTATGTAGGTGGAAGAGGAACCTAAGGATTAGAGGATACTTAAGGAAACATATGAGAAAATAATAATTTTCACTGTTAACTCTGGTAGAATCTGGGTAGAATATTTTATTTTTTCTTATATACATCCTCTGATGCTAACTGTGGCTGTCTAACAAATCACTTTAAAACTTAGCATCTTAGCATAATAACCACTTGTTATAGCCCATGAGTCTTGGGCCTAGCTATTCTAGACCACCAGATCTCAACTGGGCTTGCTCACACGCCTGGGGCCTTGGACAGTTGGGCTGATGTGATGCTGCTCCACCTGGTCTCTCAGTTCTCCAGGAGGCTAGTCCAGGCTTGATCTCATGGTGCAGGCAGGGTGCCAAGAGAATGGAAAATGGGTTTCGAACTGACACATCTTTTGTTCTACCACAATGTGTTGCCAAAGCAAGACACAAGGGTAACCCTGATTCAGGAAGTAGAGGGGAAAGATTCCATCTCTTGATGGGAAAGACTACAAAACTATATTGTAAGGAGAATTGATACAGGAAAGAGTGAAGAACTGTGGTCATTTTTCAAACAATGTACCTCTGGTAGTAAGTAGTGGATTCATTGATTTTCTAAAAACAAACAAAATACAGTAGATCTATGGAAATTTCGAGCTCTGCAGGCCTTTGCATGCAGTAAGGGCAGGAATAGTTTTAGAATTTCTTAAGACTCTCCTCTTCAAGCAACTCTTCATTTTACTATTGAGATTTTTCCCTTTGTTTCTCTGGTAAGTCTCCACTTAACCCCTGAAGGCTCTTTGAGATTTCTATAGCACTCTCAAATTCTTCATCCATTGCTCTGATCATATGGTCCTGTATTTATTTAACTTCCCAATTTCCTTCCAAAGGGATCCTTCTGAGGGCTGCAAGTGCCTTCCTCTTTACTACATCACATGCACATTTAATGGCAGTGTCTGGCAGAGTTGCTACACAATAGACAATGGTATTATTTGCTGGATGAATGAAAATTAAGGAAAATACAAATGAAAATAATAATGAAAGTCACTGTGTGACTGAGAATACACAGGCACAGAGTAACTCTCATAATTCGAAAGAAGAGATGGGAATTCCCTGTGACAGAGAAATCCCTGCTGTAAATTCTAGCACACAGCCAGTCCATTTCTTGCTTGTTTCCCTGGGGAGGCTGTCTACTACCTCGAAAACCATAGCATTTTAACACCATAAAAAAAGAAAAAGGCGGGCGGTCATTTGTCTGCAGGTTCCTGTGCAATTGAAAGCTAAAAGTCTATCAGAGGGTTCTAAACAAGGGTGCATTTCTTGATTGGATTTCTGTCTACCACAGAGCTTGGAAATAAATTGTTCCCAATTTTTGGTGAGGAATACAGATCTGCTGGGCCATTTTCTTTTCAGCCATGTTTCCAATCACTAACTAATCATTGTCTCCAATTCCTACCTAATAAAACTTTATTTGGATCAAAATTAAATAGTTACAGTTATTGGAACTAGATCTGGAAAATATTGGATTGTTAGAGAATATTAGAAGACATCCGAGTTGCCTTGTTAGATATGACAAGCCTATACAATTAATTTCAACTTAAAATACACTGAAAGTTAATACCATTTTGTTAAGAAGATAAAAACATATGATATAGTTTCTTTTCTGCAACCATTCTTATTGTAGTATTTTAGGATTGAACAAAAAATATAATGGGTTATATGTGAAGTTTTAACTTGCTGATTACACATTTTAAAAAATAAAGTTTGACATAAGCTTCAAGACACTCAGAAATTCAGCAATTTATCACACCATTCAATTCTGAGAAACTAGTATGATTCCATAGGAATAAAAAATAAATAAACACACATAACATTTGACCAGCAAAGTAGGAATTTATTTTATAGATGTCCTTTCAGATATTCAGAAAAGTGCACATTCAAGAATACTCGTTGCAGTATTTATAACAAAATATTAGGAAAAACATAAACATTCAATCAAAGGCTGGTTAAAAAATCCAGTGTATTTAAACAATGGAATACTAAGTAACAACAATTAAAGAAAGCAACACACAGAAACACAAACATTAATAAGTGTAAAAATAAAAAGGAAAGAAAAAAAGCAATGAACAACATATTTTCGTATTAAAACTAGTATTACTTTAATTGGTACAGATCATTGTGTTCTCTAGGAAGGTACACCAGAATAAGGATGGTTTTTCTATGGAACAAAACCAAGAGAGTTACCGTTCACTTTTTTTATGTCTTTTAAATTATTTACCTTTTCTTGCATTAGCTAATCAAGAGCAAATTAATAATGCTCAAACCAAAACAAAAGCAAAATTTCTGTCTGTAGAAAACAATATTAATGCAAAGGCTTAATGACAGTCAATATTTCAAATAGACACAAACCAGAAGTTAAAAAGAATGAACAGCCTTTCAACATATGTATACAAGTCCAAGGATAAGTCTCAATGTCTCTAAGATATCTGATTATAACTCAAGACCTAGTTTCAGTGAAAAATCACACTTTCACTAAGGCCAAGCATAAGGTTTGCATCCTACTCTAAAAGAAATCTTCCATCCTAATCAAAAATACAAAAGGACACACACACACACACACACACACACACACGCGAAAGTCAAGAAGTGTCATATGCTTAATAAAATGGAGGAATTTCTGGCATATTTTGGAGCAAAGGAATACTCAAGATTCTTAAATGGAGATTGTGTGGTTTGGAGAAGAAAGACTAAAAAATAATAACAAGTACTGTGTTTGGTAGAGCAACTAATTTTGAACAAAAATACTAGTTTGCTCTTCAGAGTAAATGAAAGAGTTAATGAGAAAAACCTTCAGGACAGGATTTCCATTTCACATTATGACAGATTAGATTGTATCTAGTCAATTCTTCTGGTGATATCAACTATAAAAGCTGAATAAAATACAAAACAACAACAACAAAAAACACTTTAAGGGCATCAATGAACAGATAGACACACACACACACACACACACACACACACACATACACACACAAAATAGGTGCTGCAATCCCAAAGGAAGGAAATGGGCTGAGCTGATCCCAATTTCTTAGCCACTTTTTCTCCTAAAGATGTAAGTTGATTTCTCAGTGGCACAGGTAAGGCTTCCAACAGAAAGCAGTGACTCAGAATTTTAGCTTTTCTCTTGGAATGGGAGGAAGTTGAAATTCTAAGTTCTTAAAACAACCAGGATGGGAGAACCAAGATCTTAGAAAAAAGATGGTCTCAAAGGAGTCCTAACTTTCATTCTTTTCCTCTCCGATCATGCTAGTAGTGAGAAACCACTAAACTAAGCACATAAAACCAGTTAGGAAGCTCAAAACTTAAACCAGAGCTTTCTCAGGAGTCTCATAGTTGATGGGCAAATGAAAAATGGATATCGGAGTCCACCATGATAAGGCTCCTCGGTAATCATCCAAGGTTTTCAATTAAGCACAGTAATAGCTGACCCTAGGAGAAAAGGTGCATGAGAAACAGACAAATGCCCACCAAGGCTGAATTGGCTCAGATCACTGCAGTCCCTATTATAATAGCTATTTAATTGAAATGGAAATTAAATACTCTATGGAGAAAAATAATATACTGCACTTTAAAATTTTTAGTAACTACTACTAAGATTTGTTTTTTTAAAAAATAATATCAGAAATGTCAAGAGACAAGACTGATCAAAATTTTTCAAAAATTCAGATAAGAGGAAATAGAAAATTTCTATAATCAATTTATTAAAGAAATTAAATGTGTGATATTTCATCTTCTTGCAAAAAAAAAAAAGAGTGCAAGTTTCGATATCTCTAAATTGCTTCCTTACATTTGTTCAGTTTTGAAACCCAGATGAGATCGTTTGTAATCTCCAGCTTGCAAACCTAGTACCGTGGATAATTTCCAAAGGAAATTTGGAAATTTGTTGGGGTTTTCTGATCTGCCACCCTACGTTTCTCAGGCAATATCTCATTTCATTGCCACAACCTGCACATTTTCTTTAAATTAATGTACTTGGACAAATGGTAGTATTTTTGTTTTCTTTGATATAATTTTGAGTGTATTGACACACAGTAGAGTGGCTAAATTTTAAGACACAGACAATACTAAGTATCAACAAGAATGACAAGAATGGGAAACAACCAGAATTCTCATGCTCTGCTGGTAGAAGTGGAAATGGACAAAGTCTCTTTGGAAAATGTTGCACAAGATAACCTGAAACTGGACTAATCTACACTGATGCCATGTTTGCATTTTGTGTAGAAGCAAGATTAAAGAATGCTTATGTCCACCAGAACCCACATATAAGAATATTCAGAGAAGAATTGCTTTTTACCAAATCATAAAGTGAAAACAATCCAAATACCTATCAATGTAAAGTAAATAATAGAGCAAGGTACACTCATATAATGGAATGAGGTACACTCATATAATTCTTCTGTATGAATACAGAAGAAATTACTTCTAAATATAGACAAATTGTTTTTAAGTCAGAAAATGAAAGTAGACAAGCTGTATAACCACTTAAATAAAATTCAAAAAATACATTCAAATGTATCTATAGTTGTAATGAGTTAGGCAAACCGTACTGGTAAAGGACAGAGTACCCAACAAGACATTTCTCTCTTCAGTCATCAACCACAAGTTCAGGGGAACTAGGTTACTCTAACTTCAGACCAACTGGCTGGAAATTCATGAGTCTCCACAGCTAACCTCAGATTTTGCAATTTGCTAGAATTCATAGAACTCAGGAAAGAGCACATGTTTATATTTTTATTAAAAGCAGGGGCACAAATTAGAATGGGCAAAGGAAAAGTGACATAGGGAGGAATCTGGAAGGGAATGAGAAGCCTCCTTATTCACAGGGACTTTTTGCTGTCCTGGAATAGATGTTTCAGAATATACATGGTGTATGGCCAGAGAGGCTTATTGCAGCCTTTGATCTTTGGAGTATTTATTAGAACATGACACCAGATGGCCAAAATGGTTGACTTTCAATCTCAGTCAGTCCTGCAGGTTTGGGTTGATATCTTTAGTCTCCAGTTTTTCTAGAAACTAAAACTAAATGAAACAGACATTATTACCTTTTGTACATATATGACTGCATGACTGATGTGATTCCACAACATGTACAATCAGCAAAAGAAATTGCACCGCATTTATGTATGAAATATTAAAGTGCATAAATGCATTCTACTGTCATGTATAACTAATTAGAACAAATTTTTAAAAACTGGCCTCTGCCTCAAAACCTACCATAAATCAGATTGTCTGACTTTATGGTGATCAAAGTCCAAGGGCAAGCCATGCCCTTGCTCTCAGGCAAATCATCCAGGGTCCTGCAGAACATCTAGGTGAGTAGCCAAAATAAATTTCATACCTCTTTTTTGGTGAGATTTGTTTTTCACTACCAAACATTGATGGCAGTCAGAATAGAAGTTACCTTTAAGGGTATGAATAATCAGGAAGATGCAGCGTGCTGATTCTAGGTTCTGGTAATGTTCTTATTTGTTGCCCGAGTGGTAGTCACTCATATCTGTTTATCTTGCAATAGTCATGGAACTGTACTTTTATAATGTGTGTGCTTTTCTGTATGTGGCTTATATGTCAAGAAAAATATATACTTAGTGGGAAAAAAATTTAAACCAGAGATGCTACTCAGTCAGAGTAGGTATTTAATAGTATGAAACAGGGAGTGTTACACAATTCATGGCTTCTACCCAGTAGGGAGGCACTTTTCAGGTTGAACTCAACATAGAAGCTTCACTCTTCCTGCCAAAGAAACAGCTGCAGTGAAACCCTTCCTGCTGCTAAGGTGCTAAAAGATCATTTCAACCCCAAATTGTACAGGTCATGAGTGCTCTATAGCCCAGAAAATATCAATGAAGGAAAGAAAGCTAGAGTGAGGAAGGAAGAGAAGGGGGAAGAAAGGAAAGAAGGAGGGGGAGAAGGAAGAAATAGAAGGATCAAGTAGAAATATTTCTTTAACTGAATATTCACTGATGCCTTAGTTTCCCAGAACAGTCTCTGATACAAGGATTTATGTGCAAGTGATGTATTAAGGAAAGGTTTCTTGGAGGAATCCAAAAGGAATGTGGACACGGGAGAGCAAAGGGCAAGAAGCCAAGCAAAGCTGTGATTTTTAGGCAACATACCAGGCAAAAACTGAGTCCAGAACTGTCCAAAAACTGAGGGGAGATCTAAAATGTAGATTATACCTTAGCACTTGCCTGTACTTGAGGCAAAGCAGTTGGGTTTCAGCACTCCTGTAACCCACCTTTGCTAGGGACCATATCATGTAAACTCCCAGGCATTTCCAACCCTGTACGTGCTGGCAAAAAAAGCTCTAGTATTTTCTGGGTGTGGTGGTCCACACCTTTATTCCTAGCAACTCCAGAGGCTGAAGAAGGAGGATGACAAGTTTCAGACCTGCCTCAGCAAGTTAGAATCTGTTTCAAAATAAAAAATAAAAAGACTGGAGATGGGATGTAGGTCATTGGTAAAGCATCTCTGGGTTCAATACCCAGTACCCAAACAAAACAAAACAAAAACAGGCCTGCTGCACCAGGCTCCCCATCTACCAACACGGGGCTCAATGGGCCCCTCCATCTTGGGACACTGCAACTTCTGCCAAAGCCCCTGTATGTGGTATCCTCCACCTGGGGTCACTAGACAGGGCCTGGAGGCAGCCACCTACCACAACACAACAGGCCACAGCATTGCATCTCTGAACAGGCTTTCCAACATCACCACACAACCTGCCATCACTCTCCCATCTCTGAAAGGGGTCACCTCCAAAAACAAAACTATAGACCAGGAATGGGGGAGTCCACATATATAGAATATTCCATCCATCAACAAGCAATTATATTTCTCTAAAATAAACCATATATTATGACAAAAAGCAAGTCTTAGCAAATACAAAAAATAGAGATACTACTCTGATCATAATGGAATGAAATTAGAAATCAATGATATAATGAAAAATAGAAGTTACTTCAACACCTGGAGACTAAATAATATGCTATTGAATGAAAAAGGGGTAGCAGAAGATATCAGGGAGGAGATTAAAAAAATTCAAATTATTCCATGAAATAGAAAAGGAAGGAACCCTTCCAAACTCATTCTATGAAGCTACAATCATCCTGATAACCAAACCAGACAAAGACACTTCTAGGAAAGAAAACTTCAGACCAATAACTCTGATGAACATAGATGCAAAAATTCTCAATAAAATTCTGGGCAAATTACATACAAAAATATATTAAAAAGACAGTGCACCATGAATGAGTGTGGTTCATCCCAGGGATGTACATTTGGTTCAACATTCAGAAATCAATAACGTAATTCATCACATCAATACACTTAAAGATAAGAACCATATGATCATTTTAATAGATGCAGAAAAAGCATTTGATAAAATGTTCAAAACACTAGAAAACTAGGGATAATAGGAACATATCTCAACATTGTAAAAGCTATCTGTGCTAAGCCCAAGGCCAACATCATTCTAAATGGAAAAAAACCTGAAAGTATCCCCTCTAAAAACTGGAACAAAGCAGGGATGCCCTCTGTCACCACTTCTATTCAACATAGTCCTTGAAACTCTAACCAGAGCAATTATACAGATGAAAGAAATTAAATGGATAGGAATAGGAAAAGAGGAACTCAAGCTATCACTATTTGCCAATGACATGATTCTATATTTAGAGGATCCAAAAAGTTCCACCAGAAAACTCCTAGAACTAATACACAAATTTGGCAAAGTAGCAGGATATAAAATCAATACCCATAATTCAAATGCATTTCTGTACCTCAGTGATGTATCCTCTGGAAGAGAAATTAGGAAAACTACCCCATTCACAATATCCTAAAAAAAATAAAAATAAAAATAAAATATTTGGGAATTGACCCAACAAAAGAGGTGAAAGACCTATACAATGAAAACTACAGAACACTAAAGAAAGAAATTAAAGAACTTAGAAGATGGAATGATCTCCCTTGTTCTTGGATAGGCAGAATTAATATTGTCAAAATGGCCATACTACCGGAAGCATTATACAGACTTAATGCAATTCCAATTAAAATCCCAATGATGTTCCTCACAGAAATAGAAAAATCAATCATGAAATTCATTTGGAAAAATAAGAGACCCAGAATAGCCAAAGAAATCCTTAGCAAGTAAAGTAAAGCAGGAGGCATCACAATACCAGACCTTAAACTATACTACAGAGCTGTAGTAAAAAAAACAGCATGGTATTGGCACCCAAATAGACACGTAGACCAATGGTACAGAATAGAGGACACAGAGACAAACACCCATAAATACAGTTATCTCATACTAGACAAAGGAGTCAAAAACATTCATTGGAGAAAAGATAGCCTCTTCAACAAATGGTACTGGGAAAACTGGAAATCCATGTGTAGCAAAATGAAATTAAACTCATCTCTCACCCTGCACAAAACTCAAAGTGGATCAAAGACTTAGGCACTAGAACAGAGATCCTGCACCTAATAGGAAAAAAAAAAAAAAAAAAAAAAGCAGGCCCAAATCTTCATCATGTCAGCTTAAGACCTGAATTCCTTAACAAGACTCCTAAAGCATGAGAAATAAAATCAAGATTCAATAAATGGGATAAATTTAATCTAAAAAGCTTCTTCTCAGCAAAGGAAACAATAACATGAAGAGAAAGCCTACAGAATGGGAGAAAATCTTTACCTCATGCACATCAGATAGAGCATTCATCTCCATGATACATAAATAACTCAAAAAACTTAACACCAAAAATCAAATAACCCAATCAATAAATGGGCTAAGGAACTGAACAGACACTTCACAGAAGACGATATACATTCAATCAACAAATACATGAAAAATTGTTCAACATCTCTAGCAATTAGAGAAATGCAAATCAAAACTTCTCTAAGATTTCATCTCACTCCAGCCAGAATGGCAATTATCAAAAATACAAGCAACAATAAGTATTGGCAAGGATGTGGGAGAAAAGTTATACTCATTCACTGCTGGTGGTACTGCAAATTGGTGCAATCACTCTGGAAAGCAGTATGGAATTCCTTAGAAATAGAATGAAAACACCATTTGATCCAGCTATCCTACTTCTTGGTCTATACCCAAAGGACTTAAATTCAAAGTACTACAGTGATGCAGCCATATCAATGTTTTAACTGCTCAGTTCACAATAGCTAAACTGTGGAACCAACCTAAATGCCCTTCAATAGATGAATGGATAAAGAAACCATGGTATATATATATACATGATGGAATATTACTCAGCCTTAAGGAAGAATAAAATTATGGCATTTTCAGGTAAATGGATAGAGTTGAAGAATATCATACTAAGAGAAGAAAACCAATCCCAAAACCCAAAGACCAAATGTTCTTTCTGATTAGTGGATGCTGATCCATAATGAAGGGTTGGGGATAAGGGAAGAATAGAAGAACTCTGGATGGGGTGGAGGGGAGGGAGGAGAGTGGAGGGAATATAGGGGTCAGGAAGATGATGGAATGAACAGACATTATTACCATATGTACATGTATGATCACCAAATGGTGTGACTGCATCATGTACAACCAGAGAAATGTAAAGTTGTGCTCCATTTGTGTACAATTAGTCAAAATGCATTCTGCTATCATGTATAAATAATTAGAACAAATTAAAAAAATCATAATGGGGGGTCTTTAGTATTTTGAAGAAAGTCCTCCAAGGAGAATGTGAGCTGTTAGAAACTAAAGTATATGTAAGTTGAGAGAGAAGCCTACAAACTGTGTAAAGATTCTGAGGGAATCTGTGAAGTAGTAGCTATATTTATTACATCTATATTAGAAATTAATACAGAAAATATGCTATACATTTTTTATACTTCTATGTATCCCTCCTTGGTTGCTGAACCTTTAGTATACCACAATGAGTTATCCTTCACAGTGTGATAGGCATTATTCTCAGTCAACAGTTTATAATGTTCCAAGATAGAGCCTTTTAAATTATTGCTTAAAATGTTTTGCTCATGTTTACAAACCCAAATTCCACTCAATTATTTCAATCACTGTATTTTAGGGCTCAGAGAAGGATATAAAATGCTCCTGACCTGAATGTAAACTAGCATAGTCTTTATGGAAAACAATATGAGGGTTGCTCACAAAATTAAAAATGGAAGGGTTAGTTGATGGAAGGATCCTACTTTACTACCTAATTCTTTAAGAAAGATCTCATCAAACATTTTCTTAAACAATTAAATAGTAAATATTCTACACTTTGCAGTTCATATGGTCTCTGTTACATACATCTTATCTCTGCCCTGGTAACAGGAAAGAAGTCACAAAAAACACGTAAAGCAATGTGCTTTACCATATTCCAGAAACATTTTATTTACAAAAATAGTCATTGGCTGGATTTGAACTGTGGCTTGACCTGTGGTTGCTGACTTCTGTGGTATTTATATAACATGCTCTGCTTAGAACTGAAAAAAATTGAAACATTGCTTTTGAGCAGTTTCTGCTGAATCAGGTTTACCAAGCATACAGATGGGGTTTGAGTATTGCATTCCCCACAACTTCAGAATCTTCATTTGTAAATGGAACTACTCCTTACCTATAACTATGAAGTCACATGGAAGATGTTCACCCACAGTGAGTAGATAAAGGAAATGTTTGATGAACATGCTTTGTGAAGTTCTGCTCAAATGTACTACTTTTTCTACAGCGTGTGTTTTTTATATTTTATTATAACATTTACCACACTGTCTTATAAGTTGTAATTTGATTTCTTCTTTAGAATGTATGTTTTTTAAGGTAAAGTCTCTGTATGGTCTACCTTTGTATCACTAGAACTTAGCACAACTTCTTCCTCACTCACCACCTTCTAGATGAATGATCACAGAGCTCATAGCCTACCTCGACAGGTCTAAGGCTTTTCTAAGCACCATAAAGTGAGGGTGCTTCCACCACACAGGACTTATTAAGGTATACTTGACAAATAAAAATTGTGTGTTTTTAGGGTGTATAACGTGATTATTTGATATAAGTAGCCACTGTGAAATGATTAAATCAAACCAACAAATCTATCACCTCATATTTATCATTCTTTTCTGGTAAGAGCATTTAAGATCTAATCTCTTAGCAATTTTCAAGTATATAATAATATATTATTTTCAGTTATACTCAGGTATATACATGTTGTATAACAGATTCCCCTAACTTCTTGATTCTAAGTTAAACTTTGTAACCTTTGTCTCTGTCCTTCTCTGTCCCCCATCAATGCCTGGTAACCACCGTCTACTTTCTGCTTCTTCGTTTGACATTTTTAGATTCCGCAGTTAAGTGAGACCAAGCAGTATTTATCTTTCTGTGCCTCATTTATTTCACTTAATACAATGTCCTTCAAGTTCATTCATGTAGTGGCAAATAGTATTTCATTCTTTTTTAAGGCTGACTAGTACTCTACTGCTTTTTTTCCCTTTATCTATCCATTGATAAACACTTCGCTTGATTCCATATCTTGGCTATTGTGAGAAGTCTTGCAGTGAATATGGGAGTGTAGCTATCTCTTTGACATCCCAAATTCATTTCCTTTGGATAGATGAGGCATAAATTATGATACTAGAGAATATCTGCTCAGAATTCACTTGTAGCTTTAAAAGAATTCCACTATGCCTCTACCTTTTAAGGAGCGAGGTGTGTGTGTCATTTCCTGTCTAATGTGCTAAAATTCCCAGAGGCAGAAGTGATGCCTGTTTATATTCTTTTCACTCACTACTCTTAACACAGAAATGTGAAATCCACTCCTTTAAGAAAAATGCTTGTGATGACTCCTTCCTCAGCATATTAGCAGTAAATTCAGTAAGCATTCGACAATTGCTCACTGGATAAACTGCCACCATGCATTTCTGTGGACCTGCTAGATTTTTAAAAAGTTCTTAAAGAAACCATTAGACAAACATATAGCACTCAGGCTCAACATTCAGGTATACAGCAAAGGCCTTCTGTTGCCTTCAACAGATGGTTGAATATTGTCGGTCAATCCAAAGGCAGTGAAATGCCAGCTCATAAAATGAATGAGATTGCTAATTTAATTTGAGATGTCTAGAGTTACAACAACAACAAAAAAGAGTAAGATAGTTTTGATGAAGTCCCATATGCTAATTGGATATGATTTATAAAGGACAGAGTTAGAAGAAAACATATCACAGCCTTCAAAAGAATCCATGAAAAAAAATGAAAGTAAGTTAAAAATATTAGTAGTGAACCCAAAATTTTGGAGGTCAGAAAATTTGCATGTATTTTGCAAACATGTCAAAAAATTAAAAGGTATTCTTTCCCATATAAAAAGTAGAGAATGGATTTAAAAACTCAGGCAAATCTTTTAAACAGAAAAAAAAAGAAAAGTAGGTTTATATTAATTAATGACCAGACTGATAAAATTTTGACCTTGTTTATGTAAGTGCAAACTCATTCAAATGTTTCAAAGTCATTTTGTCTTAAAAAAGAAATACTTATTTTTCCACTGCAATCTATTTATTATTTACATTTCTCAAGGACTCTATGGTTCATGTGACATGCAAATATCACGTCTACTTTCTCTCAAATTCTACAATTTATTTCCAAGTGAATTTCTCCATAACTTTGTTGTAGTTCAGCAGTGTGTCTGACCTTATTGAGACTTGATTTGCACATAGATCTTTGACTTTCTGCTGTCAGTAAAGAGAACGTATAACCTCAAGAATGATTAAGGTAAAGTCTCAAGTACGTTTTTTACTTTAGAAAAGGTGTCAAAACTGTGATTTTGCTTTCTTAAATTCAGCTACAACTTGAACTATGTAACTCAATTGCTAATAATTTAAAAATTTACACAATTTCCATTTTAGTTGAGGTTAATTTGGAACTTTTGACTTCCAAGATAACATCATGGTCTCACCTCCTCACGAATATGCTTCCTGAGTTGCTCAACATTCCTTCCTTATTTTCTGTTTATTCAGATACAGAATTTTATTTTAAGAAACTAAACTTTTCCATTAAATTTTGCTTTATTTAGTTTTGTTTTGAACCTAACAACAACCTTCAGCATGGAGCATATAGACTCCTGCTCTTTTTGTGAAGCCCAACCAAGAGTCCTGTAAAATCTCCTTAGGCCTTGGTAATGAAAGCAAATCCTTGAAAGCTTTGACCCCACTCATTAGCATAAGTCCAAACCCCCTACAATTAGCAGCAGGGCCAACCCTAAGCCAACTCCCTTTCCAGTCAATTTCTAAATCAGCAGGAGGTCTGTACCTACAGAATTTGAATTATTACAGCAGGGAACTGAGTTCAAGCCATAAATAAAGCAAATAGCTTGCTCCCCATAAAGTTGATCCTAGGTAGGAAATCAATTTTTCTCTCTATGGAAAATGACCAGTCTTCTAACACCTGGAAGGTTTGTTTGGAACAGGGCCAGTTGCATAATGGGTGCTTGATAAATACATTTAGGATTGTTCCAGTCAAATCCATTATAGGTTTTTCAGGATAAGTCAACAGATCAGCATGACCTTTGACTTTGACTTTGTTCTCTTGTTCAAGAGAACAAAATGCAAGGACTGCTCTAAAATCACCCAGAATTTTGGCTTAGTGCTTTCTTCTGACTTGGCAGTTCATTCCAAAAATCATTTCAATAAAACAGGTTCTGCTCAGGGTATCTTTTATAACTGGACAGGGAATCCCATCTGACCAAAACAATTAGGTGCTATCTTTACTGCAGGTCAGAGACTCAAAGTAAATATATTTTCATTGCCCTTCCTTATGGCCCCATGATTTTCTGATTTAAAATCTAGACATAAAGTTAATGTTCTAGGAAGACATTTTTCTGAGCAGGCTCTTCAACAGGCCTGTCATAGTCACTCTGTACAGAGCTGTTTCTGGTGTATATATTAAGAAGTACCCATTACCAAAAAAAAAAAAAGTCAAGTAATAAAATTATTTATCCTTTTGACATCATCTTTTGTTCTCTCTTTGTAACTCAAATCTAAAAATCTTTGAAGCAGTAAGACAAAAATGTTCTGTCTCAATTTCCATAAATGGTATAATTTAATTCCTGTATTCTTATCTGTCATTCACAACTTTTAATATTCTTCTTCCCACCCCTGACCTTATAAGCCCTCCAATATGGTGTCAGTATTACAGATGAGAATTTTAAATACTTTGAGGCCATGGACTAGGTTTTAAGGACAGAACTTTTCTCATTCTTATTCTCTCTTTCTCTCTCTCTCTCTCTCAACTTTTTCACTTAGAAATGCTTTCGCTAATCATCCCACTTTCTCTCTTAGAACTCTCATTATCATTGCCTTCATTTTAAAGATAAGAAAACTGAAATGTATATGTTTATCCAAAGTAGCAGTAATTCATTCATTCATTTAGAAATGAATTCAGACAAAGGTTTAGTCTTCCTTCTGCTTAAAGTCCTTTAATGTCTTCTAGTTACTCTTAGAACAAAGCCCAACATCAATAACTTGGATGTCAAGGCCTTGATCAGTTGGCCCCTAACTCAACCTCCCACATCCCTCACATAATTCCTTACTTCTTCCCCTCCTGGCACTGCAGAGTTGACAATCCCTGGGGTTCCAAGTCTCTCTTCTAAGACACTCTACATCTTCTGTTGTAGATAATTCTTTCCTATCACCTAATGAGTGACTCTTATACTTTGTTTTTAATTTAAATTTTACTTCCTCTGGGAAACTTTCTCTGATCCTCATCAAACTACAGATGTCCCCTTCATATTCATTCTTAATAGCACCTAGCACTTCTCCTTATATATGAATCAAAAATGTTCTCTAGTAACTATTTGCCTAATGATAGCCTCTCTGAAGGTAAGCACTGTTCAGAACAGTTTTGCACTATTAGTCCTGAATATGAGTGAATACATAAGCATGAGGTTAATAGAATGCATGGAAAAGTAGAATCCACCCACTAGATCAATATAGTCTTCCAATAGCATGACTCAATAACTTAAAAAATCTTTAAAACTTAAAAACTCTGTTTTTTTATTTGAATTTCTTAATTTTGCTCCTAGTCATGATTTTCCATGTTTAATAACCATGGATTAAATTATACCATCACATATGATCACCTGTTTTCAATCATTTTTCTCTTATATGCTTTCTTTTTCATTTGTAAACATCCTTATAGATTTCCTAAGAAAATATGAAAATAAATTCTAGTCTTTTTATATTATATATGCAAAAATATAATAATACATGTGATTATTATATGAATTTTACATAATGAGCAAGCTATTATTTAGATTTCCCCAAGGAAAATCAGACATGGTATCTGGGAGACTTTGAGTGCAAAGTCCATGTTCTTAATCATGATGTTGCACTCTTTTTGCAAAATGTTCTCCAAACATTCATTTAGCTGTCATCAAATGTTCTCAATATGCAATCTGAGAAAAGTGTAAATATACTCTTAAAAAGCTTAATAAGTGTGCTATTGGGCTTGCTTATGATGCCATGCATTATTCATCATTACTATATGATTATCTAGATTTTTTTGGTCTGATGAAAATTTATAGCAATTTTCATGAATGAATATTGTTATAATCATATATGATGATAAGTAAATACTATCATTATTGAATAAATGTTTTGCTTTTTAATTCAATTCAGAATTTATTTATTGAGCATTTAGTGTATAACCATGACTTTACATATTATTAGGATTGAAATCAAGCATATACAAAACATGTTATATGAGTCAGAAAATAATCACATCTGTAAGTAAGGAACCAACAGTCTATTTTGGATAGGAAGAATATTAATGGAGCAAACAGTTTGCATTTAGTTCTTTAAGTTATAACATGTCATACTTGTCATTTGACTCTCTTATGTGGCTCTTATATCTTTCATACAATTGTCTTTTATGTTTATTTTTTATTTTCCTGAACTAGACTTTACTCCCCTGAAATCAGGGCATATGTTCTGTACTGCTTTTATATACCAAGTAAGAAATGGCAAAACTTGATATTCAATTAGTATTTATTCATTTTCTGTATAGAAACAATTCATCTTTATTCCAGTTGCAAGGTAAAACCTCTGAATGCTTTTGAGTAAAGGAAATTCTTCATGGAGATAATGTTTCAGTAAGATTTAATTGAGGGCAGTGAAAGAGTAGACAAGGGCAAGAAAGACTAGATTCAGGAAAATAGGTTTGGAAGCTTTCATAATAACTCAGAAGAAGGTAGTAGTCTGAGTAGAAAGAGAAATGGAGCAAAGAGAAATTTGCAGGGAGAACTAAAAGGACTCAGTGACTGATTTGTGAGATGGAGCTGAAGATAACTCGTCAGTCAAAGAGAACTTCAAGGTTCCACACCAAGCAAATGCAGACAAAGGCTTGATCACTTCCAGCCATGGCACATTAGGGAAGCACATCAATTTGGAATGTCAGAAAGATAATGAGAGTGCTTGAGACAAGAGAAATAGCAGTAAAATTAGGTAGTAATAGTTGGAACTTGAACCTGACTCTTGAAAGTAAAACCAGATTAGAGATACAGATTTGGTAGTGAGCCAGACACAGCTGATAACCAAAGCCATGAATCAGTTAAAATAAATGATCATCCTCAGCATACTGCAGTACCCATTTTCTTTTAGGTAAGTATTGTTAATTTCTTAACCATTGAATAATGTTCCATTACCTACACAATATCTGAACAAAATTTTTAAAAATTTCTTATTGTTCTCTCATTTAAACGTGCAAGTTTATTTTCCTTAAAATGAACTCAAAAGTGTTAAAACATTAAATTTGGAAGAATTTTACAGCTTTTTTTTTTTTTTTCCTTTGGTGGAAATTATTTACAGTATGCTAGTCTTACAGTGTAGTCTAGAAACCCTAAGTGCTGCACTGGGCCATTTGGAACTGAGTTTTGTTCTTCTTACGTTTTCCCTAAACATTGCTAATGTGATTAATGAACCGGACAAGAAAATTAGAGTAGTGTTTTTTTGTTTTTTTTTTTTTTTCTCCCACTACCTATGGATGAAAATGCAAAGAGCACTTTTAAAAAACATTTTCCATCCCCATCCTTCCACCCTACAGAGGAAATATACATATATCTAAGTTACACATCTCTGGCGTCAAACTTATTCCCTAAGGATTTTCAACTCAAGAAAAAGTATGTTTTCTGTGCAAATCTCCATAACCAATATAAATTTTAATAGCTTCAATATTGTGCCATTTAACACTTCTACTACAATATGGAAGCGCAGGGGAACCTTTAAAGATTCTTACATTTTTGTGGAACTCACTTCTCACTGGTTGTGAAAAACTATGACCTTTTCTTAGGTATATTTAAATGATTTTTCTTGACTTCCTCTGACTTTCATGATAGCTTCAGAAGCTGTTCACCTCAGTTCTGCCTTTGTAAAATCCATTCATCAAATGCTGGATACTCAGCTGTTACCAAATGCAATTAAATCACAAAACACTGTGAATGGTAGTGATTAAAAGAGATCAGAAAGATGGGCACAGTGGCACACACCTGCAATCCCCGTGACTCAGGAGGCTGAGGCAGGAAGACCCAAATTCAAGGCCAGACTCAACAACTTAACATAATCCTGAGCAACTTAGCAATGCCCTGTCTCAAAATTTAAAAAATTAAAAAAGGACTAGGGATGTGGTTCAGCAATAGAGTACCCCTGGTTTCAAACCCTAGTACCAAGAAAGAAAAAGAACAAGAAAAAGGAAGAGGAGGAGAAGGAGGAGAAGGAGGAGGAAGAGGAGGAGGGAGGGAGGGGAAGGGAAAGAGGAAGGAGAAGACAAAGGTAGGAAGGAAGAAGGAGAAAAAACATGAGCCTAGGATACATACACACTCCATGTTATACTTAAAAAACAAAGTCTGGTGAAGATACACAATTTTTCTTTGAAGATGTGCACTATCTTTGGAAGAAAAGTTCTGTTTTCTTATGTGAATATCTGATGAAAGTGACTTTTGGATAAACAGAAATGAAGGATGCAGCCAATTACCTTGCCTGTAAGTGAGTTAAAATCAATGGATATTCCAAATGGCTTCAGGGGACCCAATCAATAAGCCCAGACATAACAGTGATATCTGGCAAATACATTGCCCAGAGGAGAGCGACTATTGTGGTCTGACCAAAAATGCATCAAAGCATAAAGGAAGCTCATGAGGGAGTTTATACATATATTTCAAGTCTTAACTATATGTAAGAAAATGATGCGTTCCACATCAATAGGATAGAAAACTAAAGTAGAATGGAAACGATTAAGTCTAACATCTAGGCATCCACAAATAGTGTCAAAGAATGTAGAAAGGCAAATTAGCAAACTGAAGGTATTTTTGTTAAGTCAAGATTCAAAATAAACAAAGCTGGGCAATAATATAGGATATATAAAATCTATTATGTTTGAAGTTTCAAAAAGAATTTCCCCTTCTAACCACATAAGTATTTCTTTCACTACATAATGTCTCCCTTACTTTTGAATAATTTAAGGTTAATTTCTGTTGTGATCTCACCCTTCAGTTCTCATTGTAGTATATACCACTTAAAAAATACCACTTTTCCTTCATTTCTCATAATGTGATAATTCTAAGTTCGTAGATGATGTGAAACTTACTATATTTTAAGTAAGTTGCTTTCTGGTAATATAAAGAAGAAAATCTTTAAACTCATCAGAAGGTATTTCATTTTGCAATGAAAGATTTCTGGTACTCTGCTGAAAACTCGTTCATCCAATTTGACTTGCAAGATGAGGCAGCTCTCTTTATTAGGCTATCCATATGTAATTGCTTTTTCCTTTTAATTTTCTCTGATAATTTTAGGATCTATCCACTTAATACAACTCATGGAATGAATGTGATTTACAGATCGGCTCCCCAATGTATTATTGACCCAATTCAGAGAGACAAAAACCACCAGGGACCACCTGAGACTGTCAATCACTCAATCCATGCACACTTGTTGATGGCCTATAAACATGCACAAAAGTTTAAAAATCTCCTACCCACAGAAAATTTGCAAAATAGTATGTGAGAGAAATACCTAGAAAGCTAATTTATAAGGTGCTGTCATAGAGAAAATGTCAAAGAAGCACAACATGCTGTAGAGGACTTGGGGAATGAGAAAAACTTCTCTGAAGACATAGACTTTGAAGAGCATGATTTTGACTGGCACAATTGGGCAAAAGCACATTTCAGATATAATTACTTTTTCTTTGGCTTCAGGCAGAATATAATTCTGCGTCTTTTCATTTATCAAAGTCAAATTCTCACATGTCTTACCAATATTTTTATATATTTTTCTCCATTCTATTTACTTGATTGATCACTACTGCCAGTGATATTTGCATATTCATCACTTATTGCTTTCAAAATGTGTTGACCCAGTTGATCACACTGTCCTTTTCAATGACAAAAATTTCAAATATTTTGTTTTAACGTTGGTCCATGCTTATCTTCAAATTGTCAGTTTTCTGAATATAAGACATAGTTTATAGAAGGCCACCTTAGAGCTAATGGAGCAATTGCACAGATAGACGCTAAGAGTTCTCACAAGAAAGCAAAAGGATAATTCTTTCATGTAAATATTGGTTGTTGTGAGGCTGCTTTGGATATTGTAGGCAAGTTCATCAGTTCCTTTGTAAAGTCCTTTTCTATGTCCTAGGAATGAATATGTATTTATTCTGAAAGATTGGAGAGCAACTTTAGAGATAGACTTTCCTAGCTCAAATTCCCAGCTCCTGTACTTCCCAGATCTGCAAATCTGGGCAAGTTATCTAACATCTCTAGTTGTCCCATCAATGAAATGAGGATACTAAGAGTAGCAGCATCACAGTGTTAGGTGGATTAAATGAGTTAATGTACAATGAACCCTTGCACTAGTATACCTAACACATTGTAAACTATCAATAAATGACTCTAAAACTCAAGCATCATCCAAATAACACTCATACAATAATCATCATCATCATCAGCAGCAGCAGCAGCATCATTATCATCCTACAGTAAATATCATACAGTGGTTTACTCTTAGAATTACTATTGCTATAAATATTAGATTTTTAAAAATTCTTTTAAGTTCTAGATGGACACAATGCTTTTATTTTATTTACTTATTTATTTTTATGTGGTGCTGAGGAATGAACTCAGGGCCTCACACGTGCTAGGCAAGTGCTCTGCCACTGAGCTACAACCCCATCCGAATTAGATATTTTTAGAAAAGAGAATTCCAACTGTCCATAGTCCAAATTGATATGGCAAAAGGGTTAATAGGATGAAAGAATGTAATTTATTATCAGCTTGTCAGGTGAAGACATTTCCAGGAGAATAAAACTTTAAATGTGGTTGATTCTGTAAGTCAGAAATTTACAAGTGGTCTATGGCTCATTAATGAAGCACTAAATTGGACAATCAGCATTAATGGGGATTGCACAGTAAAAGCACTGCACATCAAGTTGAGGCTCTGGACTAAATGCATAATCATACACTTCAGTAAATTCAGCTCCAAGTACTCTCAGTGTCATCCTTCAGACTAGATGGATAGACAGATAATCTTTATTTGTATGGGACATCTTTTTTGTCATATATTAATTACATTTTACCTTCTTCAAAGAAAGAATTATGATTAAAAGCTAAGACAGTTAAAATAAATGGGAAAACATTAAATTCAGTACCAAGACAGAATAAAATTAATCAAAGAATTAGACTAATAGAGTTATTGTGTTTGAATATAAAATTGAGTTGAAAACTTCCTGGTCATCAAGGATAAGAGTAAGTGTGTCATGTTATTGGTAACTCCCTTAGCAAGGAATATTTCAAGGCCTGTTTCTCTTACATAGCTGACATGATTTATCTATGAAATATGCAGGAAACACCCTGTAGATGACATGCTTTATCTATGAAATATGAGGAAACCCTTTCTAACTGCCTCTATGTTCATTCTCTTACCTCTTTAAAGTTTTGTTTTCCTTCATTTAACATGAAGAACTGGCCATTTGTTGCAGAGGTTTCTTTATCACATCTCCTAGGAAACCTAGCTAATCCCCAAGCAAATAAGCCTATTTGTACAATGGCCTGACCTCCTGGAGTCCCCTACAGAGAAATGAAGAGTAGCAGTGTGCACACTACCCTTCCTTGAGGAGCTAACCTTTTGCTTGTGAGATTAGGCATCCGAAATACATCTCACTTTCCTTTCACAGCTTCTATTTCCTGGACGCATGATTGACATGACACCTCACGGTTTAGCATCTTGGAACAGTCAAATCCAACTCCATTACCTGTCGAATTTATTTTCTTAATCCCAAACACAATATGCACACAACTTAGCCCTATCCGGCTTTTATTTAAAGCTCATGTCACTGTGCTTTATGTGGAGTCAAGCAGTATTAAATGGCGGACTGGAGCAAATGGAAAGATTAATTTTGCAATGTGACACTAAAAGGAACACTTTAAAACAGGGATTAGGGCTGGGTCTGCTCAGGGAAAATACTGAGATATGTCCATTATAAGCACTGCTACCTCTGTGTACTGCCATGAGAAAACCCAGCTTTATAAACATAACTTCTGTATTCACAAGGAAAACATACCCAAACTGAAATTAAAAGCTCAACCTTTTTGGCTAGAAGTAGTCTGGTATCTTTCAGATTTATATTCCCTTCCCTATTTCTCTAATCAAAAGTTATCTGAACAAAACTAAAATGTAATTTCTAAAGAAAAAAAAAAAAAAGAAATATCAATGAGTGTACTTACAGAAGAATCCAAGCTCCCAGAGCCTTCAATCAAGTCACTACCTTCAGAAACAATCACCACAACCATTTTTGAGAATATACACGTCATGTCTTTTCTTTGAGCAATACAAAAGAACTAGAGTAATAATTTAGTTTTGATTTTGTTTCATTGCTTATGTTTCCTCTGATGTTAATTCTTTTGAACAAAATTAAATGGAAAACATTCATTTAAAAAAAAAAACTAATCTATAATGATAGCCTGAAGGCCCATTATGTTGTCTTGAGGAACAGCTGAAAGAAGACATAAAACTTCCTTGTGTATGAAGGGCTATCACAAAGAATGTTTGAAAGACTCGGTAAAGAGAGCAAATGGCACCAAGTATTCAGATAAGCAGCAAGGGCAATTTCCTGACAGGTAATGTTGATAGACCTGAGGATGTGTTACCAAGGGAGGCAGAGGAATCTCATTTTTTCAGAAGTATTTAAAAACATGATAGATTCTCATCTCCCTGAACAACAAAATTTATTGGATTTCTATTCTATGTAGAGCACTCTACTAGAGAGTCTGGGGAGGATTCAAAAGAAACAGAAAGCATTCTCTAACTTTGAAGAACTTTGAGTAGGAGAAATAAAAAACACAACTATAAAATGACTTTTAAAAAATGAACCAAAGAGAAGTTGATGTGCTGTTGTAGTTGGATATTAGACAGTCATGTCAGGTATCTCGTCTTAATTAGACAATAAAAATATACACAGATTGATGGCCTTCTAAGACAAAGGGATCTTATGGAAAGGATAGAGTCTAAATGACAGTGAAAATATCAAATAAATCCCATAAGAACAGTATCCATGTTTTCTCCTCTGAAGAAAGAGAATAGTGATAATTGCATGTGGCTAAAGAAGTACATAAGCAATATGTATATCACATTGTCTGATTAACAGCTCAACAAATGAAAGTATTCCTAAAAACATCAGCAGCAACGCCTACTTTTATTTATTTTCATGCTGTACTCTCTGCCATCTGTATCAGAGTTGAACTTAACAGGAGCACGCTCCAGGGTTCCACTTCTACTATGATCTACACCGAAGTTGTTTCTCCTAGCCAGCTCTCTCCCTTGCTGGTTAACAGGCCTAAGGTTTTGTCATTCCTCCAGTGTTAAACAGCACCTGACAAACTCTAAATAAGATTCTCTCATTTCAGTCTACATTTAATGGGAGTCACCTTTGTCTGTACGCAGGAAAACTAATTCCTCAAATTCCAACTCCTGGTTAGACGAATCAACCAAGAGTCACATTCATGTTCAAGATTAATTTTTACCTGGCCTTTCCTCAAAGAAAGACCTACATTTATGTGAAGGATATTTTTTCAGGTTTTTTTAGACTCATATTTATCATTTTCATGTGGGTGGTGAATGATTTTATTAGTAGTATTCATTCAGCCCTGTAATTTGGAAACTTTCAGCAGATATACTCACTAATTTATCATTGTGAGTTCCATCTTCAATCAGAAGCAAAAAGTTCATTACTGCATTCAAAATTGTCCTTAATGAATGTGCTAATTGGGAGCACATTAGCACATTTCATTGGCTTCTATGGGTATTTCTAAAGAAAAGGAGTAAATTTGCTTTCCTGTGTATGTTTAATGCTAAGTGAATTTCTACTGTAAGAATACCATTTTCAAGTTCCTCACCTCAGCAGCGAAAGATTGGAAGGTAAGAAAAATTCATCACGAACATATTTTTAACTGTGATGTTAATCAAAGGAAAATTGTTATGACTTTCAATTAAAATGGCTGAGGACCTTACAGCTGTCTTCTACCTTGTTCCAAAGAGGAGTTGTTCATGATGCTGCCCAACAGAAGCCTACAGAGCTCTGAAACGCAGAAAAATCCCACCCAGTCTCAAAATGCCTAATAAAAATTAATAGGGTCAGTGCACTAATATTTACTTAGCTATTACTGAAGGACATTTCACAAAGAACATTACTTTCTAGAGAACTCATTCATTTAAATTTCTGTACAGTTCTCAACCCCAACCTACAGTTGACAGGCATTGTTTGGGGGCACACATGTCTGATAAAATGGCTTCCATTGCTGAAAAAAAAAATCCTGGTTCATTCCATGTTTCACAGACTTCTTTTTATTTTGGACTGTTAGATGGTCAGTGAGAAACAGGACATTGCTCATCGGGTTGAATTACAGATTTTATCCCCATCCTCTCTTAGGATCCATTAATTATTCTATCTAATAATGACAGAATTTTATTACAATTCAAGTAAATGCGGATGAGAAAAACAAACCAAACAGTATTAGAGTTTTTCAGGAAAACAGAAATATATATACAGTAACATATATATTTATATGTGTGTGTATGTATGTGTGTGTCTATATACATACATATGTACAAAGAAGAGAGAGGCAAGAGCTTTTAAAGGGGATATATTATGATAATTAGCTCATTCCATTATGAAGACTGAGAAATCCCACAGTAGATTTGCTGAAAGTTGGAGAACCAGGGAAGCCGGTGGTATGATTCAGTCCAAGTCCAAAGACCTGAGAATCAGGAAAGCTGATGAAGTAAATCTCAATCTGAAGCCAAAAGCCTGAGATGAGGGAGGGTAGTGAGCCAAGTCCTAGAATTGGAAGGTTAGAGAAACTTGAAGTTCTAATGTCCTAGGGCAGGAGAAAATGACTACTGTCTCAGCTCCAGGAAAAGGAGGGATCAAGAGTGGGAATGGGGGTAGGAGAAATCACCTTTCCTCTACCTTCTTCCTCTATCTGGGCCCTTAGCCAAATGCATGGTGCTCACCCACAAGGGATGAGGGGGAAGTCTTCCTTAATTGATTAACTTCCAAAGTTGCTCCACTAATTCAAATATCAATTGAATCAATTCTGGAAACATTCTCACAAACAAATCCAGAAATAGTGCCTTGTAATCTAGCTAGGGATCCCTTAATCCAAATTACTGCCTAAAATTAATTATTGCGTATCACAAACAAAACAGTTATATCCTGAATTTTAAAGGGACACTGGATCCTAAGAGAGGATGGGGATAAAATCTGTAATTCAACCCATGAGCAATGTCCTATTTCTCACTGACCACCTAATGGTGGTTTAGTGTAGGGAGCATAAATCTCTGGTTAAAAGTCATGAGTTTGAATCTGTCTGTCTCCAGCTATTAAAAATATGGATAAATCTCTTAATTCCTAGCATCAGTTTGTCTTTGTTAAAATGCAAAAAAATAATAATCTACCTTAAGGTGTTATTTGAGGACCCATGAGATAACATATGACCTTGACAAACTACCAAGCAAGGAACATCAGTGACGCTGTGATTAGTAATAACAATACCAGCAAAAAATGATATCCTCCTTATCACTTCAAAGCAACAGGAAGCCCACCCCATTTGGGAGGCCCATTAGAGAAAATAGCCAAAGAATATAAGCAGAGATTCAGATCTATTTCTTCCTTACCCTTCATCTCTATTCACCCAAATATCACCAGCCTTCTTTTCTCTTCGTTATCTTCTCTTCCCTTCGCTCTTGAAAGAAACCCTAAGGATGAGTAACAAAAGAATGAGTACTTGGTGGCCTTTTAATAATGTATTTTAAGAGAAAATCAAGTCAGCTTCTACCAAAATTATTAAACCTCACCTCCATGATTCAAAATCTATTTTTAAAATGCATCACGCCTAACACTTAAGAACATCATATGTATACGTGATCTATTACTAGTCTCAACTGAGTTTACTACAATCCAACTCAATTCTGTTTCTAATTATCTATAATTATCATAGATTCCCACACATTGAGGACTCATTTTACACAAGACTACATTTACTTCAGATGACATTCATACTTGGGGATCCCTGACCCAGCTTCACATCTGAATGACTGCCCATAAAGTCAAGGATCTCCACAACCCTACTGGTTTCCATAATTTATTAGAACTCCAGAACTCAGGAAGGTTCTATGCCTATGATGATAGTTTTATTGCAAAGGACCCAAGGAGGTGAGGCCTGCAAGGGAATATAGAGCTTCCATGCCCTTTCCATGTGGGAACGGGGGCATTACCTGTGCCTCACTAAGCCCACTGTCTTCCACCAGGCGTTAATATATAGTTTCTATTAGACTTCCATTATTCAGGCAAAATTGATTAAATCACTAGCCCTGTAGCTGAATTCAATTTCCTGCTCTCCATCTTTCCCTGAAGATTGGGCTGACCCAGAGTTCCAATTCCTTAATTACCTGGTGGGATCTCTTGTCACCAGTCCCCATCCTAAAGCTATCTCCTGGCTCCACCACTAGTCAACTCATTATTAGAACAAAAATATGCCTATTACTCAGAAAGCTCCAAGGGTTTTTGAAGTTCTATTCTAGAAAGGGGTAAAGGATGGCCAGGTGTGGTGGTGCATGTCTGTAATTGCAGGGGCTCTGGAGGGTGAGGCAGGAGGATCCTGAGTTCAAAGCCAGGCTCAGCAACATTGAGGCACTAAGCAACTCAGTGAGATCCTGTCTCTAAATAAAATGCAAAATAGGGCTGGGGATGTGACTCAGTGGTTGAGTGCCCCTGAATTCAATCCCTGGTGCCAAAAAGGAAGGAAGGAAGGAAGGAAGGAAGGAAGGAAGGAAGGAAGGAAGGAAGGAAGGAAGGAAAGAAAAAAGAAGTAGAGGATATTTGTCATAAAAATTTAAGTTGCATGAAGTCAGAGATCTTGTCTGTCTTATGTACCTCTGCATTCTGGCACTCAGAGGAATTCTAAGCACATGGTAGATACTCAGTAGAAGTAAATGAATGGATGAATGGATGAATTAATTTCTATAATTTTTTAATTTCAATCTTGACAGATTTAGTAGTCTTCTGGCCCCTCCTATTAAAATATAATATCTATGATGATGATTGTCCATAAACCCTGAACAAATAACATGTGGACTTGGATAGACTCATGATGGGCAAAAAATTTAATTCAATTCAACACATGATTCTTGAGTATCTACTATGTTCCAGGTGCTGTTCCAGGTACTACATATTTGACAATTGGCCCAGGTGAAGTTCTCAAACTTCAGCAAGTTTGAAAGCCACTGTGTTCTTACAGTCTGCTAACGTAGCCTATCATCTTCTCATGTAGAACTTGCAGCTAAATCCTCCAAAACTCCACTTTTATTATTTTTCTAGATCAGATACATGTACTTCCATCCATAGACTAATGGATGAAGTTCAAAGTCTCTCACATGCCAACCAGATTAATCACTCCCATCCTCACCACCCCCCGAGACGAATGCTCCGTTTTTCATAGACATCAGAATACATCTTACTAACTCCCACCACCAAGCTCTTGCTCCTTCATCACATACTCCAGAAAGGCTCCTCTCTCTCTTCTCTATTAACCTGCCTCTGATTTATCTGCCCATCACAGTCCTGCAGAAGGTTCCTTTTGTCATGGCTTCCTCAATCTTTCTAACCACAAAAACTCTCAAGTCCTACATATTCATATCACTAGCATTCATTTGGCACTTGTGCTACTAATTATATAAATTTCATGAATGAACTATAAAAGATTATTACTAATATCTTTTGAACTTGAGTCAAATGTTAACTGATTCCTTTAAATTGCATTCTACGTGTCTGGAAAAGAGCTATGAGATACTGAACTCTTGTTTTCCATTTTCCTGAACTCTTCTTTTAATCACTTAGATACCCAGAATTTATTATCTGAATCTAACTTTTTACCATTCTGTAAAACCAACAAAATAAAGAGCAAAATATCCTTAGATACGACCCACTTATAACCATTATTATAGATTTTCTGCTAATTCTTTCCCCTAGAATTTAACTTAATAAGGTAAACTATTTTTTTCCCAATTTTTAATACCTTAAAATAGATACAAAGCCTCTCTATGGTCTGCAGTTTTAAAATATATAGAGCCTTGTCTAGGTTTCTCTGGGGCTATTCCAAAATAAGTGGAGTCATGATATAATTGCACGGTTGTCATCTACAATAGAAAATTATGTGGGCAGCTTTCATTAGAACTGGATAAATTTAGATAAATGAAGTATGTCAACTTAGTAATTACTAAATGTTATATATAAAACAATTAAAGCTTAAATGCTTTTAGACACTGTTATATCTACAGGTTTTTTTTTAATGAATTGTGATTCCATATAATAAAATCTGGATTTAAAGTGATTCAGAGGAAGAACAAAGATGAAGATACTCTAGGAACCATTCTATTTTCAGGAAAGTTGGGTTTTTATCTTTTGGTAATCAATATAAAACTATGAGATGTCATTTTATCATGACATTCTCTTCTTTGTCATTAAAAACAAGCAGTACATAATACTTTTAATATTCCTAAGAGTAAAATTGAGGCAGAGATATTGCATTTTTTATAGATTGAACTCTAATTCCACCACTAAGGCAGGATAAGAACTCAGAACACATATATTACATATTAAAACATATCCTCTTAACATCCTAATATTAGACTATTTCTCAAAACCAGCAAAGTTTTGAGAATTCCCTTACAATAAACAAAATAATATGAAGTCTGAATTCCCCTATAATGAACAAAATACAGCACATACAAACTTGTTGGCAATAAGGCTATTTCAAACAATAGTAATTTACAGATGGTGTCCTAAAGCAAGTTGATCAATACTCTTTTCCCTGTAAATATGTTGGAGTAAGATCAAGCCATGCATTCATTTTGTTAAGCTCTGTGAATTCTCATCAGTTCTGGGAACTACCAATTTTACCTATATTGATATTTGGCTCTAACTTAAAATGAAAAATCAATATTTTAGAGAAAGTATGCCTTACTCTTTAAATATTCCTTAAAAGACAAGTCACCAAAAACTCTAACCCTCCTTCTGCTTCTGCTTCTTCCTCACTCCCCTTCTCTCTCCTGTCCTCTCCAAAACAAAATGATAATTAACATCTGTTGGTGACTATTTAAAAATCACTCACTGAATATTACTCATTTCCAAAAGATTTGTCGATTATACCCACCATTTGATTGTTCCTTTTCAATACCATCTCTACTCAGTAATACAGCTCCAGAGTTAAGGCTATGTGGAAATTGGTGACAAGAATTACAGGTTTCCCCCCAACCCCTGATTTTAAACTTGGCATAAGGCTGCCCAGAATAAAGCAACATTAACCAGCCTACATTCTGTCAAGTGGAATCTAAGCGTAAGTCAAAAGTAAAAAAAAAAAAAAAAAAAAAACCTCCAGGATGTTTCTTAAGTGGACACTCATTCCTTTTTCAAATCAATTCTTCTTCGCACACTCTCAAATGGTAATATGGCAGCTGGCTCAGAAGCAGCCATCTTGGATCACAGAGGAAAAGACATGCATTGCTGATGAGGCAAGAAGACACAAAGAAACCTACTCTCCAGTGACCATGGGAGCACCATCCAAGCTTCTGGCTGCTTATCCCTGCCTTCATTTCTGTGAAAGAAAAATCAACCGCTCATTAATTAAACCATTGTTATTTGGGAGTTGCACACAAATTTATCTGAACATAGAAATGTAAAAGTACAGTGGATATTTTTTCTTTTGTTTGGATATTGTATCTCCAGCACCCAAATATTGGGTGGTCTTAAAAAAAGAATGCAAATTCCATTGCACTTGTTATTTGATTAAATAGATCCTTCCCGGTCACCTCTTCTGAATTCTAATATTTTAAAATATGTGTCTAAAATAATTAAAAGCAAAAATAATGCTTTTTTTTAAGAAAAAAGAAATCATGTGATGCTAAACCTATATACTCATGTGTTTTAGGCCCACATTGAAATGACCTGGTTTTATTTAGCATCCTTTGCAACACCCAATTCATTAAGCATATTCAGTTACAAATACCTATTACAATTCTAAGCAATTCTTAGGAATCCAAATATCTACCATCTGACCTTCTTTAAGAACTCTTGAAGCTGCAGTCCTATCCAACCCAGCAGCAGTAGGAAGTCTGAGAAGTGAAGAGTGCTTAGATTTCTCTTGATCTAACACTCTCTAGTTTCCTGTTTCCATGGACTCCAGACTCTCCCTCATCTTGCTTTATGAGTGCTTTCCCAGTCCACCAGCTTCTCTTTCTTCCTTTCTTTACTCTACACTGGGTACCAAAAATCTATTCTTTATTTTAAGACCATCACACACAAGGCTTGAATTTAAAATTCCTAGAAAATTTTCACTGCCTAACCCAACTTTTGCGTTCTGATTTCCCTTCTCTGCAGATTCTTCCTTATCTTTCTTCTCCTTTTCTCATCTTCCTGTCCCTTGGAAACCAACTCTTTCTCCAGCTCTCAAAAGACTCTCCAATTGCTATTACTTAGTCTGGGGTGAAAATCATTGTGGTCTTCTTTGATGTATTCTTTATTGCAGAGTAGGAAGTAGGGAGCTCTTTATTCATATGAAAGTATCATTAAAATAAAGAAAAACAAACACAGGCATAAGAAATACAATCTATATCTTCAGTTATGATCAGGGATCAAAAGATAAGCAATATCAGCTTTTCTTAACTTTGGGCCAAGTGAGAGTTTAAATTGGGAAGTGTTTTACCCTTAATGAGAAAAATCTCTTGTGAATGAAAGGCGTGACTGTAGGACATCTGTCCTCCTGTCCTTTGGTCACAACCCACACTGTGAACTGTTCTCTTCACCATTTCCTGTGCCCATTGCCTTCTACAAACACCACCCAGGTCTTCCAGGTGATTTCTAGGGCACTGTTCTTTCTAGCAAATTATATTGTATTGTTTTCCAAACCATTTGACTGAAGTTTCTTTTTCTGAACCCATTTTGATATCTTATATAAAAGGAATAGGTATTAAGACCATCTTTAAACAATATGTTTCTTGTGTAGATTAATGAGAAGCCTGTCTCATTCCTTTGAGTAAGATCATGGTCAGACTGCATCTGCTTTTCATGAGTAAAGAGACTGTCTCATCATAACTTCTACCACATAATCCTCCTACACAGAGCTGAAACTCTTTCTTGCCCCCAAATCCCAAGATCAGATTCCTACAGAAGTTATAGTCTCAGAATTTGGGGAATCATTTTAGTTTTTTTTAAAAATAATCATCTATTGGAAAATTTTTATCTTATAGCCATCACACTGGTTATAAAGCTATTAAAAGATAAGATAATTAAGATTTAATTTCATGCTCTAAAGGAGGAGTAAAATGGAAGAAATATGATTAAGGTATGCTAAGGAGCTATGTGAGTATAAAGAAGGGGCCTTTACCCTGGTCAGGGGTATCACATAAAGCTTCACAAGGCCGGTGATAGCTGAGCTGAATCTCCAAAGACAAAAGGAAATAAAAGTTATCTAAAAAAAAAAAATGAGGGATCAAAGGAAATTTTGTGTACAATGAAAAATATGAGCAAAGATATGGAGAGATCAAATCTTGTGTGCAAGTACTTTCAAGTTGCTGTAGTAGTAACTGCTAAGTGACAGATGAGAGAATAAACTGCTCTTTACTTTTGTACTTTTTTACTTACTTGTGTTTTCTCCATCTTATCCAGTAGCTTTATGAGAGTGAATTTTTTTATCTGTTTTTTTTTCTTGTACCTATAACAATTTTGACCACACAGTAGGAGCTTAATAAATATTGGTTGAATGACTGAATGACCTTAAATGTCACCAGAAAGTGATACAGCATATGGATGAAGACATGTACATAGTAGCACTGTTCACAAGCGACGAAGTCCTGGCTACAATCCAAAGCAAATCCATGGAAGAATAGATCAATAAAATGTATATTTGCACAATTGTTTGCTTTGTAATGATCAAAGTATGGTAATAAAGATCAATCTCCGCAATATGTCCCAAAACATTACATAAATCTCAATAGCTTTTTTGAAATAAAATACATCTAAAATAGAAATATATATGTTTTAGGGAGACATATGATAGCAATGAGACTTTTTAAAAGTAAATTCAAAATGATGGTTACTTCAGGGGACTAGCAGAGAGAAAATAAAGTGGAAGGATCACATTTTTAGATTCAGAATATTGTCAAGGTCTAAAATTGTGCATTAGGTAGCGTTTTAGAGTAATCATTATATTATTTCAAATAACAAATTACCCATGCATGGCAATATTACACGTGTGTCATAAAACAAACACTAAGCCAATTTTGTTCAACTATGGTCCAAAGAAGAAAAGGAGGGAAAAAATATGCTCCTGAACATTTTCTCTCTCCTGGTAGTGGGGGACAGGGGCAAAGAACATTCTGTGTTCTGAAATCTAACCATCTGAGTTCATGTTCCAAACATAGTTTCCCAGGTGTATGATCTTGGACATTTTGCTAAAGGCTTTGTGCCTCAGTTTCCTAAACTATAAATGGAAGTAAAAATAAGTATCATAAATTTAGGGAAATTTTGGTATGACATTAAATATTTGTAAGCACATGCCTCTGGAAAAGAGAGCTAAAGAAACGTGGTACTAAGTCTAGGGGATAAATTATACCTACTAGGGATATAGAAGCAGAAAATGGGAGACCCTATATAAATAGTTTCTACTTTATCTTCAAGGGCTATGAGAATCTCAGAAAAAGTTTACATGGGGGAAATAGCATGATCATGTTTTCATTTTTGAAGGTACGTCTAACTACAATATTGAGAAAAGGGTTAATGCTTTCAACAGGGAAGCCAACTGGTATATTATTACAATAATCATGATTAAAGATGATGAAAACCTGTATAAAGTGTTGACAGTGGAGAAGGAACAATGGGGACAGAGATAACAGAATAGTAAGAAAACAGAATCTCGGTGCACAGTTGTAGATCAACTGAGGAGTATGGAATGGCTCCAGGAGTTAGGATCATGGAGTGAGTGAATGCTGGCGCAGAAATAGTGGAGATTTCTCATTCCCAGCCCAATTGACATCTTGGCAAAAAAAAAAAAAAGCCCTTTAAGTACAGAAAGAAAGTATTTACTGGAAAGATAATGAGTGCAGTGTTGGATGTGCTGGATGTGATGGCTTTGAGATACCTGCAGGGCATACAGAAAGAGGTTTCCAATAAAGAACTGGATGTTCTGAAGAAAAATCAGAATTTCCAGAATAGATTTGGACTTTTAGTTCATACACTCTAAGCCGTAGGAGGCAATGAATTCACCTAGGTGGACTTTTATCATCACCTTCCTTATGCAACTGCACTAGCCAGGCATCTCAAAGCCAACACATCCAACACTGTAACCACTATCTCTCCCAGTCAACACGCTCCTTCTAGGTAATTTGTGTGCAATAAGAAGGTAAAAGTGTGGAGCACATAAACCTGGAGAACACATCAATTTGAGGAGGAACAGAAAATAAACAAGTAAATAGATCTCTTCTTCCTGCATTCTCTAGGACCTCCACTAGAGTGTTACATTGTACTTGTGGTAACAAGCACTATGAGTCATTTCCAAATATGTATAATGAGAATGCTTCTAAAATTTTCACCATGTACAATGGTGCTTCTGAAGAATTGTGATAGATACTAAGAAAAGACTGTTAAAGAGCTTATTTCCATGGAGATGAAAAATACATGGGTACCAAGGACCCAGGTGGAAGGACCAGTTTGAAAGAAGGAACATAGAAGAGAGGGTGTAGCTCTTCCAACAAGAATGGAGAAAAGGAAGTGAGAATGGGTCTTGGCATTTTTCTAACAATTATTTCTCTTTTTATTTAAAAATATATTAAAATCTTTAGCTTACTTAGTCTAACTTTCATGCCCATTCTACCAATAAAATTAGACCAATATATTCCCCTGTTAATTTCCAGGTTTAGGGAATGGAGAACACTTTCTGCCTAATAGTCTCCAGGTATTTAGTAAAGTAGTAGGTTATTGGATGCAGATGCCTTTTAATGATTCAGAGTGCCCCTCAAGGGCTAGAAACTCAAAGCTTTATTCTCATGGTGCAGCTGAACAGGGCTGATTCCATTTAGAGAAAATAACCCCTAAATGTGATTTCCCCCCATGTTTAAGTTAAATTCTGCTGTTTCTAAAAACACCAAAAATATTTGGAAAATCTCTTCAGGTTGGAATTAAATATCCTCTCAGAGAAAATGGAAGATAGCAAGATACACAATCTGGAATGTGAAAGATCAGAGGTTGACAAACTACAGTCCACAAGCTGAATTCTCCTGTTTCTCTAGATCCTGTGAGCACCACTTGAGCAGGGTGGCACAGTGAGGCATGTGAAGACCACCAAGTAAGGTGTCCACCCTGAGCCCCACACTCCACACTTAGCACCTGTGTCTCCAGCAGGTTGCTGAATCTTTGTCCAGGACTCCTTGCCACGTGATTATTGAGGGCTTTACTGTTACCATGAAGTGTTGGAATTAGTCCAGGAGTCAATTTTGAAAGCCCCACCATTTTAAGCCAGATGCACTTTCTCCAGAGAATGTTTCTATAGGACCACAGCTCCCAGGAGGAACTGGGCATTTCAGACAAACCTAGGGGAAATGACAGAAGTTTTCTCTCTTGTTATATAAGCATCCTCAATTTTGCTTTTTAGCCCAAAAAGCCTACTACACTCACTATCTGCCACAGACAAATTTGCTGATCTTTGGCATAGATCATTTCTTGGAAATTGAGTAAGGGGAGGAGCCAAGAACAAAAATGTGTTCTAAAGAAAATTACATCCACTTTTCTAGCTATGAAAAACATGCCCTTTTCTTCCTGGGTGAACTGAATTACTAAGTGTAACCAACTGAACTTTGTCATGGTTAAGGTAGTTCAGAGTTTCTCACCTGAGGCATGATCGACATTTTACATTTGATAAATCCTGACAAATTCATTGAACAACATTTGGGGACTTTCCTGACCTCTACTGACAAGTGCAGGTAGCAAACATCCTGCTTTTCCCTGATACAGTTATGGCAATGAAAAATTTCCCCAGATATTACCAACTGTCCCTTATGAAAAGGGGCAAAATCACTCCTAGTTGAAGACTACTGGAATAATTAAAAGGTAATGAACACCCCTAGATTTGACCCCTCCTATTCTATCAGCATTTTAGCTTTGTAAAAATTATTTCCTCACTCTGGGAAATTATTTTAGCAGTATACTTTCCCTAATCAGTACAAGAATTTAATAACTGGGACATCCATAGCAGAACACTCATATTATTGTTATGATATTCTTAAATGCCCCCAAGAGGCTCATGTGCTAAAGACTTGGTGGCCAGTCTGTCGTGCTACTGGGAAGTGGTAAAACCTGTAGGAGGTGGGATATAGTGAGAGCACATTAGGTCTTTGGGGAAGTGCCAATGAAGGGGATATGGGAACCCACACACCACCCTCCTTCTTCCCAGCCACCATGAGGTAAGCAGCTGTGCTCCACCACATGCTCCCTGCCATGATGTTCTGCTTTGCCATGGGCTCCAAAGCCATGGAGTCAATCAACCAAGGACTGAAACCTCTGGACACATGAGCCAAAAGGAAGCTTTCCTCCCATTAAGTTGAATTTCCCCAAGGCTTTTGTCACATTAACAGAAAATGAACAGACCTCCTCTGGTGAGGTGTAGGGGGTGGGGCAGGAGGGCATGGGTACAGGGAAGGAGGTCAAGAGGGTTAGAAGGTGAAGGCAGATAGAAGGAAAGAAACGCAGCCAATGATGATGTTCTCCCCTCCCTGCTATGCTAGAAACACGGAAACCAAGCAAGGAAGCAGAGCTAGCTGCTGAGGAGCTGTTGTCTAACACTCCAAAGGAGTTCAAAAGTTTGCCAAAGATGCAAAGGCCATAAGCACAGATTAAAGCAGGACTGCAGAGCCAGGAAGATGATAGCGAGCATGGGACAACACCCATATATAAGGAAACATCCAAGGCGGTAGCTTTGAAAGACCTTATTGCCTATTTATTCATCAGCTGCCAATGACATTTGAACTGCCTAGTAAAGTTGGAAGGGTCAGAGAAAGTGCTAACATGCTGCTATGATCTTACTGGCATGCAAGATAATGGAAATAGGATTCTTCATTTAGATATCACTTCCTAAGACAGAAGACACAGTGATGCACCTGTGCTTAGATGAAGGCAACGTTTGTTTCCGAAAGCTTCAAGTTTTCTGGCACTCACAGAAACAGGGCTTACTATGCCAAAATGTCCACACCAAGCTAAAATGGAACATATATTGGAAAGGGTCCCAGAGTAGCCAGGGTAAGAAAATCCATAAGCAATGAGATTCTTCCTATAGCTTTCTCCCTCACGACTCCAGCCCTTTGAACATACTGTTTAGTCTCTGTTATACTAGATGTGAATTTATCCAGATATTCCAGAGCTTCTTCCCCACGAGGCAGACTATCCTCTGCAGGCGCTGGCTGTTTCGGTCACTGTAGCAACATCCTCACCTCTCAGGTAGCAATGTACTGGATTACACATGTGTCTCTAAGTTTTTCTGTGTATTTTCAGTACTTTCTGTTCTGTCCCTCTTATTTTTATTAGAATGCCTTGTTCTCATATAATTCCCTACTGTGACTGGGACAGTTGTCTGCAGCACAGCAGGCCCTCCGTAAACACTGACCACCTGCCTGATCGCTCAGACAAGGACTCCCATCCCCGGCATATTAATGGCAGGACTTCTTCTGAGATGACATCGTTGTGTTATATCTATGCTGGAGATTCTTTGAGTCTCTGTTGGTCTCTGCCTCATTATCTCTTTTTCTAAAGGCTTTATCAGTCATACACACAAGAATTCTAGCCATGTCTTTCCCCTAGGAATGAGGACATGGACCAGCATAGCAAAATGAGAGTCAACTTAGAAAAGTGCATAGAATTTTTCCTAAGAGAGTCTAAGAATAAGGGAAAAAAATTCAATGAATTGGAGAGGAATAAATTTAAAAGAAAGAGAGCAGGAGACAAATAGCAGAACAATAGTACCTCTTATAATGGTATGCCCTTGAACATTCTGGATGGATCGATTGGTACTCGTCTTAATGACAGACCATAGTCTCCTTGTCTCCTCAAGAGCAATGGCTATTGGTGTGTTCCATGGATCATAACTATGGTACCTCTCCATGTACATATAATATACACCACCTCTGTGTACACATTTAATAAACTGCAATGACCATTCTATTTCCTTAATGTTCCCCTCGAATAACAGTGTTGGGAGATTCTGCAGAGCAAGTTTATTTGATGAGAGAATTTTGAAGGTATCCCTTCCTGTAGGTGCCTCCCACCCAATAGCATTGTTTAACTGTGTTCACACAGCATGTCCCCCACTTTGCTCCACCCCAAACCCTTATCCCTCTTGTTTCTAGTCCCTTGATGAGCTGGGAACACTGCTTAAATTGCAGGGTAAGGTAGAAAAGGAAGTATAGCAGCAGACAAAGACTGCTGTCCAAAATGTGCCTCCCCTCCAGTCCTATACTCTTACCAGGGAGCAAGACAGCACCAGCTAGGACAGCCTCTTTTTCCCTCAAAGCAGAAAGCTTTCATTAGTGGACACAGTTAGGGACAGAGAGGATAAAACACACTTGCTTGCTTCCCTGTGACTTTCCAGAAAGCATTCCAGAAGACTCCAGAAGGCAGCCCGAGGCCAGCAGCAGGGCCATGTCCAGTGCTGACCCAGGCAGATGTCTACTGGGATCTGCATGGGGCTTGACAGCCAAATGGCTGTGTCAGTCAAAAGAGCATCTTAAAGGGAAAAGCAGGGAGAAGAACCCTGGGTCACTGTCTTTTCCACTAAAAACAATGACTGCAACAAACTAGCATGACCTACCACACCAGGCCACTCACCAGGCTTCCTTTTGGCTCTTTTTAATTCTGTTTAGAAACCATGAGTGACAGTTGCAGGATGAAAAAAGAAAAAGACAAGTCATGACATCTGTTCTTTTTCTTCCTTCTGTAATATAAGCTTCAAATCCTGCAGAAAGGCCAGAAGTTATACTATGACTCTCTGTACTGTCTGCTGTTAATGAGGCCTCCAGTGACATTTCCCCACAAGATATCGAAACAGGTAACAATATTGGTTCTGAGAAAGGGTCACACCTGGGGCATCCCTGATTATTTCCAGTAGCTGACCCCTGCCTTGGGAGGACCCTGGCCCTGGCAGGTACACTAATCATGGCAGTATGGCTGGGATAAAAGGCCCTAGGTCACTGGAGTGGTGGCCATGCCAGCTGCAGAGCTTTGTGTCGATGCTCACCTCAGGGATTCTTCCATTGAGCTGCCTGTGCAGTGAGAAGAGCTGACTTCTGGGAGCTCTCCAGTCTTTGCAGCACTTTGGCCACTTGCAGGGAAGAAAGTAACTTGGAGGTTTGTCTCAGGCATTTGTTGACAGTCATGCCACAGGTGGGCTACCTTGGCTTCATCTAGAATCTAAACTGTGTGCAAAACAAAACAACCTTGTTACCAAGACTGATTTGTTTGGTTTCCTATGGCTGTCACCAGCTAGAAGCCTGCAAGAAGAATAGACACAGAAAAATGCTTCCTAAGATGGTGATGCTCGTGGCTGTGTACTGGACAGGTTGATGTGCGTGGGTAGACAGTGTGAACCTTTCATCTATCACTCCATCCTCCAAGAGGTATCATCTCTACAAACTAACACATGCAGCTCTGTCCCAGCACAAAAGTTGCCAATTGTGTTACCCACAAAGTGATTCTTTCATGCACTCCATTTCACACTTATACTTTTTTCCTCTAGCTCAGTATATCATTACATTCAGAGCAATTGCTACTTCCCTGACTATGATTGATCCCCACTTATTTCATCCTGCATGCAAAGTATTTGATTTCAAGTGTGGTTCATTCTGCTCGGTGAACTCATTATAAAGTCAAGCTGAACATCTCACAGATGTGAAGCACCTTGTCTTTGAGGTTCAGCAATCTAATTTGGAATCTCATTATAGACCTTCTACTTGTGGTAGGCACAGGGGCAACTACCTGGCTGGCATGTTCCTGCCCATCTTCTATCCCATAAAGAAACTGTCATTTTAATATAAGCACACCAGAATATTCCCCATTTTGGAAAATAGCTTTATTTATCTCTCCACAAATGCCTGTTGGCACTGATGAGAGAGTAATACTTTATAGGCTATTTTGTTAAGCATCTCAGAAGGTCAGGTGCTGAAAGAGAGAACTCACAGCTGTTTGCTTCCCGTCCATTTAGTGGGCTTCTCTATGGATCTTATGTCGCATTTTCTACAGTTTTCAGTGTGGTTGCCATTTTATTGGGAATTTATATACCAAGAATCTTTGCTAGGCACCATACTGCAATTTAACTCAGGGAGGGCTGGTTTCTGGTGTCTCTTTGGTGGATGAGGAGAGAATGGGGTTGAAATTGAAAGTTAGCTTTATTTGCAGAGAGATGCATTGATTCTGAAAGATTGATGCATTCATTTTTTTTTCTACCTATTTGGTGTTTTCAAAATCAATGAGCATCTCAGGCTCAGTTCTGGCTGCTAATGAAGTTTTTATTTCTCCACTTTCTATTTTAAAACTTTGGTAAGGGAGAATATTTGCTTTTCCAATTGCAATTGCTTCCATTCCCCTGCAGAGCAGACAGACCCTTAAAGAGAAGTGAAACTTTGTTTCTTTGGTATAGAAGGATAAATTTCTGAAATCACATGGAAAGAAAAGTGAACTGATAGTATTACATAGATTAATGAATAGAGATTAATGTAGCTATGTCCAGCCGCATACACAGATTTTTATCTTGCTTTTAAATTCAACAAAATCACACGTCTGAGGTTTGATTTAGAAAAGGATCCACAAACCACAGTCAGTAAGCCAAATCCATCCAACTGCCTATTTTTGTAAATGACGTTTAGAGCAGAGTCACATCATTCATTTATGTCCATTGCTGCTTTGGAATTGCCAATGTAGAATTAAATAGTTGTGAAAGACACCATACGGCTCTCAAACCTAAAACATTTATCTGGCTCTGCTCAGGAAAAGTTTGGGGATGTCTATCTAGAAAGAGAGATCTTATGTTTCTACTTAATTCATTTTTAACAAAGTTTGTGTTTTGAAAATAATTTTCAGTAGGATAACTGAGATGAGGATTATAATGAGCACAGGAAGAGAATCTGACCCTGCTGAACTTTCAAGAAGATTTTAAGAAGGTTTCTTAAACCTCTTCTATTTCTACCCAAGAGAGGTCTTTGAATGGAATGGTTAATTAATAGCAAAATCTGTTATAATTTATTCATATTTTCAATGATTTTTTTTAAACTTGGAAAGCTCCCTCTACACTGGCTTTTGATTTCCACTTATGGACTGGGGAATTAATTATTTCATTTTATTTTTATTGCATTACATTTGGGTCAGACGCATTACTCAGGTAAGGTGGAATTAGGAATAAGTGATAGTAAAGTTTTACAGCATATCCATCCCATAAAATTGTCTCATTGCTGTATTTCTCCCCTTTAGGCCCTCCCATCTGACAGTTTCCCTTTGGTTATTATGACCTTTTAGAAATTACTGACAGCTTCAGTGCTGGAAGACCATAAGGAATGGCTCACATCACACGCCACTATGTAGCCAGAGAGGTGCCAGCCATCCATGGCTATTGCCTCCTGGATTCTATTCTCAGACCAAGAGTTACACTGTCATTCCAAAGGGTACAGTGAGGAAGTGGAGGACTGCTGGGTGAGAAGGAGGGGGAGGGAGAGAGGGAGGAAGAGGGAACAGATGATAGATGATAGATAGATAGATAGATAGATAGATAGATAGATAGATAGATAGACAGATAATACTGAAAGACAGGGAAAAGATCAGGGTTAGAAATGAAAAAATCCAGAGACATAGTTTGGATCTTGAATTTCCCCCAAAGACCCATGTGTTAAAGACTTGGTCCCTAGGTGATGCTGTTGGGAGGCTGTGGAACCTTTAAGAATTGGAGGCCTATTGGGAGATGTTTAGATCATTAAGGATGAGCCTTTGAAATGGCAGTGAGACTCCAGCCCTTTTTTCTCTGTCTGCTTGCTAAATGTGAAGTGAGCACTTACGCTTTGACATGTAGTGACTGCCACAGCCCAGAAGCAACAGGATCTATTGGTTGTAGATGGAAACTTCAAGACTGTGAGCCAAAGTTGGGCACAGTGGTGAACACCTGTAATCCCAGTGGCTCAGGAGGCTGAGGCAGGAGGATCACAAGTTCAAAGCCAGCCTCAGCAAGTTATCAAGGCCCTAAGTAACTTAGCAAGACCCTGTCTTAAAATGAAAAGGACTAAGGATATGACTCAGTGGTTATTTACCTCTGGGTTCAAGTTCTCCCTCTACGCTGCTTCTCTCAGATAAGTTAGGAACCTCTTTAGAGACTCAGTCTCCTAAATATAATGATGTATTGTAAGAATCTTATAGGATGTTTTAAAGAGAAAATGTGATTTGCAATAATATACCTGAAGTACTTTTAAGTTATAAATGTATAGTCATAGAGTTAATAATACTGTGACAGAACTAAAATTACTCTTTACATGAACATTCATGACCTCTCCCTTAGCCCAAGAAAAGGAATTCTGACTTTGCCTGGGCTAACCCTCTCCACCTTGCACCTGGGGTTTTGTTTGTTTGTTTGTTTGTTTGTTTTGTTTTGTTTGTACCAAGGATTCAATCAGGGGTGGTGCACCACTGAAACACATCCTCAGTCTTTTTTATCTTTAATTTGAGACAGGGTCTCACTAAATTCCTTAGGGTCAGGCTAAGTTGCTGAGTCTGGCTTTGAATTTGTGACCATCCTGCTTTGGGCTACAAAGCATCAGGATTATGGCAGGTGCCACCGTGCCCCACCTCCCCCTAGCTTTTGAACAGAAGGAAGTTTATGCAGCTAGATAGGACAGATCAATGTGAATTGTGAAGGAACACAGCGGATAGAGACAGGAGGAAGGACTCTGGCTTCAGAAAGTGGAGTCTGGAAGCTGCAGAGAGTTCTCCAGAGCAACTTCAAGTGTGTGGTGGAAACAGAAAAATGAGGGTTTTCATAAGTGCTGCTCAGTGATATATCTGACTACCTTTCAGAGATGAGCAATGAATTAAATATTTATTTCAAAATTCATTGACTGCTGGAATTGTTTCTTTTAACTGGAAAATACCAATGAGACTGAATAGTATAGTTCATCTGGCTTTTAAAGGTGTCTTATGCATTATAATTATTTATGGGTCCCTGGTTTTTTTCTTATAGTATTACTCTTAATCAGGCTTCATTTTATGCAAATGTGTGATTTTAGGTGCTTTATAGGTATATACAAAAAGTTTTCTTATTTTAAAATCAGAGATAATCAGTCATTTCTATTTGTCAGGCAATGTCAGGACGTGGTTTCTAGTGAGTGAGTCAATGTTAGGATATTAGTGCAGCAATTTCCAAATTGGGATGTATATGAGGTGTGCTGAGTGTGTAGCTTAAAAGAATATACACATATCAACCTATTGTTTTCTTGAAACAAATGAAAGGAAATATAATACATATCCTCTTGTCCTTTAGGGATACGAAAATGACAGAGCCAGAAAGCTCACACAGGATGAAAATTTTCAAAAAGAGATTGAGAAAGCTGCTTGTCAGTAATTGGGAAAGACTCTAGGATTGAGATAACATAAAAAAATAGAAGGAATTGAGACAAAAGTCAGTTTAATGAAGGAAGAAAAAGCATTTATGAGAACCACCAATGTGCAAAAAAAAAATGTATTTTACATACATTACTCCACTTAACCCACTTGGTGTCCTCTAGAGAAGGTGTAATGATCATTAACAGAATGGAAACAAGGCTGAAATTTAGCAGTCTGCTTTTGATTTCACATCTAGTAAGGGCTCAGAGGTAAGATTTGCACCCACAAGCTTTGGTTCCAAAACCTTCGTTCTATCAGGCTGTCTTCACTCCAGGGTGAATGGCAGTGCTAAGCCAACTGGCCTTCAGGTGAGGAAGTGCACTGTCAAACTGGAAGTGCACCAGCTTCATCCAGAAGACTCTGGGGAGTTCAGCAACTTACCCAGGGTCACATACTTAATTAGCAGATATCCAAGGCTACTAATCACCTGAATCACATTCACACTTCTTTCTCATATTGCAAGAGAAAGAGAATAGGGCAATAGTAGTATCATAAAGGCTTGTTGGCTTCCACTAATAGTTTCTCTTTTTAATCTGTTTCCACCAGTATCTTTTGGTTATCTTGCCATTTTTTCCGTATTTTTGGTATCAAACAAATGTACTCCAAATTCTAGTTTTAGTACATTATTCTTTCCATGGTTTCTAAAGAGAATCCAGCTATATTAGTTTCCTAAGCTGTCATAAAAAATAACCATAAATTTGGTGACTTAAAAAAATAATAAATTATCTCTCACAGCTCTAGAGACCAGAAGTACAAAATTGAAATCAAGGTATTAAGTTGGTTTGGTTGATTCCCTCCAGAGGTTCTGAAGGAGAATCTATTCCACATTTTGCTCCTGTTTTCTGCTGTCTCTGACTAATTCTTGGTGTTCCTTGGCCCATGGCTTCATCTTTGTGTAGCCTCTGTTTGTTCATCTTCTTCATTTTTATTTTGTATAAGGATACTTGACCGTGGATTCAGAGTTCAACCTAAATTCAGTATGATCTCATCTCAAGGTTTTTAACTTAATTACATTTGCAAAGATCATTTCCAAAGAAAGTCACATTCAAGGATGCCAAGTTAGGACTAGGCATGTCTTCAGGGGGACACAACCCCCACAGCACACCTAGAAAGACGTCATGACCCTTGAGGAGCTTCAACCCTGAACTCTCTGTGCCACTCTTAAACATAAGGAGAATCCTCATCCTCGCCTCTCAGTCATGGACCTATGTGCCTCCATTTAGGTTTTCAAGAATTCATGATTTCAAACTTGACCATGGTGGAATGGGAAGGGGGCAGCGACTGTGGACTGAGTCACAGTGGCTTCACCACTGACCTTGGGCACATTGTCCTTATGCTTTTGTTCTCTCATTTATATAATGAGACACTAGTAACATCTACATTTGATTTTTACTTGAAAAAGTGCTTTGTAAATTATACAAAAGCATTTTTTATTATTAACTCATTCAATGTCAGTAAATAATTCTCTTTCCTTTTCTATTTGACTTACTTTTTCCTTCTATTCTTTAAGGATCAGCATTATTCCCAGAATATTTTATGAAGCCCTTAGCATCTATCAGACCCTTGGCACAATCTAAAATTGTTTTCTGTATTGTATATTTATGCTGAAATGATTACATGCAGGTGTATATATGAAAGCAGAGGTGACATTAACAACAGTTAATTTGTGAAATCAAATATTTCATAAGTAGGAGATATATCTAAATATTTCACTACATTTATGACTCACAATATGGCTTATGCCAATAGCAGACAAATAAGGAAAAAGTAGGGAAAAGTTAAATGTCTTTGGCAAATATCATATAAACTTGTCCTTCTGAAAACATTTTCAAGAAAGTGAATAATATAATTCAAAAAATATAAATAGATGATCATATTGGACTGCAATGAGAGCAGATGTTTTAAGTTATGTAAAAATCTTACCCCATCTGGTAAACAGTAAAAATGTCTCAACAACAACCCACAGATGAAATGTTGCCAATAAAGTGGGTACAGTGGACTTGAGTAAAAGTCAATTTCACTGAATTACTACATAAAATGCTTGAAGGCTACTAATATGCATCTAATAATTTCACCTCTTTCAGTGATTGTCACCACAACAATTATTTTCAAAAATTTTAGAAATTTTAGCAAGCCAATTTCATGATAAATTTCATCACCAATCAGACTTGTTAAATTAAATGGCCCATTTTCTCCCAGAGGACCTTGGACCTAAAAACTCATCCTGAAGTGGTTATCTGTTTAAGTTAATTGAAACATTTACTCCATCTCCAGTCTAATCAGGATGTGTACCAATAAGATAGAGTAAAATTAGAGACGGACTAGACTCCCACTGTTGCAGATCCCATTCTATTTGTGATGAGTAGGTGGATCTATCATGAACATTTGGCTTATGTCAGTTTGCCTTATAGTTAGGTTTCATTGTGTGAACTAGTTTCAGTCTTTTCAGCTACAAATAGGTGGCTACCAATATAAGCTTGCTGCATTATTACCGAAAAACTTTTCTAAAAGGAATAGAATTGAATCTCTTTAAGCATAAAGTCTGTTCTTTGGACTGTCCCTCATTTAGGTCTAAAAGTTCTTTTTCCTATCACATTTCTTGCCCACCCCTTTATGGAAATCCATTGCCACTTCACTTATTTATTGTTAGTGGAAGGAGGACCAGCAAAGGTCTCTCAGACTACAAAGAAATCTGAAAATGTTAAATTAATTACTTCCAGGTATGAACAGATTCCTGTTTAGAACAATAAAAGAATCTTTTGCATTTATGAGGGATAACCCTGGATGAAGCAAGAAACAAAGTAAAGGGAGATTATAATTACAATGACAAGTTATTGTGCTATTGCATTTAAAAAAAAAATATGTTCTACGCATTCAGTAAAAGTGTACCATACTCACCTATCACCCCATTCTCCAATGTTCTATTTACACTTGAAGATGGCTTGGCAAAACCTGTTTCATAAATTAGTAGAATTGAGACAATTAAAACTAACTGGACAAGACAATGAACATGAAAGTATTATTTTGGTTGTTAATGGTTTGCTAGTTTAACTCAATAAGTCCTCGAACTCTGCAAATATTTCACAAGAAGAAAAATCACTAAGAATCAACTACAGCAAATAAACCTTAGTCTTTTGAAGAGAGAGTTTAATTCAACAAATACCTATGTTACCTTTAAAAAAACATAAATCACTCAATGGCTTCTCCAACAACTTCCCACTGCAGTTAAAATAGAGTCCAGATCCTTGTCCTGATCATCTGGTACCTGCCTATCTGTCCAGCTCCAACTCCTGCCTCGCCTCTCCTTCCCACAAAATGACTGACTTTGTGAACACCAAGCTTTATCCTGCCTCAAGACTTTGTTCATTTTACTCTCTCGAATGCTCCATTGGGCCTGCTCCACTGGCCACTTCTTATTCCCCTGACCACCACTACAAAGACACCTGCTCCTAAACTTTGTTTAATGAAATGCCCTCTCTCCTAGGAACTCTCTTATCTCAAAACCGTTTGTTTGATATACCATGTGTGTCACTGTTTGTAATTATTTTGTTCATCTATGTTTCCTATGTATTTTTATCTCCTACCAGAATATAAACTCCATGAGAACAGAGATTATGAATGTCTTCTATTTCCCTGGTACCTATTAGGATGATTCAAATAATAAATGTTCTTTGGATGTTCTAGTGTCTGAAAAAGACATAGCAATTGAAGATGGTTCATTGTTTTCCAGGAACTTAGAGTCTGAAGAGGAGCAGGTATAGAGACACACAACCGGAATGCAGAAAGAAATGTGAAAATGTTAAAACCCGAGAATAGAAGCAAAAATCTCTGGGAACAGAAAATAAATGGCAATGATCTGAGTAAGGTTATGAAAAAGTTGGCACTTGACTTGGGTCATTAAATGTGATACGAGAATCAGGAACAGAGGCAAAAAAAATAGGGAAATATAAGAGAGTCTGCAGATCAATGGAACATTGGGCGTGTGTAGAAAATAGGTAGGGTGTGCAAGGCGGAGACCATATGGGCTTTGCATGAAACCAAGCTTTGAGGCCACTCGGGGAATCGTCACCCAAGGTCGTCCATCTGGAAGTGCGCTCTAGGTGAGTCAGAGCACAGGGAAGCCCATCGAAGGCTACGCCTCACTGGCAGAGTGTGCTTTGGTGCCTTGATGAAACCCTTTCCTCATCTCTTAATCTCTGCTTGCTTCAGCAGCTCAAGCTCTTGATTGAATAAGCCCTCCAGAGATAATGCTTCTATCAACCATGCCTCAAAAATGAAATCTAACATCTCTCCCTCTCTTTAAGTGCATTTCATTACAAGCAGTTACCCATCCCCTTCCAATTCTCAAAGGCTCTGGCGAATGATAAAGGAAGAGAAGTAAGGACTTAGGTATTTGAGGTTTATGTTTTTAAGTAATGTTTTTAAACCCATGTCTAGTTTTATCAAGAAAAGGAATCAGGCAATTTTTCGCAGGGTGAAGATAACGGCTTATGCCTGTGGCAGCAAAAGGATCTCCAGTGCCCTCTCTCTTTTTCTGGTTTTAGTGCAACTGCCGCAGCACGAAGCCCGGTTAGACAGAGGGTGATACTGTCAGCAGAGCGTTTCACCAAGATAAGAGCCAGGGTGAGAATAAGTCTTTATGCCCGAGGCACATACGTTTTTCTCTATGATAGCAGGAAGCCCATCCGTTAGTGTTCTAGAGAGCGGGTTGCTTCTTGACGTAATGGAGAGAGATTTTAAGTCATCAAAACTAACAACAAAAATCCCTTGAGGAAGACCTATGATCCTCCCAGATTCCTTTTGAAGTCTGCTGGTAGTTTAGCTCTTTACTGTTATATAATTTTTAACATGGAGAGTTTGGATTACCCTGTCTCCCCCTGTTGCCCCTAATGACGGAAATTCTGTGAGATGATCACAGCATGTCTGAACAGCATTGGTGAAGTGGAGCACTCTTAGGTGAGAAGTGGGTACTAAGTTGATCAAGCTGGAGTGACAGGGCTGACCCTTAATGAAATGAGCTGAGCTTACCTGCCTTCAACCACACACACACACACACACACACACACACACACGTCAAATACATAAAAACATCTGCAATGATTACATGGGGCTTTTGTAGCAAGGTCTCTAAACCATTTAAAATATGCTGACCAATCTAGAATCCTGGGGGTGGAGGATCCTTTAAGGAAATTCTCATGACTCTCAGGGTAAAAGACTTGCTTCCACTTTGAGCAATTAGAATCTCTGAACCCCAGGTTAAAAGAACATGGGTCATAAATATAAAGATTTTCTGGTTTTGTATAGTAATCTTCCCCCCAAAACAGTAAGTTTGTGTATTCTTTATGAGTCCATAGTTACTACATAGTCAATAGTAGACATTCAATAAATATTAGATTGAACAGTATGAGATGAAGAAAATTTGAAATCTTAGAACAGCAGTGGTTTTGTCAAGACTCCAAATTATATCAATATGCTGGGTATTTTTAGAAATGCAGAGGAAATGTGCTTTCTAAGATCCTAGTTTGAGCGTATCTCCCCCTACTTAAAACCTTTCAGCAGCTGAGAACTGCATTTAGCATAAATTCTCAACATCCTCCCATGACTGTGTGGAGTCTCTTGGTCCATCTCACATTGCCTGAGTCTTCTCCCTGCAAGGTCTACATCAGGTACATCTCTGGTGCTTAGAATACACCTCAGTCTTTCTCACCCCAGTTGTGCTGCTCTCCCCTTCCCCACTCCAATATTCTTATGACTCTTTTTTCAGGTCTCAACAAAATGGTGACATCTACATCAAGACTTTCTCTTATTGCCTAAATGAGGTCAAACGCTATGTTTGCTCCATTATTTCCTTATTTTATATTCTTGCTCGTTTCCTCCATGAGCCTTAAATACAACTTGCCTGGATTTCCTTCTTCAGTTCTTACAGTGCATGTATTTCCTGCCTACCACGTTTGAATGCTTCTGTCCTGCTCACCATTAAATTCCTTGGAACTAGGAATGTAGCTGCCTAGGGGATGTCTGCTGATTTTAACATGGAAGAGTAGGTCCCAGGCAACAAGAACACTACCATTTCCTCCCAAAACTCCATCTCTGGGGGAACATCATTAAGTAAAATTATTTTAAAGTATCTCCTGGCCCGTGTTTTTCACAGTGTTCTTGGAGCAGTGAGTCATTAACAACTCTAGTCTGAGGGTCAAGGGACTGGCACTTGGACTGTTGAGCCATTTAAGTACAACCCATTTGTTAAGTCATTCTGGTGAGTATAAAATTGCATACTTGAAGGGAACACACTCCCTTTTGGAAATCTGGCTCATTAGTAATATGGAGGTGTAATGGAGTGTGATCAGAGCATCAGTGCTTCCCTCAGAGCCAGTGGTTCCTGAGGCCCCTGTCTAATAACCAATCCTGACTCACTAGCACCAATGCCCCCTACACCCACACACCTTGGGTCCAGAGAAACCCTGCCTGAGGGCAACAGCCACATGCCCTGCTCTTGGACCTGCCTCGTTTCACAGACTCACAGATCATTCTTCCAATTTCTGAAGCACACCGTTGCTTATTTAGATAATAAAGAGCAATCTAAGTATTAACCACATAAAATGTTCAGAGCTAGATGCATGCTCTTAGCTGTCAAAAAAAAAATCTCTTTATTATTAATAGCTCTCCCCCCACCCAACCTTCTACATTCATGTCTCAGTTTTGTGTAAGTTGATAAATTTGGTTAGGGTTCATTTTCACTTCTTGACAGTTGCTTTGCTTGTTTAAAATTCTCAGAAGCACATACCGTATGGAGATGAAATGCACAAAGTCCCTAGGAAATTTAACTGGAAAGGCAATGGCTATGTCTGTCAGTTTTTATCAGAAATCTCCGTTCTTCTTCCTAGCTCTGCATGTCTTGCTTTGAGAAGTGCACAAAAGGTCAGCTGGAATTCAAGTCTCATCAAGTTACCCCTAATCGTAAAGAAGGCACACTTTAGATTTTGAACAACTAACAAGTGTTTTGGCACTTCTCGTGTTGCTAGGGAGGCAGGTCATGTTTGTTGACAGTGTAATAACCACATAAAGCTACTTCAGTTGTCCAATTGAAACTTTACCGAATTGATGGGTTTTGAGTACACTCGTGCTCTCAGAAAAGTTTGACATTGCTAAAATCTGAAATAAAGAGTTAGTATAATTACAGCCTTGAAAGGTGTCCATGCAGGGTTTTCAGCACTATTAGCAGCATCAACAGAGAAGCAATGCTAAACATCCAACCTCTAGTTACAGGGAAAGACATGTACATTAAAAGTTAAAAGACAAAGCAAGGCAAGAGCTTACAAGAACATGAAAATACATCCTTCCCATTCTTTAAACTTTGCATGGTATCCCACTGCATCTAGAAGAAAATCAAAGCTCATTACCAGGACCTAAACAAACCCCATGTGATCATTCAATACCATTTATGCATCCCATTGTCTCCCTACTCTTTTCTCACTCACTCCATGCCAAGCTTGTTTCTGCCCCAGGGACCTTGAACTAGCTGTTCTGACTGAAAGTTCATTAACCCACATGGTAGAGAACATCTCAGTTGCCAGTATATCCCCTTTCCTCATCACCCCCATCCCTGCTTTGCTTCCTTAATTGTTTTTACAATAATCTGAAATTATCTCACTTACTATTTTGTTTACTTATTTATTATTTGTCTTTCTACTGTAGAATGTAAGTTCCATGAAGGAAGGTACTTCATATATTTTAATTCCTGTTATATACAGTCCTATCTCTCAGGATCCATGGGGGTTTGGTTACAGGACCCATGTGGATACCAAAGTCCACAAAAGCTCAAGCCCTTTATGTAAGATGGAACAGTATTTGCAAATAACTTACTTACATCCTTCCATCTACTTTAATACCTATTAAAATGCAAGGGCTATGTGAATCATTGTTATACTCTATTATTTAGGGACTAATGATAAGAAAAAAAATCTATACACATTTAATACAGATGCAAGTTTTGAATATAGTATTTTTTTTAAACCAGGGTCTCACTATGTTGTTCAGGCTAGTCTTGTGCTCCTGGACTTAAGTGATCCTCGTGCCTCAGTCACACTAGGAGCTCGGACTACAAATGCATGTCACTGCACTCTGCTCAAATACAGTATTTTTTGATCTTTAGTTGGTTGAATCTGCAGATACAGAACACATTGATCAGAGGAATAACCATATAGAGAATCTACATCTGCCACAACAAGTTTAGTAGGTTTGTATTGAAAAGAGAAATTCATAATGAAAAAATAATAATAGTAGCAAATGCCTTAAGACTTCGGATATTAAGGCATTAAATAGTGCTTTGAGGAAAGCACTAGAGGGGTGCCTGAAGAATGGCTGCTGACTTAAAAATGGGTGGAACAGACACAAGGACTAGAGTAGTTCAGGGGAGAATGAGCTAAAGGAAACTCACCAGAAAAGCACCCCTATGTAAGTGGCTGCAAAGAAAGGGTGAATTTGAGTGGAGGAGGCTGAGAGTAAAGAGTTTACTGAGGCAAATATTAAGGAAGAAGTCATGCATGTAGACTCGTAAAAATCAAGTAGAAATTATAAGACCAGGTTCAAGTAGGAAAGGAATGGGAAATGAGATCAGAGCCTACACTGCAAAAGGTGTGAATGCAAGGTGAAGAGAGGCAAGGGAGAAAGAGGCAGGGTGGGGGGTGGATAGGATGCATCATCGAGAGCTATAAACATAGATAATAAAATTACAGATGATCAAGGAGGTGGTCACCACAATTATTGGAAGGTCTGCCTGTAAGTAAGGAGGTGGTGTCCCAAGGTGCGTGATATAGAGATGGCATAGGAAGCTTCTAGAGCACTATCAACCTTCTTTCTGTTCATTGACCAGGCTGGTGTTTATATATAATACTTTGTGAATGCAGTCTTTCAGAATAAAATATAAGCTCTTTTAAAGAGTTTGGGAGGGTTGGCACTGGAATCAGATTTCCTGGGCCTAAATGTAAGCTTTGCCATTGATAAAAGTTGCGAATTGTGCACCATAGGACTCAATTCTTCTGAGCTTCAGCTGTCCTCTTGGTAAAAATGGAGATAAAGTGCTATCACATGAATTAAATGAAGTAATACAGGTAAGTCATTTAGTAGAGTACCTGGCAGATAGTTGACACACATTATTGGTTATCTACTCATACTATTAGTTCTGTGAGATTTTGTATCCCGATTGCATTTATTTGAACATATTCACTATGTTGTTCATCCATAAAGCAAAGAAAATGTCATGTTACTACTGAAAATGCACTAATAACTAAGGATATTCAGTTGAAAAAACTCCATCCCAGTGATCTGTATCATGGGCGCTTTCCCTGTGTGCCCCCAAAATACGACAGAAGCTCCAGTGACTGAAGGTTTGAAAAATCATGCACATAGGCCTTTAAGATGCAATGTTTTTCTAAAATGAATTACTACTGAACTACTGATCTTAATCTCAATCTCAGTCATAGAAACTATAGGATTCATATGCCAATATTATTAAGAGTTTGCTTTCATATGCATTCCATGAAAAATCATATCATGTTTACATCTATACCCATAATGCTGCTTTTAGCAATAAGAAGCTTTTAAATTTTAAAAAATACTTACTATGTTATCATGAAGGCATTAAATAGTGCTTTGAGGAAAACATAAAATGGGAAGAGTAGATACAGGATTTGGTACTTATATGCACCAAGCTTTGATTGAGGCATTTAACAAATACCATAATTACCCTTAGAGGTATTAAAGGTTAGAATATAGGGAAGTGACAAGAGTGCAGTTCAAAGATCAACATATTGGAATGGCCTAGTTAACTAGTTTCCTAAGGCAGCCATAGCGAAACTCACAAACTCGATGGCTTAAAACAACATAAATCTGTTATTGCATAGTTCTGGAGCCTGTTGTAAAAATAAGTGTAATTTTATATGCCAAAGTTTTTGCATGGCAATATCAAATTAGTGGTTTGAAAAGAGGTTTTAGTCAGAGAGCAGAGACATAAAAACATGCATTTTCCATCATTACCAGAAAAAATGGGAATTTCATCTTGGTCCTTGAAACTCCTTAAACAACAAAACAAATACATAAACTGAAACGTACAGTCAGAACAAGTTCCACTCTTTAAAGTATTTGCTACAAGCATATTTCTCTATACGTTTACTTGAATGCTTAATAATTGGGCTAGCTTTCCATCACTGGGACAAAATACCTGAGATAAGTCAACCTGTGCAGAGAAAAGTTTTATTTTGGCTCAAAATTTCAGAGGTTTCAGTCCTTGGTCATTTGGCCCTGCTGCTTTGGGCCTGTGGCCAGGCAGAATATCATGTCAAGAGCATGTGGCAGAAGAAAGGTCTTCATGTCATAACAGCTAGGATGTGAAAAGAGAGAGGGGAAGGGGCCAGGGTCCCACAATCCCCTTCAAGGGAACACCCCCAGTGACCTAACACCTCCCTCTAGGCCCCAGTAGTGCCACAGTTTTGGGACCAAGCCTTCAGCATGTGGGCCTTTGGGGGACAGGTAAGATCCAAATCACAGCAATAATAAGTAAAGACAAAGTATTTTCAGGTGAACTGCCCCACTTTCCTGGAAGGTGTAGTCTGTGAAACTGATGTATTACCTCAATGTTAATCATATAACATGTTTTATCCTTTGCTACTCACCTTCTCCCACTCTTCCCTAAAATAAATGTGGAACTCAACCTTGTTCATTTTGTCACATTTTCTCTGAAAATCAAGGCCCATTGATATTTCCACATCCCATGAGTAATCAGGTATCCATGTATAGTTGGGGATAAGATGAGCAGTTCAATGATACCTATTTCCATCTTATTCTAGTCTGCAGAATGAATGACTGTATTAAAAAAAAATCCCATAGTAAATCATTTCCAACCATATATTGTAAAGATTTTCCCCCACAAATTAATGATAATAATGAAAATAGTAGTAATAAATAAAGGTTCAAAGTTTCTCCCAACTCCTCTATCTCATGCCACGTGAGAAAGCAGTAAATGTTCTTACCACTACCAGACATTTATGTTTTTAACAACCTTTGTAATCTCAAGGAAAGAACCATTTTTCTTATGCACTTTTAAAACTTAATAGTCTGTAATACATTCTCTTTCTGAGTGTGAGAGAATGAAATACAAAAACAAATGCTTATTTGTTCACTCTGCTGAAAATGTCTAGCGTTAGAAGAAACTTTGGTTTCCACAGAAAATATTGGCTTCCCCATTAGCCATCTGCTAGATGGCGGGAATGTTCTGTGTGGCTTTCTCAGCTGGAACATTTGGGAAATGAATACATTGTTGCAAAAAAACTCACATTGTTGGCCATAATGTTTGTGATAATGTTGTTGACTTACCAGATGTCCTGGAAATTCCTGGGGTGGAAGTATTTCTAGTTGCTCCAAGCCCCTGTGTGGTGTTGTAGAATGGCGTTTGGTCTATATGACTCTTGCCATTTCTCATGATTTACTGTGGAATTTTTCGTTCAGTCAGACATTCTGCAGACTAAAACAAGATGGAAATAGTTACCACTGAACTGCTCATCTTATCCCCAATTGTACATAAATACCCAATACAGAAAAGATCCATTATTTGCCATTTCTCAAAATAATTCCTTCTCCAACCCCAACTATGTGCATCTATTGTTATGTAAGATTAAATAGCATGACCTTCCCTGTTCTTGTCTCCAGCTGGTGAAGAAGCAACAAAGTCTAACAGTTGAATGCTTTGCTCACTCATTATGCTTATGGAGTTTGTTTGAAATGTGAATAACCTGTTTCAGCCTGAATCTTCCCTTTTGAAATTAGATTAATGGAGTGACAATAAAGTGAAAAGTACTACACACTTTGGCATGCAAATAGATTAGACTTCTCTTGCAAATGGAATTATCTCTTACCAGCCTGCTTCTCTACCTGTTTTCATTTAAAGCAACAGAATCCTCTGTGCAGAGTGAACACTTGTTCTAAATGGGAATCTATTTTACTACTCCATAGAGTTCTGACAGCTGCACCAATCATAAGGGACTATATGTATGTGTTGAACTAAACTTCACTTTTATTTTTTACTCTTATCAGAATGAGATAGCATAGGGGTTACGTTCTCAATGATATTGAATGGATGACTTAATTTATATTCTACCACACAATTGCAGTTCATTTGTTCCTTGGAGTTTACATAGTATCTGGGTGAAGGCATGGACAATCCAGTCTGATGTCACTCATCTTTACAAGCATCCCCTGGCCTGGGGCTCTGTCATCAACTTGCACAATTCCTGTTGAGACTGTCCTGCCCCAGTGACCCCTCTGGGTTTGAAGATTCTTGCTGTTGCTTAGATACATGGGAATATCTGACAAACTACCTATGCCATGTGCTCTTAGGCCCCATAGCCATCCTTCTCTGGGCTTTTCTACTGTGGGGGTCTCCATCTAGAAAGTGCATTTAATCACTGTTTCCCTTAGGCTTTAAGCATCTCTTTTAGGTTGTGCCCCCTCCCTGTCACTCCCCATCATTCTTCCTACAAAGCAAGGGCAGGCTTCCATCTCCTGGGCCCACTGAAGTCTTTGTTCTCATTTCCCCTTCAGTTCTCTTTATTCTCTTCTTCATTCCCTTTCATTCTCCTTAAAGGAACCAGGTTTGAGGGACTCAAATTTGTGTATGACTCTTTCTTTTTTCCAATCATTACCCTAACATGCAAATTACAAAGCAAATTACCTGCTTGAATGTAGGGAGGAAGGTGAGGAAGGAAACACAGAAGAAACTTAAAATCATCCGTTAATATTTGAAAAACTTTAAGCCACCACCTAATAACTAATTAGAATAGAGAAATAAACAGGAGAGAATGCTGAAATAGAGGATGGAGGACTGACCACTTTATCAGCAATTTTCTGATGTTCAAAGAACTGTTCTCCAGCTGCAGTTCCTAGAGGCTGATATCCAAGTGACACTCCAGTCTCTGTGCTTTGTCCTGGTGAACCTAACTCTGAATTTGATAAAAATTGCAAGAGTTATTCAATATAGAGTTAAACAAATACAAATTGGTGTCAGAAAAAAATATCGACCATTGTTTCATCACCCATCAATACCATGTGTTCTGAGGGAAAGTTTTTCTTATTAATAAGTGTCTTCTATTTTGGGAATATCTCCATAAGAAAAAAACATGAAAATTTAGAGTGGAAAACACTTAGAAATTATCTCATTCACTGACTTTCAGTCTTGCCTATATATTCTAACCACCTGGGAAGATTTCACAACTATACACATGCCCAGTCCCATCCTGAACTTAGTGGATCAGAGTATCTATAGGTGAGTGCCAACCACTGATATGTTTTAAAGTTCCCAGGAGGTCCTAACACACACTGGAGGTTAAACTCATCATTCCGACCTGCCTTTCCTATTTAGGCAGGTAGGTTCTGATTTCTCCAAGGTACATCATCCTAAGTAGAGACAGCAATGGCTTAAAACTGCTCCTCCCAGAACTTTATTATCTATTATTTTCACTATACCCCACTGAATCTCAACACTTAAGCAGCATTTTGGAGTCTCTGCACAAATGTTCTGCTCCAGTTTATTTCAATGATGAAGAGAACACATTAGAAGAGTATCACATTTTATCGACATGGTTTTCCCATTCCCAAAGCTCTAACTTTTCTTATTTCCCCAAAGGATGCCTCCACATCTCCCCAGCCCCACCCTGTCCACTTGTTTGATAAATGTTAAACAACACATTTATGAGATGGCATTCTGTTCTAGAATGACATTTTAAAGCCCTGAAGTTTAATTGCTGTGGATAACCATCGATCATCACTGGGATGCCCCTGGGAACGTGGACTTTGAGGGATGCCATCCATCTCGTGGCAATATTGTGGCTGGCTGCCTTCCCCTCTTCATCACTGGTTGATGGGGCTGATGGAGATCGGCTGCTGCACTTTCAAAGTGCCTCCCTGTTCTCTCACCTGCTCTGCATGACTACTGAACTGAGCCGTGTTGTGACAGTCTGCCTGCTCTTCCCTGTTCAGATTAATGAATACAGCTTTAGCTGTTAATTCAAAGCTAGTCAAGCTTATATCCAACAATTACAGACCAATTTTCATATTCAGCTTGAGTGTATACATGGAAGGGTGTGGGAGAGGAATGCAATTTGGAGTGATTCTTTTATATCTAGGGGGAACACAAAGAAGGAAGAGTAAGGGATCCTGAAGACAGTACCTGAAACTCTCCTCGGGTCTAGCTACAATAAAATGTTTCAAGCCTCAACATCTTTGCAAGCTACAACAACGTGACCCCAGGGGTTTGAGCTTCCTGCCCTGCAGCTAGACTGCAATCCATCAAAAATAACAAGCACATGGCAGGCCCCAGTGCACTTCTGCCTTCCAGGAGGGCCAGCAACTAAGCCAGCATTTGAAGAGGCTCCAGAGTCAGAACCTGACTCTCCTCCTTTTCCTTTCTTCCTTCCACAATAAGAAATGAAATGTTTACTTGTACACAGAATTATGTAAGTGACCTCATATGACCCCTTTCAGGATCATCCAGGGCAATGGAAACTGAACTCTTCCTCCTTCTCAACTCTGGCCTGCCTCCCTGATAAAGAAAGGGCTACAATGCCCTGTCTTGCATGGAAAAGCTGTACATGGACCCCAGATGCCAAATACTGTCAAAATGTACTTTTACCAGAAATTCTATTTGCAGAAAGCAGGGAATGAGTCTGGCCAGAGGATTCCTGCCCCTGTTTACCAATGGTAGAGATGCTTCAGTGGAACACATGTCCATCCAAGACATGTAACGTTTGCCCTGCAATTGGAAATTTCTTCCTAGTCATTTGACTGGTCTTAGTTTTGAAACATGCAGCTCATGGTTGAAATGCAATAAATACCCAGTGGTGGGTAGTAGTTTTGGTAGTGGTGATGACTCTGGTTAGTTTTCTTTCTGAATTTCTTTTTGTTTTGCCTTAGTATTTAGCAATTGTCTTTGATATAAACCTATCTCAGTTGTACAAGGAAGGATCAAGAAAAGAAAGGGTCATCATTATTTAGCAGTATACCTACAGAGAACACGTAGATTGTAGTGATCATTACAGTTTGAACATCTCCATTCGGGGAATAAAACTTAAGCAGAGTAAGAGGTAACACATGCAAGAATCATTTTCTGGATCTCTATTTTGCTCTAATGCTTGAAGTCTCTGATGCTTTTAAAGGATGTCTATTAATCTGCCTGTAAACTAGTGTTTAAAAAGATGTAACATACACAATTGAAGCTAGGAATAAACAAGATAAATGTAAAGTATGTGGTACAGTGTCTAGTTCATAGGTAAAATTTAAAAAGTGATAGAGTGGAAAATATATCAACAATGGTTGCTGTCTTCCTGAAGTTTATCAGGGACCTATATTTTAAAAATGGAAATAATAAATAGGTATTGATTGAGTAAAGGATAGCTATGACAGAAGTTGAAATAATACTTTATTAAAAGTACTTTAATTTAAAAAACATCAAGACATTTTCACCAGAGAAGGAGGAGACAGGCTGTACGAAGGCCTCCGTGTGCAGCAAGCAGAAATCACAAGATCTGTGAGGTGGGAAAGAGATGCAGGTAGCTGGACTATGGGCAGGTAAGGCTGGAACCTGGTGAGATGGGGCCAAATAGTTTTGATCAGACTCAAAATTCATGCTACTCAAAATGTGATCTGGACATTGCCCAGAAGTTCACTGGTAATGCACAAATTCAGATCTTGCCCCAGAAACTGCATTTTAGCAAGATCTCTGGGCAATCCCTTTGCATTTTTTAGATTAATAAGCATTGGTTTAGGAAGCCACTGAAAAGTTGAAACAGCAGAGTGGTGTGATCTGCTTTATATTTTTAAAAGATTGTTCTGGATTCCATGGTAAGCATAGATTAGAAGGCCGTGTTTTTATTGTTATGTTATTATTACATGTGATGCGTCTGCCTAGTTTACTGCTCCATCTCCTTCCAAGACAGTCCTGCTGTAATCTGGACATTTTCTACCTGAAGTCTCACCTCAGGGTTCCAGCATTAACTACTCTATTTCTGATTTGTGCTGTGCTCAGTGCCACTGTCCACCTGCCTTATACTTTCAAGTGTCATCTGCTCCTGTATTCCTCAGAGCCCAGCTCTGGCCAACGCATCAGGAAGCTGCACCCTCTTACATCCTGATGGTCTCCTCTGTAGCCAGAGATGGCACCTGCCTTTGATATCATACCCCATGCCTTCAGCTGGTTCTTCCAGCTGAAGGCAGCCTCTGCCTCAGCAGTGGTTTTATGCCACAGCCATCTGTTCCCACTGTGTGCCCCTTTCATGCCCCAGGAATTCAAGGACCAAGTTAAAAATGAGCATTTCCAAGTGACTATGATTAGATTCCAAAAACAAGAAAGGAGTTCATATGTAAATGCCAGCCATCTTCACATAAAAAAATAAAACTTTTTAATCGATTGTTGGGGGGAGCTGTTAATGAGCTAAGCACTTTTAATTCAATATTTGACAGTAATTGCAACAAAATTACATTTAACAAGACAGGAACCTCTATGGGTTTTTAGCAGGCAAATGAGGTAACAGAATAGTGCCTGTTAAGGAACAGAAAGATAATCAAAGGAGCCTTCATGCCTGTTGCTGAGTCTGAGTGACAAGACTACCAACAGTAACCCCCAAAGACAGATGATACTGGCTGCCTGGAATAAGAAATAAAATAGAAGATTTCCCTGTGCTTAGCGTAGAACAGTCTAAATGCCGGGCCTGACGGAGCACGTCGTTCGTTGGGAATGGCTGGAGATCTTGCTCAGCTAAAGCTGTCAAGGAAGCTGGGAGCCAAGGGGAAAAGAGCTTAATGACTTCTAATAGAAGTTAACAGGTAACTTTTTCAGTGATGCTACAAGTAGCTACAATCCCTCTTCATTATGTGGCAATGGCAAGGAATACTTTTTTCTCATTCTGTGTTGTGCTCTGTAGAGAAATCAGTTCTCGATGCCACTGGGCACCCTTTCCGAATGGCATCATGAAACTTGGTCCTTATATTAACAGGGCTCAATCAGACCCATGAAATGAGGGCAGCATTAAAGAGAGGTGTTGAGAGGTGGGATGGAGGAGGGTCAGAGGGAGCGTTGTACGGGTTTAATCAGGTCATCCTGCATTTCATCCTTGAGCTGCTCTGGAGATCTGAGTTAGGCAGCTGGGAGTACCACAGAGGTATGGCTCCAAAATTGTCCTCATTATGCACTTTCTTAAAACCCTTTGAAGAAAGGCACCTTTGTCACCTCAAATGGCTATGTCATCACCTTTATTTCTGCTTTAACTCTGGCTTTAATGGATTTTCTGAGCTTCCAGCTTTGAAACGATATAGAAAGAACAACCTCAACCAAGCACCATCACTGTTAGGCAGAGCAAATGTCATCAGTCCTTGGGGACAGCTTTAACTTCAGAATGATGTTCAAATTTGGGTGGTTTAAAGTCAAGCAAATAGATTCTATATATTTTCAATGGTTTCTAAAACAAGCTGCAGGAAGAGGACTCATTTTCCCTCAGTTTAACACTGTATCTTTTCTAAAACAAAGGAAGACAAAAATGCCATTTTTATACAATTTGGGGTAGAGGGAAAGAATGTGAAAGGAAAGGAAAATAGCTAACAAAACATTCATGATGCTATATAAGGCAAAAGAACCTTTGGATACAAAGTTCATATTTGACAGGTAATGTGACAATAAAAGAGGAAAAACATGAATTAAAATGCAATGAAAAGTTCACACTCTCCGTGCACAGAGAAACAAGTGAATGTCTTTCAATTGATCAGCTCTCTGGCTATACGAAGGGCTTCACGTGATTGATGAATGCATGGTGCTTTTTCTTATAGATGCATGTTAAACATAGTGATGAGATTAATTTGAGTTCCTTTTTTTAAAAGCATACACACAAATGCTTTTTTTATAATGCATTTTGCCTTGCATACAGTGGCAAGTTAAAAGTGCTTTAAAGGCTAACTCAAAATCAAGACTAGGTTGGGAGTAGATAACAAAAGACTCTACCTATTTAGTGTGAACATCAAACGCTCCAAATATTGAAATTCACTTGACAGTTAAACCTGTGGAAGGTGTCAGACTGAGAAACATGCCGGGGAGATCTGGTAACAGTTCTCACAAGAGCTCAAATTATCACCAGTAAAATCTAATAGACATGATGCATCCAGAAAAAAAAAAATGTAATTGCTCTCTTGGATTAGAAAACCTCAATTTTTATCTTAATCAATAGAATCATTTTGAACAAATGCTTGTGTTAAATTGAATAAAACTGTTTTAAGTTCATTAAAAAAAAAAAAACAACTATAGACCAACCACTAAGCATTCATGGCAAGAAATGGGTTTTTAAAATGTTGGAACAGAAACAGATCATGTGCAAAAAAATATAATTCTCCAAGTTGACTGTTCATGAAAATCACACAGGAAGTTTCTGAGAAGAAAGACTCTAAGATCCACTTTAAAATCTCGGAATCAGAATCATTGAGTGGACCCAGATTGTCTCCTATAGTTAGAGTCTCTGCTTCTTTTTCACACTGAATTAGCATGCTTTTTGAACAGGGTTTGAGAATGAGGCTTCCAAATTAATGCCCAAAGTTTGGAAGCCTCCATGGTTACAGTTATAACAGCTGCTGGATGAGGAATGAAGCAAGTGTAAATGGATCAGGGCTCAATGATTGGCAATCATTGATATAGAACATAAACTTCACGAATACATAAACTATCTTCTCTACCACTGTTTCGCTAGACCCTTACAAGATGCATCACAGGTGATCATACTAGGGAACTGGAAGGTCTCCAATTTCTCATTCATATTCTCTCTCTCTCTTTCTCTCTCTCTCTCTCTCTCTCATAAAATGGAAGATTTTGGAATGCCACATTCCATAGTAAGACAAAAAGGTCTGCTATGATTTGGACCTGGAATACTCCCCAAAGGTTCCTGTGCTTAAGGATTGGTTCCAAGGCAGCAGTGATCAGAGGGACTCTTGGGAAGTGATTGGATCATGAGGGTTCTGGCCTCAACAGTGGGTTCATCCACTGATGGATTCATGATTTGATGACATTATTTGGAGGTAGTGGAAACTATAAGAGATGGGACCTAGTTGTAGGTAGTGGGTCGTTGGGGGCATGCCCTTAGGGACTACATCTTGTCCCCAATGCCTTTCTCTCTCCCTCTCTTCTTCCCCATGCCATGACCTGAGCAGTTTTCTTCTGCCATGCCCTACTGCCATAATATTCTACCTCATCTCAGGCCCAACGCAATGGACTCAGCCAACCATGAACTGGAAGTTTTGAAACCATAGTCAAATAAAGCTTTCCTCTTTTTTTTTCCTCAGTTATCTTGTCACAGTAACAAAAAGCTGAGTAACACAGGGTTAGAGTAAAAGTCCTTCACTCTGGTATAAAATATCCAAATTTTAGATCTCTGAACATCTGAGCCCAAGAACTTTGCCCAGTCTGGTATCTTTCTTTGTGCTAGTCACAATGATAGGCTCACAGGAGGTGTTCAATACATAGCATTCATTGAACTAATCAGTGTATCCTCTTTTACAGTCATTAAGATAATTCAGATTCATTAGTTACAAGGACAAACTTTATAGTGTGCCTTTCCTATGTTTTTCAAAATAAATGGACACTAAAAAAACCTATGAACTATAACTAAGCAGTATGAATGTCACATTAATTCATCCAATTCATAGACCAAGAGAGAGATGCTTCATGTTTCTTAAATTATGTTTAAAATTTTATCAATTTTTAATTAAGTCCACAGAAATGAAGGCAGGTAAATGGTTACGGATTTTCCCATAATATCCAGCATGTTTTACCCATTTCTGTGGATCTGCCAGACAGTCAGAATGAGAAGTAGAATCATAACTTTGGATTTCTGGCCGCCTATGCTATGGTACCTCTCCACCAATTGTCAAAGTTCTATCCAATGGGAGTGGACACAGTGTGACCACCTTCTGCAATATCTTAAAAGTGAAGCCATCTGCCCTTGCCTCTCTCTTCCTTTTCCACTGGACAGCATCTGGACTTAACAATAACAGCTAAACAGATATGGACAATATCTCAGAGAATGATGGAGCCACAAGATTGAAGGAACCTGGGTTCCCAAATGATTGTCCTGAGCTCTGGCTTCCCCATCATGAACTGCTCACCTGTGTTCTGTTATGTGACAAAGAAGTAATTTTCTCCATGACTGAATCCCTGAGTTTGTGAGTTTTTGTTTTAGTAGCTTATGCTGAAATATTATACTTCCTTCTCCAAGGTTCTATGATTCCATCCCATGAATCAAGCATCTAATATTTTATCTGCAAATATGCTACTTGCCAGTTTTCCCCGAAGGGAATAGTATGGGTTTAAGCAAGTGTTCTACTTTGTTATGCTACCCAGCTGACAACCACCAATAGAGAATGTTCTCAGGACAATTGTGCCAAATAATGAAAAAAGGTGAGACCAAGAAGCTAAAAATATTATGATACACAGTTGTTTTTGACCTGGATATATCATCTGAAGGTGCATTTGTTTTGGCATATTGTAAACACATTCTCAGTGACAGAAACAATATTTTTAGTCTATTTCTGGGCATGTGCATAGAGTTAATTAGCAAACTCCCAACTTACTATGCATGCAAATTCCAAAGTTCAAGAAGTGGCAATTTGCCCACATAAAACTTATGCAGTTCTTATTGTTTTGTCAGATCTGCTTACTTAAATGCATAAATTAAGAACTATGTGTTTCACCTACTTAAAAATATGGCAGGACTCCTTGGGAGAAGGGAAAATTAAAATGTCAGTAAGAAAAAAGCTCTGCCCTTTCACCCTCAAAACCATGCCTTGGGATTGAAAGTTAGTATTGAGATGTGTTGGCTGCCAGGCCAAATGTGGCAACAAAGTCTGGTGCCTCTCCTAGGTCCACCCCAACACACTCACACTCTCTTGGCACCAGAAAGACTACACGCTAGTCATTGAGAAGACATGAGCTTCAGGAATAACATCTAAGCAGAGCTCACCTCTCCTTTTTCAAGTGTTTCCTTCCACACTCTGATTCTGGGGTTATGAATATCCTTTTAATTGTTCAACAGAGAATGACTCCCTTGGTTCTTATTTTTGTTTGAATTGTCTATGCATTCCTGGTGGAAGATTATATTTCCTTCGCCCTGCCTCCTTCATGACAGGGACTATCCCCCACTAACAAAAGAGAAAGAAGGTTTCCTCCCATAGCCCTCTGCAAAATTTATTTATACCATAGTTATACACTCAATATTTTTTCAACGTTTGTCTTAGGACTACTCTGAAATACGTTATTTATTCCTTATTCATAAAGTTGAGATTATTCAATGGTTTACGCCATGGATTTTAAGTCACTTGGATACTCTTGAAGGTAATGAAGAGGCTCCTCCAGTTAAAGTTGGCATTTCAAAAACATACAAACATGCTCACGTATGCACACTCTTGATAAGACTGCACAGGTTAGCAGGTACACATTTCTTTGCTTTAGGCTGGAATTATTTTAATTCAGCATGGCAATACCGATTATCTTGTTACAAGCTGGGCAGAAGCTCTATTAGCAAATAATGATATGTATATGAGTATGTATACATATATATATATGAATGAATTCTTAATGCTATTTTTGGTAAACTTATTTTTTTTAAAAACTATGGGCCTCCTGGAGAGTGAAAAATAATAAAACTTGGATGTGCCTAAAATTAAGATGAACCTATCATTTCCTCTGAAGGTTTAAAAATTCTCTCCCAGGGTGATTTAAACAATTTTTTCATAGTACCATAAAACTATCAAACAGGATAATCATGGAAAATTCTGCTATCTTCCATCCATCCCTACTTGATTTTGCTTCTAGAGCAGGTGATACTAGCTCAAAGAGAAAAGAAACCCCTCCTATTTCATCATTTACTACCCAGAAAAGTAATCAAAATAGAACTCACGTCAGTTTGTTCTCCTGCCACTTTTTCTATGTATAAAAAAGAGAGGGGGGATTCTCATTACTGCCTAGTCCATCCTCCCTTCTTCCCTAGTTTCATTTTAAACTTTCGAAGTACATTTTTGACTGAATAATTCTCACCCGATCCACATTTCCAGAGGCAGTTTAAAAGAACATAAAAGAGAGAGGATGCAGCATCATATTCTATTGTCACTGTGGCTCTCTGCTCCAAGCCCAGCCATCTGAAAGATATCCACATCTCTGGGTCTCACGTCGAGTGTTTACTTTTTATCATTTCAAAGTGTTTCTCTCTGATAGCACTCCTGTCAAATTTATGAATAAGTCTGGAAATTTTCAAGATAAGCTGAAATCGGTCTTATTTGTTGGCTTCTGACTCAAATTCCCTCTACCTCGTCAGGGAGGAAGTTTCTGATTTTAGAATCCAACTGCTGTATGTTTCTTTGCCCCAACTCTAGCTGTAAATCACACTTGGTTTCACAGATTTGATAAAGCCTGTGAGCTTATAATGTCCCTGCCAGAACTAGCCAAGAGTTACTTCCTGGGGAATGAAGCCAGACGGCAGCCCTTCCAGCCACATAAATATGACCCTATTAGGTGGAAGTCAGTGGGCCTGTCTAACGGTGGGGATTTGCCCAAACAACTCCACAAAGTAGCATGATCAAAGTGATAAAAGAAATTTCCTAAAATGACAAGTTGAAAAGAAAAACAACAGAAGCTTCTGTTTTGATTTTTGTCCTCTGCCCTCCAACTCTGCTTGGATTCCACAGCAAGAAGGATTTCCTACCAATGCATGACCCGTTTCTATGTAAGAATGCAAGCTTATCCAGTAATACAGACCATCTCTCATACCTCGGCTCCTACATCACATCACAAGCTGCTGCTCTGAGAAACCAGAGCACAGAGACTTAAATAGGCTTTGACAGTGGTGGGAGAAGGGGCAGAAGTTATAAAAATGCAGATTCAAGCTCACACGATTCATGTCTTTCCAATTTTAAAATATACCCTTTGGTAGTGCTAGTCATGGCAGAGAAGAATTGTGCTGTCACAATGACACATATTTTATCCATGAATAAAAAGGTATATGATAGAGTTGATGATGCTTTGTTATCACAAGAGCTGTATTGCTCTATTGGCTCTTATTTGACTATCAAAGACCATCTGCTAGCATGAAAATATGTGGTTTGAATATTCACTCAACATATCCCTCTCTCAGTATATACTGAGCTTCTACTACATATACATGCGACATGCATTAGCCTTGGATATTATTGATACAAAGAATGTACTTGTATGGTTTGGGGGAGGAGAGGGAAAGTAGAGATGAAGACCTCAGAATCCCAAAGAGAGAAGTTTGGTTATTTTACCCAAAATAGATGCATATTAATCCAGCTTATTGTGTTTCATTCTATGCATCAGCTAGGGTTTGTAAGTTTTAATTTAAAAGTCTGAGAGTGAAGAACTCTATAATTTGGTCATTTAAGATATTAATGTTAGCAAAACTGGACTAACTAAATAATAATGATAGAATTGTTTTTATTACCTAGCATTATAACAAAACAATTTTTAAAAAAAAAGAGGACATAAAATTCTGAGAGGAACTTTAAAGATCAAATAGTCCCAAATTTTCATTTTACACATGGGCAAACTGAGACACACATGGATTGAATTTGTTAACAATGCATAAATAGTTGTTGTGGGATGTGGAAATTACTACCCCTGGCCAGAGGGGTTCAGATTGCACCCAGTTTGACTTGTTGCTATCTGAAATAAGAATTATTGTTCAGATTCATGTGTGTGTTATGGGTCTTCTTTGTTCAGGTGCTTGGGGAAAATTGAATATATGATTAAGATGGATTTTTCTTTGAGGCTTTGAAATGGTGTTCTTGACAAGGAGAACTTACTTTCAAATTTCTCTCTCAATATGGTCTTGACAAATTAATGGATGAAACTAAGATTAAAATATCTCAAATTAGACACTAAATTCTGTGAATTGTTTTCACTATGTAATTAGAATAAAAATCAAAATTGGGAACCTGCCAGTTCCGGGAGCTTTTCAGGTCTCTACAAAGGGGGAGCTCACTGTCTCTTCATCTTTGTATTAGGGACAAAACTCACTGGAGAAGCATTGCCAACCTTGGATAGACAGTAATGGGTTGTATTTCATCATACGCGAGGCTCCTCCAAAGAGACCGATCACCTGGCCACTATAAGGAGACATCATAAAAAAATTAAGCAGGCATCAGTGAACTGAAGGCCACTCATCTCATCCTTGGGAAGCTGATGGATGTGACTATGTCACTTGACAGCCAGCTTTGTGCCAAGTTGCTTGACACAGAAAAGGGCATAATTTAAAGCAGATCTGCTCTGGCAGACCCTCATATAAGGTATTTCCATAAAAAGACCCCTCTGGTAATAATATAAACCCACTGCAAATGAAAATAACCATGTCAGTCCAAAGAACAAATACAAATGGTAATATAGTATGTTCCTGTTTTCTTCCCATCACCCATACCAAATAAAAAATGTTGGGAACAAAATGCACAGTGAAACATTTTCATGGAGATAACTAGAATAACCTCAGGAGAATACACCAAGAGACATGTTCTGAGGATGCTCCTGTGGAGATTCCATCTTCCAGTGCTTGAAGTAGGTCAGCATGTCTTGAAATGCCTCAATTTATTTACATTCAGAATCCTGTTTCAAATATTTACTTCACTCTCTCCATTGAAGACCGTGGTGACGCTTCTCCAACTGCTTTCCATTAAATAACTGGCAAAAGTGAAAAAAATAATTCATTCTTCCACTCAGCATACAGAATCAATTAGTAGAACCCAACCAACCAGTGAGAATTACTCTAGTATTTCGTATTCAGAGACAGCCAAGAGCATACAATGTGGTTCTGAGATGGTCAGTTTGAGATTCCATTTTTAGTTTTTGTGAATTTAAGTTTATGGAATCCTAAGATTAGATGAGAGAAACATCTGTCTTGGCTAACCATTATTTCTGTATTTTTGTAGCACTTTCCAGTTTTCAAACAGTTTGTACACTTATCACCTCATTTAATCTTCATAACACCATGAATTATACATTTTAAAGAAGAGAATGAGGCTCAGAAAAGTCATTCCCACAAGCCACACAACTAGGCAAAAAGGGACATGCTCCAATCCACATGCAGCAGACTTGTCCTGTTTTGCTCACCAGCATTCAAAGACCATCTCTAAATAGGGGGAAATGTGCGTTTGTGTGTCGCTTGGCAGAAGGCCCCAATTCTCCAACTTTTTCCAACATAGTGGAGTAAGAAGAAATTTTATACTTATAAATGCACCATAAATAACCATGCCTTTTTGAGAGCTCATACAAATTCTTATCAGCCATTGCCTCATGCCAAGGGAAGTTGCCAACTTCCTCATGCACTAAATGTCAAGGAAGCAGAAGAGTGTTGATCTCCCTCTCCCAGCTCTCTGGTAATTAGGTGCCAGGCCCACAACACAGAATTAGTCAATCACAAGCTCCTCCTCTGGTCCCTAAAACTTGAGGAAAGAATGCAAGGAAAAGAGGCCTCACCAAGTCCCCACAGCATTGGCAGAGCAATCAAGGTGGCTAGAAAAGAAGTGGTGAGTGTTTAAGCGCAGAGATCAGAGATCTAACTCCCCAGTTCCTTGGTAGCCCAGGATCCTTTGGCTTCTGTTTGTTCCCGATTTTTGGCTTCAGGATTTTCATCTGTTCTCTGACTCCTACAAATTCCTTTTTTACTGAGTTGAACAAGGTCAATTTCTATTGTTTGCAATCAGGAACCCTGTCTGGCACACCCAATTTTCTAATTTTAATACCCACAGTTTCCAAAATTATCAGCCTCTTAAAATAATTACATTTGATATTTGAGAAGATTATAAATACCTAATGTACCCTTTCCTGACAATCAAAAAAACCCCATAATGTCTTATATTCAGAATGCTAAACTAGAATATGTGTAACTTAATATTTTATTCTTCAGCATTATATTATGTGGAGTTAATCTAAGGTGAGCCATATGGACCAGTTATTATTTTTTTACTAAAATTTTTCAAGAGCACTTCAGCATATAGTAAGTGCTTCCTCCCTGGAACCCATAATACTAAATGTGTATAGCATCATAGACAAGCAGTCACCCAATGTCTTAAAACTATTCTTGTATAAGTGTTATATCTTTAAAATATTCTCAAATCTGGCTCTTAAATTTTTCATATAATATGATCCAATTTTCTTAATTAGAATGACAATAAACTAGAAAGGCAGAAACTGATTATAAGGTTTTTTGTATTTTCTATCAATCCCACTAGAGAGATCAAATACCTGTGCCTATAAAAGGTACCTACTCTATTGTAAACTTTATGCAACAAGGCTTCTTCTAATGTAGCTTAGTCAACAATTCTGTTCATTTATACACCTTGAAACTTCCACCCCCCCTACTCTCCTATCACAGTGACTTATGCCTAGTAGATGAATAATAAATGCATGAAAATCAATGGTTGAATGGTTTGTTCAGAAAAAATTTCCTGATATCTATTGCTGCCCAATAATATTTAAGCATTAGTTATCATGAAATGACCAAGAGAGTGTAGAAAGAGAATGGCAATAATTGTAAGCAAATACACACACAGTGTGTTTATATATTTGAAATACTCAGTAATCTCACTTTCTTCATGAAGGGATCCCCTTCCTTCCTGTCTCCTTCCTCCTGCCCAAAAACAAATGGACCACATACAAAAAGGAGTTGTTGATAATTGTCATTTTTTTGCCTAAAGTTGTCTTGTCGAGCCATAACCATTTCTAACAAAATAAAACAGAAAAGCCTTTGGTAAACTTAGTAAAAGATAAGGAGAACTTCTAGTAGGAAATTGTTCGTGGTACATGCATATTTTAAAAACATCTTTTCCAACTGCCAGTCGCCTTGTCTAATCAGGGCACCTCTATTCTGAAGGAGCAAATATCAAAGTCAAGATGGAATGTAAATGCAGCATTATAATATATGGCATGTAGAATGAAGATATGGCAAAGGTTGACATTGATGATGATTAAACCGTTTGGGATTTGGTCTTAGAAACATGAGGACAGAATCCATAATCACCAGCCCTCCTCTCATCTTTATACAGTACCTGCTAATAATATACACCAGCTTCATAATTGCCTACTAAAAGATAGGTGGGGAGTTCATTAACCACGCTAATTACAAGAACAATTTATGCTAAATCACCAGCAGGAAGGTTTAAAACACTCCTTGAAAAGCCAAAACAATGTAAAACCGACCTTAGCGGATGCAGAACATCTGTTCTCTGGGGCTGGATAAAAGAGAAAATCACAAGAAAACAGAGTAGATGGAAGCAGCAAAATATTTTCTTTGTCATTCCCAGCGGAATGACAGGTGCAAGTCTATTGTGTGAAGAAAACGGTGTGTATTAGAGATGATGACCTCACAGGGAAAGGGAATGGCTGGCAGCTGCTGGCTCCTCCAGGCCTCACCACTTGTCACCCAGAAATCCAATTTATTATTGTTCGGAGGGATTCCATCTCCTGCTTCCTCCTCTCTGAAGTGTGAGTCAGATGGAAAAGAGCAATATTCCAAAAGATTTTTGAGATGTGTTTTAAATGTCATGTCCATTTTTACATAACTCTACCAGATGTTCAGAAGTTATAGAACAAAAGACGGTGGCTGACTAATGACTTGATGGAGCATGATAGAGAAGTTTAATTGTGAAATTAACAGGAAAACTTATTGCAAATTTATTTTAAGACATCGTTTAGTAAGTACATATAAGCATCAGGAGCTAAATTTTACTGAAGGGTTTCTTTGAACCTTAGAGTTTTAGGGCTATTATTATTTCATAATTATGAAATAATTCCTTGTGATTAGGCAGTGTCAACTAAGGATTTTTTTTTTTAACAAAAGTCAACCATATCTAAATGCATATAATTACCTTTTTCCCTGCAGGAATAGAATTTTTAAAGGGGAAAGTGATTCAGGTAATGTTTTAAGATCTCTTTAAAATGGAAATGCTTCTTTGGAAATTTTCCACACATTGGGCATCAGAAGTCTCCTCTGTTCAAGTTTCACTAATTAAGGGCATGCACATGGAGTTTGCCACATAAGGTGAAGGGAGAGGAACATTAATGACCCAGGCTGTGATATCATTTGTGAGAAGTTCTTTCCACTGATCCGACACCAATTGAAGTTCAGCTTTCAGTTCTGTCTTTGAAGCCCAGATCAAGCAGTGTCATGGACACATGTCTTTTGTGTTATAGTCATGTTTTTTCCTAAACTATAATGGACTACCTGAAAAAGAAAGCATCAACCCCAACTCTGGCGATAGGCACTGTTTCAAACTCAGTTTTCATTTGACATAAATACTACCATGGCAACTTTTGTGACTTGGGACAGGTCTACATTATAAGGAAACAATGACCAGAAAATTCATTTATATCCAACTCTCTTTTCTTTCCCCAGTTCCTGGCATGCTTATGGAAATGGCCAGTAGGTGAACCCAAGACTGGTAACTTCAGCTATGCAATTTTTGTGATTCCAAGGACAGCAGGTCATTAGGAAATTTCTCTTGGGCATTGAGTTACTGCTACTCTTTTCACTGCTGAAAAAAGAATTAGTCAGTCTTGGAAAAATAAAGTAGTTAGTAATTGGCAATATCCTGCCTCCTTAGTTGGCACCACTTATCAACATTTCAACATGCACCTGATACGTAGGCCCTTCTAACAGCCCTTTCCACCTGTCTCTGCTTATTACAGTAAATGACCATTGATGTACAGCAGATGTTCCCAAACACCTCAGATGGGAGATATTTTAAAATACTACTGCCTGGGCATTGGCCACTGCCTTCTTTTTTTTTAAGATATGTCCAGAAGATTTTACTGTTCATAGAAAATTTAGGAACCACTGGAACATTGTTATTCAAACTATGGACCCCAAACCCACAACACTGGCATCACCTGAGAGCTTGTTAGAAATGCAGAATCTTAGGCACTTGTCAGACCTCTTGAATCTGAATCTGCCTTTTAGCAAGAAGCGTTGCTCCGGAGCCAAGGATCTTATTAAACTTAGTTACATGCAAGACTTCAAAGAAACGTGTGATCTGAATATTATGTGTTTGTGTGCTTGCAGTTTTTTCTGGGGAAGTGTCCAGTAGTTTCTATGATATTTTTCAAAGACTTTGTGACCCAAATAAAATGAAAACCAACACTAGAGACTGGACCAGACCTCATAACCTCACTTCCAGGAGACAGACAAATGAAATAAATGAGTGAAGGGAATGAGCAATTGCCCAATAAATTTGTAGAAATAATTCCACACATGACATTGCTCTTTCATATTTTTAAAAAATATAGTGCCTTATTTCTTCATCTTTAATTTTAACTCTTTCAATAGAAGCATGGGTTCAAAACAGTTTCTCTCTACCGTAAAAATGGAAATGCACCAGTATGGTGGTACATGACAGATGACACAGACTGAGAAGGATGACACAGGACAAGGATGCTGGAGCTATGGCTTGGCTCCAGTTAACTACTGGTGTGGAAGAATACGGGACCAGCATTGTCAGATCTTCAGACTTTTAAAGACAGTGCAAAACTTCATATTTTTTACATAAAATGAAATCTCTAAATGTGGCATCAGTATTTTTTTGAGAATGAATTGGACAAATGACTCTGACAGAAGCATATCTGGATGGTTATTCACCGGTATAAAACTATTCCCTATGTCTTACTTCCAAGGTAACATCTTTCTATAGCACATTCTGGCTAGAATCAAAATTCCATAAAACAGGTCTTAAAATTGTATGTTTGCATTCTGGGAAGTCAGAAAGTTGAGCTGCCTTGACAAAGTTCAAAGTGAACTAATCTTGGTTAACGTCAGGGTAGCAGTGAGAGTCAGGTCAGCAAAGACAAAGGTAATTTAAGCTTCTCCAGCAAGTCGAGATTTAACACCGGAAAGTATATGATGAGAAGGATGAAAGAGTAGGGTCTGGGAAAGCTGCTTCTAGTTCCCAGATTTGTTGATAGGCTTCAGAATCAGAAAACTGCCTGGAACTGAGGGAAACTGCTAGCAAGAATAACAGCTGCCCGAAGCAATCAGGTAAGTACTTCACAGGGAAATGCCCAGAGGCATTTTCTGAATCCTGCCACCAGCCCTCTCCTAACTTGGGAGGGGTAGGATGTTTCTGTCTCTCTTTCACATTTTGAAACCATGCACTGATGCCTCTTATTGGCAAATCTAAGCTAGAATCCTATTGACAAGGGATTGTTAGAAAATACAGTTCACAGGCTTTCAACCCCTATAATCAGAACCCAGCACAGAAGATGAGCAGGGACAGTACTGAGAACGACAACTAGGCACAGCCAACTCATTTAGTACTTTACCTTTGCTGATGTCTGGTTTAGTCTAATTTACACAAATTGTGTCATAGATTTTCTTTGGGCTCATATTCATGAGAGAACTAACAAATCTATTGTCTAAAACAAACTTTATTCCATTGGCAAGCAAGAAACAAAACAAAATTTAAAAACAAAAAAAAAACTTTCAATCTATTAAAAGTTTACTCAGTAAATAAGATAGAACAGACAAACAGATCACAAGAATAAATTCATCTATATGAAAAACCTGAGTATGCTGAAATTTTTCTACCTTTTTACTAAGCTGCACCTTATTGACAGCATGTATTTTAATATCACAGGAATAAATGAAAACATATGTGCATATTAATGTCAAGGAGATACAAATAAGAGCACAGGTGTTTGGACCCAAATCAAGCTCAAAACAGTCAAAACACTGAAGCAGAGTTTGAATTTCTTAATGAGTTGTCTCTTTTCTTCATAACTTACATCTCTTGCATAAGTAGACATTTTCCTTTATTGCATTCCTTTAGAAACTAGAACAACAGCATAGTGAGAAGATAGTTGATAAATGGATAGATTGGTTGATGTTTGATGGATGCATCACAAACTCCTCTAACAGATGTTCAGCTGGATTATAGTGAAAGGCACCAAAATTAACAGGAAGATAGACATTTGCTGAAGGTCACCATATTGAAGGGACATCTGAACTCTACTCGGTCCCTTTCTCAATTATGGCATTAGTTAACTTCACATTTCTGAACTTTAGCTCCCCACAGGTAAAATGAAGACTTCATCACAGCTTGATTATGATATTATAAAGCATGTCTGTTTAATGAAGCGATAATAAGAATAAAGACATTCATAAGAATCCCGTTGAGCCAAAGCCAGGAGAAATCAATGCTGTCAAGACAGCTGCATTTTGTCTTATGCCAAAAAAGAGTTTCACTGATTTGTACACATTTGGGAGAAGGTAACGTCGGTGACTGCTTCAAGAGACAAGGTAGTACATAAATGGCTTCTCAGTGTTCTTGTCAGTCAGTCCTTCTTGATTGAATCACCAGAGAGCAAGTGAGGATAAAGAATATTTCCACCTAATGTCAAGCAGACATGCTACTGTCAGGCCATGGAATAATAATAGTAACATCTTCTGCAGCTCAAGAGTTCTGAACATTGTTCAAAGAGTACAAGTGCATGTATTCATCCATTTAAACCTCACAACAACTTTGTGAAAGAGAGTCTGTCATGACCTCCATTTTACAGGTGAGCAAACTCAAGACCAAAAGATTCAGTAAAACACCAAGTCACACAAAGACAGGAACAGGACCAGGTTTGGGAACAAGTCTGTCTATATTCTCAATTACTTCAGTCATCTGATTTTCAACAGAGTTGCATTCATTTGTCCGTTAATAGAATTTTCCCCAAAAGTTTTGGCAAATGTAAGTCTTAGTTCTTAATGTTACTGTGGATTTTGCCTTTCCAAATGTCAGGAGAGCAATGTTAATGAGAATTTTGGGGAAACTACTGGCCAGAAATCATTTTAAACAGGAAATCACTGTTAAAAATGTTTCCTTATATTCCAAGCCATATCATTCTCATCTCCCATTCCCTTCAGTGATTTAGACCCAACCATAAAGCAACAAATATCTTTCAAAGAGGAAAAGCCACAGATATGGAGTAAAATATGTTGAAAATATGGCCCAAGGATTCCATGTCCCAGATGCAAATGTCCCTTTGTTTTAAGAAACAATAATTAGATGTCATACAAACCCCAACAGAAGAACACAATGAACAGTTTGGGAACATAAATTCTTCTGTCAGTACAGAAGGCAAAAGAATACACAGAAAGAAATATAAAGACACATGGATTAGCAACACCACTGGAAACCTTAGGGACCTCTGTTTTGGGTGCTCTGACTGACTTATCCACAAGCACTTTCGAAGTGAGAAGGTAAGAGCTCTTGACTATTTTGTCATCTTCTTTCCAGTTCAAAGTCATCCAGATTTTCAGACTGTGTTACAAACATGGAAATGCTTTAAGTCAAAGTTCTTAAAGGTATTTGACTATTTGCTCAAAGTTAATTTTTAAAAACAGCAAGAATACATGTATTAACATTAGTAATTTTACCTTTGCTTAGCATGAGTTTTAAAGGAAGTACATTTATTTACAAACATAAAAGTCCAAGGCTGTTCGGTTCCCAAAGTTCAGCAACCCCTTTCAACCAGCATTTCAAGTGCTACCCATGTTTTCTCAGAACTTTAGTTGAGGTTTTCAAGAACCTACAGTCACTCATAGAAAACTGTTCCTTTGGTCTATAAAGTGGGAATCTTTAAAATCAGAGGTATATCACAAGGTAAGAGGGAGATTTTTTTATCCATATGCCATGTATTTCCCAGAAAACACTTTACAGAGCTGACAGTTATCTGCATGACCCCTTTCATCAGCACCAAATTCACATTTCGAGGAAAAAAGGAAAGTGATTTGGGTTTGGAAGGCTCTTCACCCAAAATCACACAAGTAAAAAGCCACTTCAGTCTTTTCACCTGCTTTCAAACCCTTCGGCTAAAAATCATTAGGGAAGGCTGAGAGATAGCATATATAAAACCAACACTTCCAGCTGAAAGAGTCCTACTTTTAAGGACATTTTTCTCTACCAGCTTCCAAAACCAGTAATCCAAAGAACAGAGAAATTGGTCTTGAGTAAAAAGATTGGATTTAAATTATAAAGTTCAAAATTTACTAAGCCTTGTGGATATCAGTCCCGATAATACTAAAAACAAGTAGAAAAGCAGTCATATAAAGACTATTTTGGCAATATTGCTGCCAAAGAATTCCCTGTTTTCATTTTCACAAGTTGAAAGAAAAGATTGTTTTTTAGTTAACAAAAACTAAGCTAAAATACATAGAACACCTTAAACTTTTATAAATGAATAAGTATCAAAATAACAAGAAAAATATTTTTAAGAAGTTTTTATGAAACATTTTAAAGGAAAAATGTAGTTAATATTCATTAAAGAATTTCAAAAGAAACAAAGGATAAATCGCTTTAAGACTTAAGAGTTCCCTAGAATATTGATTTCAAATTTTTGAGAGATAACTTAGAAAAAATTTAAGTTCAATACATAATTATATATATGCATATATATTCATGTGTGTATGTCCCTTTAAAATGCCTGAATTAACAAGAAGAAAAAATAAACAAACAAAAAAGAAAAGAAGAAAATCTGTTTGAATGCCTGAGCAATCTTCTCTAATATCACATCTGTGCAGAATAGAGAAAACACAGAAGTACGTTAGCTACCTGATTTATTTATGTTAACAGCCTAACCAAATATTTAAATTACAAAATTAAAAAGCCCCAAGCTTTATGTGAATCAAAATTATTTAGATTACCTATTTATAACTATCAAACATCAAAGGACTATATTACATCACCACATTCTGTTTGCAAGATGTGCTAGAGGAGAGGAACTAACTGGAAAAAACCTAAGATGCTCAGACTGGCACACACAAATATAAAACTCTGCTCACACATATATATGCACAAGCATGGAAATGTGGGCATTATGTTCTTCAGAAGAATCCGGAAGCAAGTCTGTACCCATGAAAGAAGTCTTCAGTCAGTCCACTGTAGGGCCATGCCATTTTGTTTTACATAACCAATGTTGGGGGAAAAAGATATTTTTGCAGAAATGCCTAACTCTCATTTGCTTTGTAGATCCCCAATACTGGTGATGGAGGTTGGGGAATCCTTAAAGAAAGAGTATATGAAACTATTCTGCAAAAATCAATTATTTTTTAAGGTAGTTGAGCATGTTGGCAGTGGTCATTATTCTTCTGAAGAGTTAAAAATGTTTACTTTTCTTCATTTTTATGTTCCACCTCTAGTTTAAGAGATAGGAAAAAAAGCTTATTGATCAATTATTACTGAATATTCATCACTGACTGAATGATTATATATCTGATTCAAGCAGAATGATTAAAATCCTACTCTCCTCTATTGACTCTGATTCCTTTGTTTAGAACTACTGGTTTCCTTTGTGAAAGCAAAGGCATTTTTTGAGAGAAATTTCTTGGGTTTTTAGAGAAAGATTTACATATTGTTCTTTTCTATGACAAAGTAATGTCTTGAATGTATTAATAATACCAGAGTACCCATTTATTTCCAGATTGTAGCCACTCATTGGCACACAATCCCATGCATAACTGCCTCTTAACATTATTTGAATGATTTATATACTTCCAAGAAATGCAAAATTAATTCCATAAAAAGATTTTACAAATAACAAAAGAAATAACTTCTTTTCCATTGCCTCAGTCTGGAAGTGGATGCCTATCTATTCCTGGGAAGAGACTACCAGCCAGCTGTGCAGCACATTCAAGGAAACTCCCCTATGTCCTGTTATCTGGGAATACCCTTTCTCATTGCTGGTTTCCAGGGAAAGGCCTTTCTCTGGCCTGATAGAAACTTCCTTAGCAGGCCCCAGGTACAACTCAGCATTATGGATCAGTTAGCTCCCTTGGGGGCAACCTCCCACTAATGAGGAACAGTTCTGCACTTACAGAGCACAATTCTCAGACTATTCTTGGTTTCTTAGGGGTCCTCAGTGGACTGAGTCCCATTTTCCTTCAGAGTCATCTTATTCTTTAACAAATATTTAACTGCTTTTCTATTCTCCCTGTTTCACTGTCTCATAGTCTTGCTCTCAGGATCAGTGCTTGGAGGAACCCACCTAAAAGACTATTGCTTGCACTTTCTCCAAACTCAATCTGTACAGCTGAGCCAAGAACACCACCAAAGTGATTATACAAATTCCAGAGCCAATGTAGCAGCATTCAAGAATTCCAGCTAAGGAACCATTAGAAATGGATGCAAAGAGTTTGGTTTATTAGAGACTTGACCTAGGAGCCAAGGGGACTAGATTATGTGTTTGGGAATCTTATACCATCCTTGGTCAAGTTCAAACTTAGTTCCTAGCTAGTTCTTGATGATAAATAACAAAAAAAGAAGGGAACCAGGTCTAAATGACCTTTGCCCTCTTCTGTAGAAGCCATCACATCCCCTCGAATTCAATTCACCCAGACTTTGTGCATAATAACAGAATTTTATTTGCCAACCAAGCAGAAAGACAACTATAACTCTCATTATGACCTAAAGGGAAATTCGATACAATGGCAATGTTCAAATGGAAACTGGGGATGTCTATCCAGATTTTCCAAATATATTGAACTTTAATTCAATTATTTTTATGACTAAACATTGTAATGCATTTCAATAATCAAATTGTGTCAATACAAATTTTCTTTAACATTATGACTCGCTTTTTATACCTTGGCTGATAGTTTTGATATAGGCAAAAGGTTTTTTCCAAGAAAAATGCTGTTCTGAATCTGGTGATTCATTGGAACATCATTCTAAGAATTAGTTCTTTCAAGATCAGGTCTTTCAAGGAAATATATGTTTTTTCAAAATGATTGTCTTTGAATCACTAAACCTGGGTATGAAACATCCTCCTTACACAACGCTGCAAAGATTTCAATGTTGTGGAAGGAACTGGTGACAGTGGCCAACTTAATAGGATACTACCTAAGAAATAACCAGACATTTCTCTTGTTTTATGAGGCAATAATTTTACTCCCTAGTGAGTAAAGTCTGGAAAAAAAATTGGATCATTGCCAAAGACATAACCTGTACTATATCAAATCTGCCATTAAATTTCTCTTAACTGTCTCCTGGAGGTCATATGGCTGCCTATAGGGAAAGCTTTTCTGATGCCTTTTTTTTAAAAAAAAAATCACATTAAACTAATACCAGACTAACAATGCAAAGAAAGATTCAGCACCCTGTCTTCCATGTTTGACTTACGTAGCTAACTTTTCAGAGTCCAAAATTCATTGCCCTTGTTATAACCATGCTGTATCATTGTCTCTTATGTAAATAACCCAGGCATCATTTAAGTCATTTGTACCACTGTTTGTAAACTCCAATATGGGAAGTCTTAGGATTTGGGGCCTGAAAGAGTGAGAAGTCCCCATTTAAAAGAAGGCAATTACTGTGCATTTGTTTTGTGTTGCTCAAAATGAGTAAGCATTAAAAAGAAATATTTCAAAAGATAGTTAATCAAATTTTCAGCAAATACATTGCCTACCCAGATGCAAATCATAAGAGAACACTTCTTAAAAATCAGCTATAGGATGCATTCCTGCTAATCTGACTTAAAACAGTGAACTTGACCGTACATTAATAAGCTTTTGATACGTGAACTAGCCTTACAAAAGTATGCAAGAAAGTGACACCATCTAATAAAGCCAGTAGCCACATCAATCCCCTAGAAGAGCAGTCTTTCGTGTTCTCCATTAAACAAGTGGCACCTTGGAGACCTCTCCAAGTCACTGATTTAAGTTTCCTAATTGAAGTTGTTGACCATGACCTAACAAAGAGTGGCACCAAACAGCAGAAAATTTCATCTCTAAAGGGAGTCTACCTTATTTATAATTTGCCCACTGGGCTCAGAATAAAGAAATCAACTCATTTGAACCAGGCTATATCTGAGATTAATATAAGTGCTAAAATTTTTCAATATGCGTTAATTTTGCCCACAAGGATATTTTACGAGTAATCATGAGTTTCTAATTATAGTGCTGTGCTTCGAATTTGCTGATTGACATGGATTTAAAATCTTATCATCATTTTAACTCATTTGCCCTATTTAATAGGTTGGGGGTTGATATTATTATCCTCCTACATGTCTAAATACTTAGTGCAGCTGAAAGGTTAAGCAACTTTACCACCAACACGTGAGGAACTCTTCTACTTCATTCAAGCCCTTTCTCTTCCTACTCCTGGAGACAGTTTCTCCAATGCCCATTTACAGTTTGAACATAGCAAGAACCCTGGTCTAGGTGCATACTCCTACCCCAAAGAAGGATCTGGGCATTTTCTTGGGACCTATAGAGGATGCTTCCAGAGAATCACGACAGGCCTTACCTCACCCAGTCTATTACACCCCCACATTGTAGCAGGGAAGTATGTTAAAGGAACCCATCCTTTCTCTGCTCTCCTACAGCCTCCCACTGTCATTACAACTGTGACATCATAGCTGGCAGAACTAGGGCAACCCAAGAAGGCAGCAGCTGCATCTTTGGGGTGCTTTCATCTCTCCTTCTGCCTTCCTTATTTTCCAAACCAGCACAAAAACCTTCTTTTCTTTCTCTTATTCAGAACTGCACCATAGGGATATGGGGGTAGCTTGATGGTAGAGTGCTTGCCTAGCATGCATCAGGTCCTAGATTCAATTCCCAGCACAGGAAAAACAAAAATCAAAAAAATCCAAAAACAAACAAGCAAACAAAAACAACACTGCATTGTATCACACCTCCTGCTCGTAAAGTTTCTGCTTCTGCTTCTGCTTCTTGTTTACTAAATGGATTTGGTGAGTTCATGAAACTGAGTTAGGAAAGGATTCCTCTGTTCCTTTTTTTTTTCTTTTCAGGTACCAGGGATTGAATCCAGGGATGATTAAGCCACATCCCCAGCCCTATTTTTTAATTTTTTTTAGATTTTGAGACAGTGTCTCACTAAGATGCTTAGGGCCTCACTAAGTTGCTGAAGCTGGCTTTGAACTTGCAGTCCTCCTGCCTCAGTCTCCCCAGCCAGTAGGATTATAGGCATGAGTCCATGCACAGAATGAGACCTATTCCCCTTTATGTGCTGGAAAGAAGGAGTATAAAAGGAAGGTGTGATAGCTAATTATAAGCATCAACTTGGCTGGGCTATGATGCTGAGTATTTGATTCAACATCAGGCTAGATATTGCTGTGAAGATCTTTTATATATGTAATTAACCTCTAAAATTAGTTGACTTCAGGTAAAGGAACTGTCCTTTATAAATGGATGGTCCTTTATAAATGGATGGTCTAACCTAATCATTTGAAGGCATTGAGAGCAAAACCTGAGGGTTCCTAGAGTAACAGGAATCTGCTTTGGGACAGGAATATAGAAATCCTACCTGTTTCCAAGCTGAGTCTTACCGTACAGATTTCAGACTCAGGACTTCAACATCAACTCTTACCTGAGACTCTAGCCTGCTGGCCCACCAGATAGATTTCAAACATGTCCCTCCACAATTGCTAGAGTCAATTCCCAATTCCTTAAATCTCATGTGTACACAAACATATATAAAATCCTAACGGTTCTGTTTCTTTGGAGAACCCTGACTGAGACAAAAGATAACTACCATCTTTGTTACATACCAACCATGTGTCAGGAACTATGTTAAGCAAGTTACATATATTCATTCGAGGAATAAAACTTTCCATAACCAAACATACAAAAGAGTCTGATACATATTTTTCAGTCGTCACATCCAATGACTATTCCAAATATATGGGAGATGACTACCTTTCCTTACTGAAAGCCACAAGATACAGTAGCCAATCATAAACATTGCTCCTGCCCTAGGGGAAGAATCTAAATTCAGCCACAAGCCCACAAGAGTTTGAGGCCTACTATGAAAATGAAAAAGAAAACTCTCTGATAGTCTTCTATAAAACACAATATTCAAGAATGAAACATAAAAGTAAACAGTGTGTACTGCTAAATATTTAAAAAGATAAAAACCTGCTACACAGATTCCATTTTAAGATACATAATTTCACACTTTCTAGAGGGAGAAAAATAGGAATAATGTAAAATGTTATATAAAAAAAAAGGAGGCACTTTGCAATTTATGTATTCTCTGAGGTCAATCTCACATAATTTCCAAGAAAAGAAAGAATCCCAGGGCCTAGTTAGAGACAAAACTAAAGAGGTGGAGCGGTTTGCATGCCATTAAACATTTGCCTGAAGCATAAACCACATTTTATTTTATTCCAGGGAGAATAGAGTCTGGCTAAAGGATACAGATGAAAGATTTAAAAATCAACAGCATAATTGGGATATGCTTTAGTGCATTTTTTCCCAAAGAAACATAGATGTGTTTTACCTTCTGATCATCCTAACATGTGTTATGGGACCCCAGGCAGAGCCTGCTTTGTAGTTTCTTCCTAAGTAGGAGACAGCACCCAGTAGCAGACTCCAGAATATCAACCACCACAACAAAACAAACAATGACAATATCAATAATTATAAAACAGTTTACTGAGAAAGTTTGCATACTCTATTTCATCTTTTGAAAAAATGTCTACAAATCTGTAAAACATAAACAACAATTAAAAGGTGGGGAAAGCATATTAAAGTGTATAAAGAAAAAACTATTGACAATAAAATGTGGTGTAGGGGAGTTCAACTTTGCTGGTAGAGTAACATTAATTAAAACAAGTTTCCATTTATATTGTGTTTTATGAAAATATCTAGTGTATGTGAGGGTGAGGAGGATAGGTTCAGCCATCCCAAGTACTGGACATTAGTGAGACTCCCCGCAGAGAACAATTTGGCAACTGGGATAAAAGCCTTCATAATGTGAATATCTTTTGATCCAGAAACATCTTTTCTCCAAAACGATCCTCAGGAATGATAAACATATGTACAGAGACTTTTAACTATTGTGTAAGGATATTTATCATAACTTTTATAGACACAAAAGCATGAATATAACTTAAATGCACTAAATAGATATTCAGTTAAACTATTCTGGCACATGCATATGAGGGAATATTGTGCAGGCTGAAACAAAAAACGTGTTTTAGAAAAATATTTAGAAATAAAGAAAGATACTGAAATAGCTTCAAGTGGAAAAACAAGTTCAAAACTATAGGTTATTATTACAGTGAATGTGGGTTTGCACAGCATGCTTAATTTTCCCTGGGCCTCTATTTTATTATCTTTGAAATAAGAAAGCTGGGCTGAGTGATAGCTGAGATCTCATTCCAATTCCTAGTTCCAAGGTTCACAATGTTGCGGTTTTGGCCTAGAAAGTTTCCCCTTATATTTAAGTGATAGCCAGTGGCTTCTGACACTTTCAGCTCTTGATCAGATCTGTGCTAACTCCACCAATAGATGTTCCTAATTCTAGATATAAGAAATAGCATGAATAGGTGGGAATAGGGAGCACCACCCTTGGAGCTCCACCATAAAAGCAAACTTAAGTTTCTCTTGAAAATATTTTGTACTCTTTCACAAATGGTGATTTATCTTAGCTTAAACTTAGCTGTTAGACAATCATACCACCAGTGGATAACTTGAGAGAGTTTATGTCAGGCAGGGCTCTCCAAAAACACAGAACCAATAGGGGATAGATGATAGATACATACAAAGATAAATAGGTAGACAAACAGATGACTGATTGATTGATTGATTGATTGATTAATGCAAAGAACTTATGCAGGTGGAAGTTGGCAAGTTCAAAATCTGTTGAGCATGCTCACAGCCTGGAAACTCTTCATCAGGAACTGAGTTTACAGTCTTGAATCAGAATTTCTTCATCTTCCAGAAAACCTGAGTTTTTGCTCTTAAGGACTTTCAACTGATTACACGAGGCCTGCCCACATTATCTACAGTAATCTCCTTTACTTAAAGCCAGCTGATTGTAAATGTTAACCACATCTACAAAATATCCCATGGTAACACCTAGATTAGTGTTTGATTAAATAATTATGTGCTGCAGCCTTGCCAAGTGGAGATATATGTATATATTACTTTCCTCATGATACTAGGCTACAATCAGGCCCACTTTAAATTTTTTTTTTTTTTTTTTTTTTGCTTAGGTTTGCAAGTACAGGAGAAAAAAATGGAGGAGAAAAAGAAGCAGTTTTGAAAAATCAGTAGATCTAAAGGAAGGCAAATTTAGCCATAATGGTGCAGGGAAACATGGGAGTGAAGGTTTAGGGGTAGAAGGGACTGAGTTGTATTTTAGAAAACCTGATGAAATAGAAGGCAATGTGTATGTCTAGGAAATGATGAGGCATCATATGTAAAGATGGAAACTGGAGAAGGGAAAAGAAAGACAAGCAGCCTGCTGCAATTTTGTGTGATGTTTGGAATAATAACTATCAGCCCTGAGAACGACCTCCTGCTGCCTGGGTCTGCCCCTGCAGGCTGCCAGTGCCTTCCCTAGGCTAAGCAGCCTTACAGTTGACCTCTTCCCAGGGCTAGAAGGAGTTTCTTTCAAAATAAACTTATCAGAGTTAGGGATGTAGCTCAGTGGTAGAGCACTTGTCTAGAATGGACCAGGCCCTCGGTTTAATCCCCAGCACTGCATAAATACATAAAAAACTTACCAGTTTAATAGATAAGA